>JBBCBC010000007.1:9190345-9689332 GCA_037126765.1 Stenogyne calaminthoides
GGCATTATATTAGGCATGACCAATCATTTAAGTGATTCTAACGAAGATAATGTAGAAGATAACGACAACAACACTCTGAGGAAAATATCACATTTAAGTACATACAAATTAGAAGAACCAGTATCATTTATTAACTCATAACTGAAAATGTGGAGCCAGCTAGACCACATAGAAGCTGGTGGACAAACTTACTACCGTTGATTCTGCTAGTCATAGCTCTGCTTCTGCTTGCCAACAGTAAGTGGCTTGTTGCAGGGCAAAAGGTGCTAGATACCACAGAATCTGGCGACAACAATAGCTATATACAACTATTTATTTGGTCAAAAAGAGCAGAAGGGAGAAAGGAAAGTAATCTCAGGGAGGAAATTTAAAATGTTAATTCATTATATATCCTAAAATATCCAATATTATATTTTCTTGTTCCAAAGGTATATTAATCCTCAACTGCCAGCCGAATTTCACCATATATGTGAAAAATAGGATAACATGCTGAAAAATTGAAAGGAGAAAAAAAGAACAACATGAGAAGAAAATAAAGCCAAGAAAAAGCAATCCCAAAACCTGTAGCGAACTGCAGGGGCAACCGTTCCAAGCGTGAACGGGAAAACAAACAAAGGCCAATATAACCGGCCTATATTGCTCCAAAGACTGACTCAACACTAGCCTTTATCAGCTCCGACGCCGCCTTCAAACAGCAATTCAATACAAAAATTAACACAATGCACCATACGAAAAATTAAAGGGGAATCATAAATCAACCTCATGATAACATCACAAAAATATTTAAATAATAAAATCGCAGCAAAAAATAGGAAAGGAAAATGCCTCATTAACGTATGGCCAGATCTTTTTGAAGATGAGCATTAAGCCAATTCAACTGAATTTTTTTCAGAAAAACAATAAAAACGCATTAGCCTCATCAATTTCCCATTCACACGAACTGAAAAAAGTAAAAAAAGTACAAAAAGCAAACCTTCTGGCGCACGCGAAGAAACACAACCCAAGAGGATAATACTCGGTGACAACAACTTCCGCAGATCACTCACCGTCATTCTGGCAAAAGCCGCAATCGTAGTAGCCTTCAAAAAAACAGTACTCAAAAAACATCAATTCAACCCAACTTGCTCGAAAAGAACAAAACAAAAAAATCAAAACAAAGAAGCACCACAAGGTCAGAGCGCTGCTTGGATCGGGCATTTTCGGGAGCGAACCGAAAGCAACAATCAGAGCTAGTCCGACTACTAATCGATCCATAAACCAGCTACCGACATCTGACACTTCAACTTTTTAATTCAAGCTTGTTCCTCCTGTTTCGATTTCTGTGATGCTCTGAAATTCGTAGATGCGGACTTGATTTTGATTTCCGTCAAACTGCATCTACCTATCTCTCAAATTTCCCCCGCCCTTTCTCTCTCTCAATGGTGGAATAATGGCGATTAGAGTGTGGAAGTTTAATTACAACCGTTGTAATCAATGCTCAAGGACGGCCAAAACTGCGTGGGTGGGGGAAGCGGACAATAACAAAGTGATGATTGGAATAGGCGCAATTTAGCATTATGCACTACATGACAACACTTGAAACTACGACTTCTCTCTATTCATGTTTCAGATGATGTGCCAAATAAACATATGAATTTTAGTATGTTATCATTGCAAGAATTAAACAAAGGTCTAATTAACAAGAAAAAATTCGTATTTTATCGTGGGTGCAACGGTCATTTTTGAGTAAAAACAATTATTGGGTAAAAAGTTAAACCTTAATTATCAAATAAAAAAGTTTTAAATTTGCTCTAAATATATCTATTATTTTCAAAAAATATAGTTGTGAAATTATTACCTGAGATACCAATTCATTTTATATACAAGAATAAGACTCAAATAAAATTTGTTATGCATTATAAGCGTTGCTCTGTAATATTACGTTTAGGATCGGCAACTTCTTTTAAACTCTCTAATTTTCTCCCCAAAAACAATAACCTAACTGCGCCGCCAACCTCCCCTCATAAATCGTATTTGCTACTGTAGCCTTTATACTACTTGTGTCATCACCCAATCCATAGCCACTTTTATATACTTTTATAGCACTCTTGGTTTGGCGTCGACTTATAGGTAAATGAATGGTTAAATGGGGCAAATCTTCCACGAGTCCGCAACCTTAGGTGGGGCGGTTTGATCCGTCGGATTTTTATTTTTGTTTTTATTTTGTCTTTATCTTTCATTTTGTCTGTTTGGGATTTTAGTTGGAGTTATTTTTCTATTTACTCGTAGGGGTTTGTTGTGAGTTTTTTCCTTTTTGGGTTTATTTGTATTTTTTTTTTTTATTCGGTTACTGGTCTTGGTGGTTTTGTTGGTGGTCTTTCTTGATCTTTGTCTTGGTTATCTTTTGGACATTGGTTTAAGTCTTGAGTGTGGGGCTTCCCTGCGTAATATTGGCTTTTTTACTATTGTGGATTCTCTCATTCGCCGAGATTGGTTGAAGGTAGGTCTTTATTTCATTTGGTTATTAATAGTCGTTAAAATTTGTAGGACTTGTTTTGATTGAAGGATTTGTTTTCTCTTTCTTTCTTACGTGCGTGGGATTATTTTTGTATTTTCTTTTCTGAATTTCGTTTGTGTGATATTTTCTAAAAAAAAAAAAAATATTCGTTTAGTATTATTTTCTAAATATTGGTGCTCACTTGGGATTTGTTTTGGTAATTTCAAGTAAGTTTACAGAAATGATTTTTAAAATTAAAATGTGATGTTAGTGTAATAATAAAAGAGAGTTGAGTGAAGCGGATGTTAAAAGCCCTAAAAGGCTGCACGTTATTAGAATTTAGACGGATTAGGAACAGAATTAGATCAATGCGTCTTTTTGTGATCCCCCGTTAAAAGGCGCTATTTTCAAAAGGGCCTGGCGTGTTGCCTTTGCCTTGCCGACATTTTGAGTTGACCGATGTGAAATATAATAGAATAAAAATAATTTAACCAATCAGGAGCAGCCATGGCATGATATAGGGGATACAGTCACCAAATAAAGAATTGGTTGTTGATTTTTGTGAGATAGAGATAGGAATGTCATCAATGAAAAATGGCTGATTTGTTCTTTTAGCTTTTATTGACGTTTTGGATTTTTTGCAATTGATTATTGGATTACTTGCATTAAAAATAGAAATTATACGTGGCAGTTCGGTAGTTAAAATAAAACTAAATTAATCGTAAAAATGTCTTAATTTCTTTATTATCGTAGTATTCGAATGATAAGTAATTTTTAAAAGATGTATTACAGATATACATTTATTTTGATGCGTCATATCTTTAAAATTATTTTATCGTTTTAAATCTTAATAAAATTATTTCCTTAATGACTTGAAAGCGATAAGCGATACTTGCTTGGCGTTTAACTTGGGAATGGAGAATCTTATTGATGTGATTAAAAATGCACGTGGAGTGGTTTTAAAATACTGAAAAAACAAATAAAATACTACTGTGATATAAATATTAAACCGATCAAAATAAAAATAAAAAACCATTAAAGTATTTTAAAAGATTATCATAAGACACTAAAATTCGAAGTGGGGTGACGTTAATCCTTTCAAAAGCATTTTCTCAATTCTATTATTAGTTTAGAACTTGAATTATAATATGAGAACTTTATTTTAAAAATAAATCTGAGAACATTTTCTGTTGTACGATTGTCTTTTAGGAAATTCAAGATGTATTTCAATTTTTCCGTGGTTAGATAAAATAAATAATTCTTATATTCAATATATATTATTGGCTTTATTTAGGCCCACGGCCTGCAAAATAACTAGCCATTTTGGTCGATCACGAGAACGATGATTATTATTGATTTTTTTTAAAATTATTGTTTAAAGATTTTATTTTAACAAGTGGTATAGGATGAGCAAGTTTTCTGATAAGCGATTTAAAAATATAAATTATATTCTTAAAGGATATTAATTATATAAGCTAAAAAGTATGGTATATTGATTAGTAGCGAAGGGTATGATTTATATTCACAAAGAGTGTAATCATTGATAAATAAAATATAAAAATGAATTAATTTTATGGCAAAAACTTTTAAATCCTTGTTTAAAAAGCTATGAAGTTCGAAAAGTATGAAACATGCTCCCAAACAAATGTACATTTTTATGAATAAACAGAGTAACTTCTAGTTAATTAATTTAAATAGAAGCACTCGAATCGAACACCAAATCTATTTTTTACACACAATTCTATAAACGATCATAATGAAAACATATCTTTTCAAAATATCTAATTAGGGTAGGGTGTTTTTTTAGAAGGGCTTTTTTTTTAAGTTAAGTCATATTAACTTTAAAAAAAAAAAAAAGCTTGATGGGTAGAGGTTGAAAATAATCATTTGCTATGTTTGTTTATTTATTATCATGGTAGAGCTTTGAACAAAATATCGGAATTTTCATTTGTTTGAGACATAAAATAATGATTTAGAAATCTATTAATCTTCTTCTCTTGATATATATTAATCTCTCTTTTTATTCCGATGCTGACATATGTCGTCTACTTTTAATTCTCTCAATACCTCAAAATAATATAATAGTACCATCAATCAAGCTTTTTGTCCTCTATCTAAATCAATCAAACTTTTTCCAATCTTATATAATCATCACCACGTAAAATTTGAAACAAACGTATAATTGTCCTATGTTGCAAGAATGAGGGGCCGGGAGCGAGGGACAATCGATCTGGGATCGAGGAATACGTATTTAAAAAAAAAATTAAGGGTGCGATTAAATAAAAGATCGTCATTTATTTATAATTTATTATATATAATACCTAAAAATATATAAAAATCTAAATTGCTTAAAAACAAATGTATACGATTAAAATTTTATCTCCCTCAAAAACTTGACAATATTCAATAATTTAATTTAATTAAGTAACAAAACAACAATTCAAATATCATCATTATAAGTCGTCATAATGATGAATTCATAAAAAGCAGAAGTGTCATGTTGTCAATTTAAGTTCATTCATAATAAAGTTGATTAAATAACAGCATCTAATGTATACTCGTGACCATATTTAATCACCTAAGCGTAGCTAGCGATGGGGATTAGGTGTGTCGGATTAATCTATTTCATTTTATAATTTACCGATTAGCGAAATATGGCATCCAGGATCTGTGATTCGAGGAATCGCTTCTTTTAGGGTGCGGTCGAAATCCAAATCTGGCATTGTAATATTTTAAGAAAAATGGGTGCATCATAAAAATTTTACTAATCACTTAAAATTTAAATCGAATTTCAAATTAACTATCGGCCTAAAACAAACAACTCTTAGTAATAGAGGATATAAAGATTTGACCGACGTGTGATGCATATATAGCAAGATTTCTGAATTTTTTTCAAATATCAGATTAAAAAAAGACCAACAGGCAAAAAACGTGTGAAACAACTTTACACCGCCTCTTCAACCTTTATTCTATTTAAACCCCTTCCAATCTAATAATCTATCTTCAAAATATGATTCACAAGATCAGATCAGCAAAGAAACACAATACGTTATTTAATTAATTCCCTAAAGGAGTCGACTCAAAATTCAGTACAGGTATATGGGTATAGCATGCGTGGAGTGCGGGACGAAAACAACCCATGTAGGTGCAAGGTGGTGGGGCCCCACCGTGGGTTTCGTGGCGAATGGCCAGTGCTCTCGTCTACTGCTTCCGCACATCAACGGCCGCCGTATCATGGCCACCGCCACCGTCGTTTATCCCAAAGTCTCCAACTGCATTCCCATTTAATTTACGTAACTACCATAACTCATATATGTATCCAACTCACTCTTTCTTAATATAATGCAGCACTGCGTATTTTCCTGCACTTTTAATTAGTTCCGTGTTTGATTAATTGATAACCAATATATAAATATAACTAGTTGTAGGTGCACACAGATTTTTCAGAATCGGACCGGCCGGTTCGACCAATTGGGCTCAGGAATCGGTTTCAGAACCAGTCGAATACCCCCTATAAATCGCTTTTATCGGGGTCGAACCGGTGAAAACCAGTAAAACCAGTTCGACCGTATGAAATTATTGAGTTCAACTTCATCTCTGCTTTCTCAAAAAAAAAAAAACTTCATCTCTGCGTCTCGGTGAACCGGCACGCCTAGGCGCCGGAATTCGCGCTAGTGGTTAGTGAAACAGCGTGGACGGGCTACTCCAGGATCGGCGCGAAATTGCCGGCGATTGCACGCGCTTGTCGGAGGTCTTGGGGAGGGTGGTGGCGCTCGCGTGAGATCAACACGACCGCGTCCAGCGTTTTGGTGGCTGCTCTTTTGTAGCAGGTTCAGCGCAATTTTGGGGAGAAGACTGAGCGCAGTTTGGAGGAGTATGTGAAAACTGAAAATGGAGTTTAAAATTGAAATAGTGGAAATGGCTAGGGTGTCCCTAGGTGCGATTATCTGAATTTTTTCGATTAAATTTAAATTGTCTTTTACGTGCGGTTGATTAATTGTAAAATTTTAAAGCATGCAATTTTTAGATGTCAACGTGATCAATACCGATTTTGAGCGATTTTTGGCGGTTATTGCGGTTTTGGCGGTTTTCGTGAGCATAAATATTAGTAGAAAGAAAGTGATATCAATTTAAGTAATGATAAATTTAATTGAGTGGTTTGGCGATTATTTGTGATTTAGCGGTTTGGTTTAGCCGCGCAGTCATTTGAGCTCCTTAATTAAATGAGAGCGTAGGTTCGATTCGGCTGAGGAGCAATTGGAGTATGAGAGTTATAAGGTTTGTAAATTTGTGGGTGTTTGGGTCTTGGTGTCTTAGCTATTTAACAATTGCTTTTATCAAGATAAAAAAAAAAATAATGATAACAAATTTAATTGATCAATATTCTATAATATGATTAAAGTTGAAAAATATATATTTAGAAATGATAAATGAAATACAAGTCAGACGTATGAATTTATTATGCGTAAGTTAAGATTGTGGATTAAAAATTATGAAAGATAATTTATTTCCTTATATGAATTTAGTTAAGAAATGAGTTTATAAATATAGGATGTCGAATAATGAAATTATAGTTTCAACTTGGCGGTCTTTGTAAGTGCGATTTGCAGCGAAAATTCGTAATTGCACTAAAGCTTTACAGTGCGATTTTTGCAAAAAAAATAACCGTGGTTTATGTAAAAAAGCTTATCGATGGCGGTGCAATGTGCATTTTGGTGCGGACGATTTAAACGGTTTTTATAATTTTAATGGTCACCAAAGAAATGGCTGTAATTTGAATTGGTCATAGCTGTCAAGCATAAACACGTAAAGACCACGCGGTGTATTGGGGGTAATTGGTGGTGGACACTGGACATTAGTCACATTACTTACAAATAAAAAAAAAAATTTAAGTGTGTATACACATTATGGCTTTGTTTACTTCTTCGGCCTCAGAGTTATGGGTTATCCATTCTATCAATTGTTCACATGGTGTGGTATTAAATTGTACAATACTTACAAAGTTACTAAAATAGCCCTGCTTAAAATAATTTTTTCCTTTTCCCATTTCTGCTTTTCTCTCCTTTTTTTTTGTTCGTGGAGAATTTTTTCACAATAGTTGTTTATCTCTTTTTTATTTCGATTTCCTTCTCTCTCACCTTTCTTGTTGCCTAAGTTCACAAACTGATTAGGCCATGATTAAAAAACTGATTAAGCCAACCATCCACTTTCTGCATGTCATATTCGCAGCCTCAAGAACTCAATTCCTTCTCACAGTAGAAAGGAAAAAGAATCGGCCGATCAACAGGTGATTGAAGAAGAAAAACGTTTTTATTTGGGAGAAATCAATTTGGAAAAATTATGATTTTTTTGGGTACCCATCCCAAATTATGATTTAAAGAAATGATAATTTATTGTTCAGAGAATTTGGAAGAAAAGAGCGAAAGAAGGAATAGAACAATTTTATCAAACCTGCAATTTTGCAGAATTTGGTGAGCAGCAGTGGTGAAGTCTGATAAAAGATAATCGCCGAAAGACAGAAGTGGAAGTGGAGAGAGAAATATATCTCAGAGGACAAATTTGGTAATTTCCACTAAACTAAGTGAACAGTACATAAACACACCAAAAATTGGGCTGTTTATTAAACCCCACCAATACATTGGGACCCGTGTTAACCCGGGCCGGCTGATTAACCCCAAAAAGTAAAACTTAAAAATGTAAACATAGTACTACATTCAACTAATAGTCTTAAACCAACCTAGTCCTGGGTTGGCAGAATGTAAAGCAAGCCATGTATATATTAATGTAATATATTCCGGATGACATGTCACATTATGATCCATATTAGTATTTTTTTATTATTGAATATCAGTTTAAATTTTTTAGAATTATACTTATTTTAATTTTTTTAAATATAGAAAATATTAAAAATTAGGTAATAATTATTTATTTGTTGAACGGTAAGCTTGAGCGGTGGATGGTTTGTCGGATTGATCATGGGTTTGGATATGAAAACCTTTGGGTGCTTCATAATTCTTGAGGTGTTTACCCAATTTCAATTCATTTTATGTTAACCAATGTAAAATAGTTATGTTTTTGACCGAGAGGTATTAGTAATTTGAAACCTGTAATTACCATAAAAAAAAGAAAACTCAAGAACAACAAATTTAATGAAACAAAAGAAACTTTTCATGTGCAGTATCATTCCAGTAACTTGTTTACAAATATTAGAAAAACTTATGATACATATTTACAAAAATGTAAACCTACTGTTCAAATCTCAACACCCTATATTATAGATTTCTGTCTTACTATATTTATTTTAATACCAACCGTGTTAAGGTTTCCACAAGATCAGAATTCATATAAGATTGGAAGAACACCTCCTCATCTGTCCTTCAACCTTTTCAGATTGATATGCTGGTTCTGTTTCTTCAACAAGCTATGTATGTTTAGATTGCATTTACAATCTCAACCAAAGGCATGTGAATTATGTTTTAAAAGGCCTATTAGCAGTTCAAATGACAGAAAAAGATAAACGGACAAAATACACCTATTGTATCGGTAAATAAGTGTTTAGGATTCACGTTTTTCAATTTATACACACAATTTCTTCCATATATTTAGGTTTCATTTGAGAGAAACGCTTACCCAGGCCATCTGGATCCTGCTCCATTCTTCAAAAACAAAGAGTGCATGGCATGAACTCATTTGAAGCAACTCATACGAACAAAAACAGAGATTCTCAAACGGAAATCCCTACAAATTTTGGAAGCTTCTAAAAATTACCTTATAACACAACATAAAAAAGATATATGAAATTGGGAAGATAAACAATAGAATTCAGTATAAGAAAATGAATTATACCACCCAAGAATAATGCGACATTACCTTTTCTATCGAGTTTTAGCTTGCAGATTGTTTATTAAAAAGATTTAAAATGATAAAGCCGATTCTTGGGGAGGGGTATGGCAGATTCACTTCTCTATTATATAATATTCTTAAAAAATTCTTCATCATTTCAAATACTAATAAAAATTTATTTCACTAAAAACACGCAGAAGAACAAGAACAAGTGCACGTTATCCCGGACATAGAAAATAAAAACATTGTATTTTTTTGCTTCCACAGTAATTATTCAGGGGGGCCCCAACATTTTGAACTGATTCAAAATAATTCATTAAAATCTAAAAATAATACCAGTACATAACTATAACACTATAACTTACTTAATTGATCAATTAATGTACGAAGTGTATAATATCCTCCACCGTGAAATTGGTGTCCTTGACATTATCCACAGCGGCACGGCCCTTGGGTTTGTGGTCATAGTGATTAAATGATATATCTAACTTTTTCACAATCATGCCATTCACAAATAAACATACAAGCTTCAGTGCTCTTGACCAATATTGCCATTTAGTAGACATTGTGGAATACAGCTGCAGAGATATATAGGAAGGCGGTGAGCAACAAGAAACTCTTGAAGGAGCCCATTAAGTCCAAAGTAATCAGCACCCACTGTTCCCACTATAGCAGCAAAGGTCTCAGCTGTATTAGCCATACCTATACGGAATTGTAACAGATGTAAGGCTTTTAACAGAGGATCATTGAAAGCTCATGGCAAAGGGGACGAGAAGACCTAAAGTAAGACTTGGAAAGAACTACTAAGAAAGGTGTTATACTTCAATTTAAATGAGTTATGTGTGTCCTGATCGACTACGATAGAGAGAGATATGATGCATATGATTCTTAACGAGGACCATGACTGTTCAAGTTGCGTCATAAACTCGTCAATATATTTCTAGCATGCTAAGTAGTGCTTTAATATTTTGCAGGTGATTAATTCACAGAGTGCCATAATGCATTTTTAAAGAAGGGTCAAATTGTTACTATGTGATAGCAATTTCCCCATATAAAAACCATACAAAGTTATCCATTTATTCTTTTCTGATTCTGAGTTTAAGAGGTCATAAGTCATCAATATTCAACCTTCCCTCACTGTTATCATTTTGCCCCAGCTCCCTACAGCAGCCAAACAGGTTCTAGCGCAGTATGATTAAAACTTGGATGATAGTATTGATTTGAAAAATTATATTTGTTATGGCACATGACACCAGCCGATCGCTCAATAAGTTCTGCTTGCTTTTTATGTGTTCTGATCATTATACTGGTGGTAGGTGTTATCTTTATAAGTATATATTCCTATGCGTTCAAATTATGGGCAGTTTATCTAACTGACCCCGGGTCGATGCTAAGTATAGATTTAA
The DNA here is from genome assembly GCA_037126765.1 of Stenogyne calaminthoides. Lineage (NCBI taxonomy): Eukaryota > Viridiplantae > Streptophyta > Magnoliopsida > Lamiales > Lamiaceae > Stenogyne > Stenogyne calaminthoides. Next base: position 9,201,071 of record JBBCBC010000007.1, read on the forward strand.
TCAAATACTCCTCCCACCCTATTTTTTAATTATCCAGGACATCGCAGAGAGACAATTAAGAAAAGCAGAATAATAGTATTAAATGGTGTAAAAGTGGGTTTGGTGGAGGAAAATAATAGTATTAAATTATGTGAAAGTGGGTTTTGGTTGAGAAAATAATAGTATTAAACGATATCGAAGTTATTTTTTTATTTTAGGAAAACGATCAAACGAAAGTAGGGCCGGTTATTTATGAAAAGTGGGCCCGATCAAAAATTATGACGGAGGTATATGTCATTTGGCACCCAGCACGTAACAAAGAATTTACCGTGTAGAACACCAGAGTATTATGGGGAAATCTCCTGACCACAGTCAAAAAAGGCAGATATATTAGAAACATAGCAAGTAAAACTGGAATATGCAAAACTTAAAGTTCACAAGGAATCCATAGGACTAAATGCTTTGAGCCCAACAGCTATAGTAAGCCAAGCAGATGCCGTAGACGGGCTTTTTTGCCATTGTTAATCCAACAAGAGCAAAGTAGGGACCAATAAACCCAATTGACTGTAAGATTTATGAATGGAAAGAAGAAACAACAGACATAAAAAAGCTCATCCCTAAAAACGGCAGGTGTATATATATACTTATATAGAGTAAGTAGGGTGGTGTTCCTGCTAATCCCTAAAAAGCTTGAATGAGACATAAATCAAGCGGAAAAAAAATATCAATACTATAGTCTATAGTTAATACAAGAAAATTGAATAAACCCCAATGAATATCCAGTGTAAGAGTTCTCCTTAGACATTTCATCAAACACCAAAATTTGCCCAACATTTCTAGCCAATCACAGTGGTATAATAGCCTGCCCTTAAACCAACCTATCTTCTAACAAACAAATAATAATAATAATAGATATAAGTGGAGTGTAAATTCATTGCACGGAGATTTATCTAAGATATCAACACGGAGTTGATTCCCAGGAGCCGGGATGGGAGGGGATTCGGGGTCACAGAGCAATAAAGAGACGAAGGGGTAAAAGTAAAGAAAGCACCAGAGCAGCGTGGTGAAAAGAGAGAGAAGAGAACAGGGAGAGGCGAAGCGACAAGTATCTGTTGGCGGGCACACCGTGGGATAGGGAGTGAGATTCAAATACAGGGCACAAAGAGACTAAGGGGTAAAAGTAAAAGAAAAATTCAGAGCAGCGTGAGAGAGAAGAGAAGAGGGAGAGAAGAGATCTGGTTAAGTGGGACTTGAGCCACTGGCTGGAAACTGCCATCCAAACTTACCCTCTTTATATAGTAAGTGGGGAGCACCTCAAAAATTGAGGTGCCAACCCGGTTTTATTGCTTCTCTTTTATGTTTGTAGTGTTGCTCACGAAAGGCTTATTGAATCTTTGGCCTCCTGCATCCAAGGAAAGATATCCATATCCGTTTAATAATATATCTATACAAAAGTTGATTTACTTGAGCTCGAATCACATTCAATCCTGAGTATGAGCAGAAATTTGCCAAGCCTTCAATTCGCATCTGCATAACAAAAATAAAGGAAACAGTAAAAGTTAACCCACATAGCTTATAATGTAATTGATCTCAATGCTCACTGCAACAGAGCAAATGCATGCTTCTCTCGAGTATTTAAAACAAACAAACAGAGCATATTAAAGATAACTAACGTGAAGCCAAAAAAAGAAAAATCCACGTAAGATAGTCATGCATTTCTACCGTTTATATCGATGTACTTTTGAGCTTATTTGCAAAAGATCTACATCCAACAAAAGTCATTCTAAAATTAATGTGGCAAAGAAATATCCGGACGCACATAAGTATATTTAGTCGTATAATTAAATGTATATTATCAGATTAACATATAGAACAATCAAGATGTATGGAAATATGAGTTCTATACCCAAATATGACACAAAAGTTGACAAAAGAACAACATATATAAGCTTTTAACTAACCTGGATAATGCTTAAAGTATGATTGAATTATTTCTTCCTATGCTGCTTGTACTCTCCTTTGTCAAATGGTTTGTTAAGAACCTTCAAAAGCTCCATTCTGAAATCATCAAGAACTGGACAGCGAGGCTTCGGGCAGTTTTCCTATTTAAACATCATGGAAACAGAAGTTACAATTAATACCAACTTAATCAAGATTAGAGAGAACAATTAATACCAAATCTACAAAGGGATTAAAGTTCTATCAAGAAAAGACGTACATATGTATTTGCAATGTGAAAAGGGCTCAACATTCTTCCTTCAATAATTGCAGCGCTTGTCGCAGAATCTCCCCAAAACAAATTTCAGAGAATGCAGGCTCAGCTTCTTCTTCTTGATTAGCAATGCACTCAGGTGGAGAATTGTTTGTTCAATCTGTCTTGAACTTTGGTATGAACCTCATCTCAAAATCATCCCCTAGGCGCCTGATAACCCTTTCAAGGATTATTTTTGAGAACTGTGGCATTCTGCTTCTATATTCTTATAAAATCTCACTGAAGAATGATGCATGAAGGGAAAAACGATAAACCTAGCAATGATAGGAAAAAGAAAAAAAAGTTAGGCCGTGGGAAGTAGCTAGGACCCATGTAATGTTTCAAATAAACATAAGTTTGACAGATACATCAGAACAAATGTCATTTAGGACATATTATGTTTCCCTGATTAAAAAAATAAAAAGGACAGATTATGTTTCAAGTTCATGTCTTCGGTACTAAACCTAACAGTGCCTTTGTAATTGTACGCAAATGGAAAGCAACATTGATATATATAGCACATGCTTATCTAAGTTACTTTTTTTTTCCCTGATGAGATGATTTTGACAATGAACATATAGAAACGAACAACATTTATGAAAACCCTAAAATTGATTAATTCAATTAGCATGCCTCAAGCCCTCTCTATAAATATCCAAGATAAGACAACTGAAGCACCCACACACACATATAAAGATAATTGATTCTAATTAGGGAAAACAACCAGAATTTCCAAAGAAATCAGCGAACATGCATCTCTCAAATCCCCAAATTAAATCAATAATTGGAACAACAAAGTATCCCCACTCACATACACATATTTGGCACAGAGAGGAAGCGGGGAAAATTACATATAAGCGAAGAAGTAAGGCTGATGGGAGATGCGGAAAGTAAAAGCGGCACCACACACCTATGGCTTGAAACAGTGTATGCCTGACTCACATAATCCCTATATACGACGAGAGAACAGTGAGATAAATTTTGAAGGTAGTGGGAAAAAAAAAAGATGTAAAAAAGTGAAAATGTGAGAATCCAAATAAGAAATCAAATTGATTACTTCATAAAGTATAGCTTCTCAAATTTAAATTCACAATGTTTCAAGCACAATTTATCAAACGTGAGCATAAATGTACATCAAATTATAATTCATTAACAGAGCCAGTAAGACATCAAATGATGAATAAATTGAGTAACTGAGCAAGATAATGGCGACACGAAATCTTAAAACAGAAACAAAAGATTTAAGACAATGGAAGCCGCAAAAAAAGAGATAACGAGAGAGGCATAAAGAGTACGGCAGTTAGATTATTAGCATCAATGCCTATAACTTCTACATTGAGATGATGTTTGACAATTTTTTAACAAATTCTGGAAGCTAAGAGATTATGAATGTCAAACTCCGACTCAAATAACCCAAAAAAAGACATTATAAAAAGAAGGAGAAGTGGACAAGTGATTGAACACCTGAGACTGTTTTTCTTGATTTGGGGTTCAAATCCTATTGAGCATATGACCAGCCTCATCTAATACAAAATTATTGTCACTCTTCTCAAAGTTAGTATGTTGAGCTTCTAACATATCTATCAATTTGCGGGTGTAGCAATGACAATTTCAACTCTTGAAAAGAAAAATGAGGTTGCAAAATTCCAGTAAAATCAAACAAATTATTTCCAAAAGAAGATTAAAACTAAATTGAATCACCTCTTTTAAGATGTGAATTTGTAGTCCTTTGGGGCACCACCATAAACACAAGTACTTCTAATGTTAGCATGAGATCCAAATTTAGCAGCTTCTTCTTGAATCTGAACAACCAATTCTCTAGTTGGCTAGGACCAGTACAACGGACCATCATCTTGAGCTGGTTATTATATATTTGTCAAAAGATTTCTTAGAAATATAGACAAGGTGGGTGCCTTATCAACACAAAATATTAAGAACTTACCAAGTCTGGGCTGAGTGCTATCAACAATATCTCAGCAAAGAATAAGACTTTTCTTAGACATTTCAACAAACACCTGGGGAGCAGGGTTTCACATTCCATGGAAGCAACTACAAAAAATTCCATTATTTATGAATTTATATTTATTGTTTATATAGTAACACACCTCCCCTCTTGGTGCCGTCGACAGAATGAACCACAACATGTAGGGTTAGGTTCTAAGCCCTTTTCAATCTAACCTAATCATGTTTTTTAGGGGTTTGGTATTGTAATTCACTTATTGAATAAGTCTTGCAATTTCTGGGTTTAAAAATCCATTTGCAATTAGCAGTAAGATTATTCATGGGGTTACGCAAATAAAAAACCCTATTTGCATACTAATACAAAAAATCAGTTATTTTACTATCCACTTGAGAGGATGGAGGTTCAATTGCAGTATTTGTACAAAAAGTACTCGAAATTTTTCAAAATTAAATCAAAAATTGAGCATACACAAAAATTAAACCAAATAAAGAGCATACACAAACCTACATATGGCGATATAGTTGTTGAGTAGCAGGCAAGATGCAGAGAGTGAAATGGTAGGAAAGGAAAGGGAGGCCGTCAATCCAAATCTCGTCGGGCTGAAAAATGCTTCAACGGGGGGTAAATCCTTAAAAAAAGTTAAAGAATAGAGGAAAAATGAGCGAGGCGCTGAGAAACAAAGAGCAGAGGATCAATCTTGGCATCTGTAGCGTATCCTTTGGGCTTACGAAAACCCATTTGGAAACTGGCCACCCAAACTCCATTCCTAGATCCCTAAGAGATATTTTTCACAAAAATGATAATTCAAAAGTTAAGCATATTCTACTTGTACCAAAAGCACTAGGATTACCTGAATCTTGTAAGCAACTAAAAAGTTTCATAAGTCATACCTCATCCTTTCATGTAAATGACAACATTCTCAGCAGTCGCCGCTTCACAAATTTGATGTTGTATCAGCACCATAATCGCGCTGTGGCAACAAATATATAAACATAAATAAAGAGGCAATATATAGCAAGAAACAATCCTATGGAAATGTGAATTATGTTTAAAAGGCTTATTAGCAGTTCAAATCCTTATAAAAGAACGTATCTTTCCATATCAAACAAGAGGACTGAGACATGTGAGTTTTTCACCAGTTAAATAGTATATACAACAACACAAAGTTGTAGTGTTTTGTTGCAATGATCTTTAGGAATTGGAATTGCATGATTGTATAAACCTTTAACAGCATTGTGAAAAAAGAGGCAAACTTCTTGATAATATCTGAAATGTATGAATCCAATGTGATCATTAGTTTTTTCACCTAGCAGTTACTGGAATAAGAGACTTTTAGGCTGATCATATCAGACCGTGTTTGAACAATACAAGAGAAACAAGAACTCTAGAAAGAAAATATGAACATTTTGCTTGAATTGAAGCATAATTCCTATTTCATTTTTGTTCATTATTCTTGAAGTTTGTAATACTCACTGAGTCTCCAGAGATAATTTTTATCTTGTGAAAAACAATCCAACCCCATCTAAAAAACATTATAATGGCATAAAACTGATGTCGTAGATTAATCAATACATATAGTTGTGAATCTGAATAAACCATATATTAGTAAACACATGAATTCAAAAAAGATCAAAAGATTACATGATATCCATTTGGTTAGCTGTTTTATACCATTAATTAGCTCAATCAATAATTGTGTTCAAATTGCGAATTGTCTGAGGGGTGATAGGCTCAATCAATATCTTATGTTAACTCACCACTGGGCATTCAACATTGCCTCTAAATTCCAGCCATTAATAGACTTTCATAAATTACTAAAGGTACCTGCAAATATATACACACACATATAGCTATGCAGTACCATTTAAAGGTAATCAACAGAAAAAAGAAAGACCCACAAAAATAAAAGAGCCAATAAGCAACAATTATAGCATCAATAATCACTTTAGTAACAACAACCAAATAACAATCCTATCATGTGAACAATAATCCTCGAAATGAGGACCTTCACATATGCGGAATGAGAAGGAAATTAGCCTCATGGAAAAGCAGGTGGAAATGAAGGGCTTCACAAAAGCAAAATTAATTTGAAGATGGGGAGGTATTAGTTATCTTAAATGAGGTGGAGAAATCAGGAAAAGGTGGAAATCATGAAAGGCTTCACAAGCAAGAATTTATTTTCAAGTTTGATATCTTCAACAGTGAAGTGATTATTTATCACCATCAACTTTCATCGTTGAACTTAGTTATTTGAATGTTGATCACCATCAAATATGCTATCCATTAAAGTGTTCTGTTTATGTACAAAATAATATGTCTCTTCTTTTATTTTCTGGAGAACTGCCTTCACTACCTCTGGGATGGCGTTACGGAAATGCAAAAAAATGAATAAAGTATAAAAATAAGGCAAAAAACCATTGACACTTTTTTCTTCAAGAGTTGGTATTTGTGAAACTTGTTCACGTAAAAACCTGGTTTATTTTACACTTTCAGTTATTACGATTACACTCTTTAGTAATATAGGACCACCTCTTGATTATCGACTACACTCTTTGTTGTAATATTTATCACACCCTTCATTTTTTATGAGTAATACTCTTTTATAGTAAAAAGTCACACTCTTAGATTATATAAGTCACGCTCTTTTATTATTATAAGTCACACTCTAAACCGGTTCAGGTTGAACTTGTTCACCCTTATACTTTGCCTTTCTTCAAGAATCACCTTTAAAAAAACGGCGAGGAGTTTTTTTGAAAGAAAAAAAAAAAGTAATTATGCCTCCCTTTTAGAGTTTACAAATTACAAAAGAACCACCAAAAGAGCAAAGAGAAGCCGTTATTCTCATTTTCGACACCAAACTCTACTCCATAAGTAGGAAGTACTTATTTTATTAAAAATTGTGTCTAATAGCTTTTTTAAAAAAGTGTTTATGTATCACTTTTAGAGTTTCTAAACATTCTCAGACCCTCCCAAATCCCAACTAACATTCCTCATACCCTCCCAATTCCCAACTAGAAGCTCACATCAATCTGCAAACACAAGTCTTGAAGATGATCACTTACTAATGCATGTCATGTAGTAATACCACCACGTTATAAGCCATGTAATGGAAGTATGAAATAGTGATACTGAAAATAAGAAAATTTTTCAAAAAAAATTCAGCTGATCATGTAGCATTTAAATAAGCTTTCTCTCGATCTCTATTCAGAATACAGGTAGATAAATTAGAAGCATTTTAATAACCAAGTAAAAGAAACAAACTCTATGCTGCTGAAATTACAATTTTGGATCCAGTTGAATGAAAGTAAAGTGTGCCTATATATATCGGGTTTTAAGGTTCATAGGGATGCTCATTCAGAGTGTCAAATAGAAGTAATGGGACTCAAGCTACTTGAGGCTAGCAGCTATCTCTAGATAGATAGTATGCTACTCGATATTCTTCCGTGTATTGAACTCCTTTGATCTCTGGTCTACATGATTGTTCAGGCAAGAAAACTGCTGCTGTATCAGTTAGGACACCAGACTGTGCAGTGAGTCCCCGACCTTGAAGGCTTGAACCTATGAACTCAAATAGTCGAACAAACAACATAATGTTAGGAAAAAATCTAAAAATAAGGAGATTACAGAATGTGTATTCCATATTAGAAGCTGAAGGGGAAGTTAATAGGAATGAGCATGGGTAAGTGTGGTGGTTAATGAGAATAAAAGATGATCAATTCATCTTCATCGTACTCTAGTATGAGTAATGAAGTTCAAATTAAGTTAACCATTACCCGTTTTTGATTAACTGCATCCTCCTATAATCGTTTCTCCTCAATCCTCCACTTCATTCTCAACCAATAACCTCTTTTTGTCCTCATTTATTCCAATATTAGAGCAAAACCCCAACAATGTAACCATAATTTCTCATTGAAATTCACAATCCAATGATTCTCAATACTATTCTCATTGGAAAATTTGAAACCAAAGCCCCTTAATGGAGCAGATAAACACATGAATAAACAAACCACTATGAAGAAAATAATTGTAAAGCGGTGTGAATAAAGTATGAACAGATAAACCAATCCCTTTTCATTATTCTTCAGCACAAAGTCAGGAAAAAAAAAAATGAAGATTAGCTTTTACATACACCAAACAACAATGTTATGATGTCAAAGAGCCATATCGGACAGATCACCAGTCAGTATTGGACATTTTCTAGAAAAAACCAAGAGGTCGCATATAGCTAATGAACATTATAAGTAGAAAGCAGGAAAATGAAATATTTTAAGTTAGGTATTACTTGCCCAGCTTAGGAAAAGATACTTTTGGGGCCAGGACTTTGTAAAGAGCTACAATAGCCAAAAAAACTAGGGTTGGCCCAGAAGCACATCATGCACTGATCAGTTTTCTATGTTGGCGCCCCATGTTTTTTAAAACATCACACTGAAAATATAAACCTTTCAAGTACAAATTATACACAAAAACGATGCTCATATCAGATTCCAGAATTCAATCAATATAATCATGTAAGTTCAAAAGAAAGATATAGAGTTTGTCTGGACGATATGCTTTTGAAGTGTAAGTAAACCACCCATGACATTTCCTAATAGATATTTACACTTTTCTATCACAGAAGATGAGTTTCTGAAAAATTCTTAAGATTTCCAAAATAACATATCATGTTGTTTGTCCAGATGTTTTCAGGATGTGCCAGCCAATGTATTCGTGTTTATCCAACATTAACACTCTAATACATTTTCCCAATTCCAACAGCTCTTCTGTAAAACAATCCTAGCATGTACATAACAAAGAGTATGCACAAACACAGAACAATTTATGGAAGGCCAACCGAAGAAATTGAAAAATTGATGTAAGAGACCTTATCCCCAACCAAACTATAACAAACATTTGCTTGTTTCATGTGCTCTAACTCTATGTAACCCATTGACTTAATTCTGCATTGCAGAAAGCAAAAAAGAGAGTCAAAGAATCTTACATCCAGAACTACTTCTGCAGAGCAGATTAATTATCATCTATATTTTTAGTTCAAATTCTGCTCCAGTCTTTTCTAATAAATTCATGGCTTGGGCTTTCTACGCTTTTAAAATAACAAAAACTCATAAGATGCAGAGCTGGTAATAACAAGAAACTCACAAAATGTACTAAAAAGAATTAATACCCCAGCCACTCTTCACAAAACTGAAATGACTAGAGTTCTCGTACTTATCCTTTCCAAATAAAAGGCATAGACACTTAGACATTAACATATAGATGAACAGAAAGGGTTGTAACCATACCTGAATTACATTAACAGGAAACTCAAAATTATCGACAAGATTTCTAATTCCAGCATCCACCTTCTGTTCATTCCAACAACTATATATCTAAATAATGAGTACACAAAATAACAAAATCAGATGAATTTTTTTAAAAAAAAAAAAAAAAAGAAGAATCAGTACTAACCCAGTGTAATTTATATATCTCAATAGGCAAAAACCAGCATAATCAGTACAAAGAATAACAAAATCAGATGAAATTAATTAAAGAAGAATCCAGTACTAACCCAAACTATAATTTCTATATATCTCAAATAGCAAAAACCAGCGCACGAAATAACCCTAAAATTTAGGGGGAAAATGGCAAAAAAAAAAAAAAAGAAAATGGCAAAAAAAATTTGGACCATTTCTCGATTTATGCGTGTCATCCTTGCGCAGGGCCATGCTAATCTTCTCTGTATCGTTCCATTTTATCGGATGTCCCCTGAAGGACGAACAACAATGGCAAAGCTGCAAGATATAAACTACTCTTTGAAACTGAAGGTTTCGATGTGGGACGATATATTGAAACCCCACTTTCTGGGCTTTCATAATTGGGCCGAAGTGAGATTTTTTGGGCTGTGTGTGGGCTGATATCATGATCTTAAACTGAATTGTTAGTTTGGGCTGGGAATTTAAAATTACTGTTAATTTTTTGTTCGAAGTCTTTTTCTTCAATTATTTTGAATTATTAAATAGTAGGCTTTTAAATCCAGTTTAATATAAATTGATTATTAACTTTTTATTTATGTATTTAGCTTAAAACCAGTGATTTAGATATATGTTACTCCCTCCGTCCTTGAAAAGTGTGCTCGGAGGTTTAAACATATTATCTTAAAACGTAGATTAAGTCTTATTTTATGAATATTATAATTGATTGTGACTAAAATATAATGATAATCTTAAGAATTAAGTGATCGTTGAGATGATGAAGATAAAAAAAATTATATTCATAGACGTCTTCAATCTACCTTTCCATAAAAAAGTGTTCATTTCGGCTACGAAAGACACTTTTTAATGAATGAGTAAGTACATTGAAAGTTTATGAGAAAAAATCAAATTATTGAATTAAAATGACAAAGTCTCATATGAATTACAAGAAATCTGCTCGAATTTAGACAAGGTTATCAAGTTAGGATTTAATTTACCATTAAAAAAAAAAAAAAAAGTGGATGCTTTTAAAATTTTGAAGTGAATGGGAAATAATTGTAAATAAAATTATCAATTTTCACTCAATTCCAATTTGATCTAAATCTTTGGATAATTACATAATTTATCACTTTTTAATATTATTGCAAATTAGGCTTACAAACAACTTTTTTTGTGTTTGAATCTGACATGACCAATCAATATATCAATCTCTTAATCCAAATATTGTCATTGTGCATAACGAAAAGTCTACTAGAATTGTCATGTAAGAAAAACGAGCAAAAATAAAATTGTCCATAATCCTAATTTTTCAACAATATGTAAAAAAATTGTGATTTATTTATAATTATTAAAAAATTTAAATTAAATTGAAATTGAGTGAAATGTGATAATTTTTTATTTGCAATTATACCTAAATAAATAAAAAAGCACGTGCAGAACACATTTTTCTACACATTGGGATTTCTTATACCATAATCATGAAGTTTAATGAACACCAAAAATAATGTTAAAATATATTTTTTTGACAGCAATATTTTATTTTTTATTTTTGATCGAATTATTTTTAACTCACGACCAATGATATAAATAATAGTGTTATGGACCACTTGAATTATTTCACTTCATCCGTTTAATAGAAATATTATAAATTAAAGCGAGGTAGGCAGTTTTAGGACCGCTTTTGAGCAGGTAATTTTTACATGGTCCTACCCATTTTCTACACAAGAGGGCGGGTTAGTCAATGGACTAATCTGGTTTGAATAAAAAACTTTAGTATAAGAGTTGGTGTTTATTTAACCTTATATTTAGTCGTATTCTTGACCCTCGCAGGGATATCACGGTCGTTTTTTAATGATTTAAAAAAATATATTGAAAAATTGTGAAATAGTGAATAATCCAAGTAACATATATACTGGTTCATAGAGACCAATTCTTCTCGTTTTGATATGTCTAGTGACCATACATTAAAAAAAACACATCATACAATATTCAATTTATATATCCAGGATAGTCGAATTAGCATCGAGATTAAGACGTGATTATTAATTCATTATTAGTAAATTAGGGATGGTCGGTGCCAATCAAATTGATCAATGGTGGAGATTTTGGATTATTGGCGGTACCCTGAAGACCCATTCTCTCAGTTGCATTCTTGAATGTGGTTCGTTCAATTTACAAATTGCATTAATTTTAATGTTTTTTAGAAAAAGCATATTACACTGAAGATTGGTGCTAAGTTCGGTTGTATTTAGCCTTCTAAATTTCTCAATTAAGGGACAATGGTGTTTGGTTTACTCATTTGGCTGTATTTTCTTTAATACTTCTTTGATGATGGAGCTAATTAATAAACTCATTTGGATCTTGTGTTTGTATTTCGAAATGATTAACTTGTGTTTTTAAATTCTACAAAATTGTCTTTTAGAATTATTTTATGAAAAATAATTGTGAGAGACAAATTTAGAAAAAATAATTCTAGAAAATGTTTATAAAACTGAAACGCATTCTTATTATTATTGTTCTATTATTTTTATATTTATTGTGAGATCGTCTCCATGATATGGGTATAATTTGGGCATAAAAGTTTTAACATCTTGGGAGGGTGGGTGTTAATTAGGGATAGAGGAAATATCGAAAATACCGGTATACCGCATATATCATATCCAAAAAAAAACCGATTTATCGAAATTTTTGGTATGGTATGAAACGATCGAAAATTTTGATACAAGATCGATATGAAAATATAGAAAATTTGCATTTGTATCGTAAAGAAACTCAAGATTTCGATTATACCTTGAAAATACCGTATCAATTCATCTTGAAAATACCGTATTGATCACGATATATGTCAAAAAATTTGGTACGATGCGATTGTCGGTATATATCTTGATATGCGCAATTTTGGTATACCAAAATTTTATTTACGACATCGGTATGCATTTTTCGATTATTGAAAATTTTTGGTATAGTATATGTATGACAAGATATTTTCAAATATAGTAAAGAATCCACCCTAGTGTTAATTTGTCTCTCGATCGTGATACATCTCATGATGAGGCCGTCCATCAAGTTTTTTTTGTCATTTTTTATTACTTTTGATAGGTTTAGAGAGGCATTTTAATATTTTGGGGTCGGGTAGGTCCCTGGTGAAATTTGTTCATAGTATGAAATTTATACCACCATAGTTACAAACTAATACTATTACATTTATCAATCGATATCATTACATTTATAATTTGAAATTATAGTATTAAATGTTATAGATACTAATTTATAATTGAAAGACTCGATTGATCATTAAGTGATTTTTTTTTTATTATTATTATTGAAAGTATTACATGGGCATTTTGTGAAATATTGTCACACAAGGTTTGAAGATGATCAGCGAAGTATTGTACATGCGTAGATAATAGAATTACCCACTTTATGAGCCTGTCTAGTTCATTAGATTGGATTGATTAGTTATAATAGGGTTGAATATAATTAGATAAGATTAATTTATTTGATTTGAATTGTTTTGAAATAATATATGTGTTGTAGGATTGCAATTCTTAATTTTATACTGAAAAATTAATATAGGGATTAAAATGTTAATCCCGATCAATCCTATCTTTCACATGGGATAAACATATCCCTTCATATATGGATTAAACACATTTATATACTCGGACTGAAATTTATCATGGATCATTATTCCACAAATCAAATAACCATAATGTGGAATTAAAATGTTAATCCCATTCTATCCTGATTAATCCACCAAGAGATTGGATTATTAACCTTCAAGGAGATTAACCTGATTACTTGAATTAATTTGATGAGAGCTAAGTCAATTTAATTGTGAATTTTTTGTATTTTCTAATATGAGATCTAGTAGCCGTTGATGCTTCTTAAAATTTGCTTCCTAGCGGAAGTGTTCGACATTTTAATACTAGTATTTTGAAAATGGTGCAACTTGCAAATAGCCGTATTTGAAGGCATCTGTAGTTCAAAATGTAGTGTATATTGGGAGTGAGTCTTCGATGCTCGTGTATTTCATAGTGTATTTTAAAAATATATAATTTTTTATAGTGAAATGTGCAATTTATACTTGTGAAATAAATTACACGTTTTTTAGTATAAATAAATTGTATATTTTAACACAAACAAATTATATATTTTTAAAATATATTATGAAGTCATGCATACATCCGATATATATAATACTTAGTCATATATTGGAGGAGGGGGGAAATGGTTGTGGGCGCATTAGAGAGGAGAGTTGGAGAAGAGAGGGATACTAGTTTTGGAATGGCCTATGGATTTGGTTCTTGCTCACTCAAGAATCAATTCCTAGGACTATTCTTGCTTGGAGTGAGTTGAGGAGGCGTCGAGGAGATGGAGGCATGGGAAGAGGCGTGTGGTCGTGGAAATGGAGATGGAGGTGGAATTGTTGTTCGTCGTGAGTTACCCGTTATTACTAATCTTAAATGCATTGGAAATGCAGTTTACACCGAGAGAGAATGTGGAAGATTCATGGCATGGAAAATTTCACGGATGGCGTAGTTCAAGACAAAAAAGAAATATGAATTATTGAGCAGGTTGGTATGAAGACAATGAAGCAAATCGTGGCAGCAATCTCAAGGAATTTAAGTGGGTTTGGAGCAAAATAACCCCCATTAAAGTTTCGCAATGGCGTGGCGGCTACCTTGTGGAGCCGTCTTCCAACTGGGAAAAATCTTCACAAGAGGACATTTTTGCAACATTCTAATGATCTGACAGTATTTCTCTTTGTGTGTGGAGGTAACAGAGACGACTTCACACCTATTTCTTGGTTGTAGGAAGGCGATTCCAATTTGGTATGTGTGTTACAATTGTGGCTCGGGGTTCCATTAAGACTCCATAATGTGATTTTCGAGCACATCAACATTCACTCGGTATTTTCCTAGCAACAAGGGGAGAAAATTGGCAATTGGCAATTGGACTTTGGAATTGTATTGTATGGCATATCCGGAAAAGTAGGAACAAATGTATTTTTGAAAACGTGGAATTCGTGGAAGAGAAAATAGTGGGCGAGATTATTGGGAGATTTTTGGAGTTGATGTTCAAAGAAAATATCCAATTTTCTTGTAATTATCTGTTCAGGATTGGTTAATCCGAGGAATATCCTTAATTGTTGAAACACTCAATGTATAGTTATTAAGTTTTGTATCAGTATCCCTTTATACCCAAATAATTCATGATTCAATGGAATTCTTTTTTTGACAAAAAAAAAAGTCATATATTGGTGTTAAATTGTTAATAGTGGAGACCTTTGTAAAGTGAGGTAAATTATTTAATAATGGATGAATAATTAGAATGTGATCATTAAATTAATTTTGGGTAAATTGATTTTTAAAATTATATCAAGATAATTTTTTTTATATTTAAAAAATTGGTATATTTTATTAATTTCTTGATTTTTGTCAATTTTAAGTCACATTCTAAGACCATCTCAAAGTGATGGTAGATTTGGACTCAAACCCAATTTTGCCACCATTTTACCCTCCAATGGGGACTCAAATTTGGACTCAAAATACTACAAATTTTGAGTTGGACTCAAATTTGCCCAAATTTGTCACCAACTCAAACTTAAACTCAAACCACTTTTTTGTATTTTTTTTTTTTTTGCATTAAATTTTTATATGATATAAGAATAATTTATTATTTTAGTATTATTTTCACTTTATTTTTTATTTTGATTTATATTTATAATAATTTTATATTTAAGACAATATTAATAATTTCTAAAATTTTAAAAAAATTGAAGGCATGTAAAACAACATTAATAATTTAAATTATAAAATACAATAAGAAATAAAAACGATATACTACAAATTTATATTAGAAAATACAATATAAAATAAAAACATACATACTACTTAATTTAAAATGCAAATTACAATAGGAAATAAAATAAAGAAACACAACAATCATGCTAAATTTAATGCATAGACATAAACATAACTAAACAAATGATTTTAAATTTCTTTTATCAAATTTTAATTTTACTTATTTTATATAATTTAAACATAAATATGAAATTATATAAATAAATAACTGATAAAATAAAAATGAAACAAAAAAAATTAAGAATATTCTAAGAGAATATTCTTGTTTGAGTTGAAATTTGAGTTAAATAGTTTGAAGATGATTTTATTGTTTGTTTAATTCAAATTTGGCTAAGAAGAATTGATGTTTTGGTCGAAATTTGCGCCGAAAGGGGTTGGAGATGTTTCTACAGGAATTATTTTAAACCACAACTCAAAGATGTAAAATTGATTTTTTTTTAAAGCTGTGCGACCCAATTAAAAAAAAAAAACTTCTATCTTTTTAGTTGTATTTTAAAACACACAATAAATTTTAATATTTTATACATCCTTCAACATTTTACTTAATTGCAAAATGACAATTAATTTAGAACAAAATTATACGTTAAAGAAATAAATAAAAAAATGGAATACTAGCATACATGTAAGAGGTTTAATTAAAAATTAGCTTCATTTCTTTTTGCCGCCATTTGGATGAGCTTATTGAGCTCATCCATGGCGTTTCCTCGCACTCAGCGGCAGTTTGCTGCTACATAATGCATTCTGTAAATGGTTTCGAAGAACGAAAATCTTCTTCTCTCATCTCAATTTATACCCAATCGATTATATCTGCTCGATTAATGTCGATTCCTAGTGGCTTAGTGGAATGGGCGGCGGACGAGGAGTCGCCGTCGCCGCAGAATCAACTGTCGCCTCGATCGGAGTCCAATACGACGTCGCAAGTCGCCATTGTTGGCTCCAATTTCTGCCCCATTGAGAGCCTTGACTACGAGTATGTATATACACAGTACACTCTCGTTTATTTTAAACCCAAAAATGCAACTCAGCTTGATTACTGTTCAGTGATGCTTATGCTTGTTGCGTGTGTAGCCGCGTAGGAGGAACTATATATTCATGAGTTTTGATGTTATTGGTGAATATCTAATTGAGTAAATTTAGAATGTGAAGTGCATAATTGATGTTCGTGAAGTTGGGTAATGTTTATGTTTTTAAATTGCAGGAAATAGATGTGAATGTGAGTTAATTCTCCTTGATACAGTTTACATGATTATGAAATTTGAATTTCGCTTTGATGATTAAGAAATTAACATTATCGTAAACCCAAAGAAAGTTTAAACACATGATGTCTTACCCATTGTGTTCAATTTTACTATAATCTATGATACTACTGGCTATCTTGATAGTGGAGATAGTTTGAGTAGCAGCTACCATATCCTTTTTTATTTCTTCTCTGCTTTCAGTTTCTGTAGGCTTAGAACTGATGGGATTCTAAGTGAAGTTTCAATATGCAGGATTATTGAGAATGATTTGTTCAAGCAAGATTGGAGGGCTAAGGGGATGGCAGAGATTTTTCAGTACATATTCATGAAATGGACATTTTGTTTTCTTATTGGACTTATTATGAGTCTCGTTGGGTTCTTCATCAACCTTGCTATTGAGAATATAGCTGGCTTGAAGTTTGTTATAACATCCCAGATGATTTTGGCCGGAAAGTAAGTATTCCTACTACTTTAGGTTCGCATACTTCTGAAATTTGTTTATTGTCTGAGCTTTTTAAATTTCATGAAGTGTGGTTATTGATCTCTTCATCATTCTTTCGTGTATGCATGTGCATGTATACCTTTTTTCAATTACTAATACTTCCTGTTTTAGAGATTTTTTGTTTCAACTAAAAGGATAAGGATCTCTTTCATCTTGTTTTAAGTCTCTGATTCTTATCTCCTTGACCACATTTCTAATGTGATGTGTGGACTCTTGCAAATTTATTATGCTTGATTTGTATTGACAGGTTTTCGGCGGCTTTCTTTATGTTTGTCTGTTCAAATCTTGGCTTGATGTTGTTTGCAAGTTTGATAACTATTTTTATAGCGCCTGAGGCTGCTGGTTCAGGTATACCAGAGGTTAAGGCTTACCTGAATGGTGTAGATGCACCGGCAATATTTTCATTCCGAACTCTGCTTGTCAAGGTACTTGGGGATCTATATGCTTTTATTGAATAGCTTGATTCTATATACGTAACACACACACACACACATATATTATGCAAAACATTTGAGGTTTCCAATTATTGCTCTCTTTATGTACCCATTGAAGTATGTAGTTGTAAATTTGCTTAATTAACTCTAACCAAGTATGAATGACAAATGAGTTTGATAATTGAGAGGGGATTTGAATTAAGGAAAGCAGGCTGTCATTTTAACTTGCAGGATTCAGAAACTATATCAGTATCTTTTCTTATTACCTGCCTTCAACATTTATATGAGTAATACTCATCACTTGCTGCAAATATACATGAATATTTTATCCTACTCAAAGTGAAGCCTTTTTCCTGGGATGACTGAAGTGATCTTCAGGTGTTTCATTTATCTCTTTCGATAACTACAGTGCGACCTTTTGAAGATGATGTGTTTCCTTCACCTTCTATTTTCTATATATTAGACTTACGTTAACTTCCTCTAACCTATGCCCATTGGTTTGGAGCAGTCAATGGTTTTATCATGATTCATTAATCATCCTATATAACGTTCTTTAGCTAATTTGCAGAAAATATAGATCCTAACATCCGCTAGGTTCCCTTCTACCCATTTCATTGTAAAAGCTTAGGGAAATGGATATCTGTTAGATATAAAGGGAATGTAAAGGAAAATTCCCATTTTATAGAACCATTAAGATTTTGATTCAGGATATAATATATACAAGAAAAAACAGCCGCAGAAGATTTTTTTCTTATTGCATATTGCTTGAATTATGAGTTCTTTCATGGAGAAAATAAATAAATAAACAATTGGACAATAGTGCATACTGGATTTGGTTGTTCTGGTCCATTCCCTTGGAATAATTAAAAAACTCAGGACAAATGGCCTCTTTTCTACATTTGAAAACACAGGATTTCATCAAAATTTTAAACACACGGACTATTGTGCCATATTCATTTGACACTTTTACAGAAATGCATGTGCTTTCTAAAGCAGCAGAGGCAAGCAGATCTTGAAGACCATCAATATAAAATGGAATATCTATCTTGTTTTATCCAAAAATATAAAAGCCCCTTTTTTTTTTCTTTTTATTTGATTATTTAAAATGAGTATCATATGGTTTGACTGTCGCTTTTAT
Organism: Stenogyne calaminthoides; assembly: GCA_037126765.1. Taxonomy (NCBI): domain Eukaryota; kingdom Viridiplantae; phylum Streptophyta; class Magnoliopsida; order Lamiales; family Lamiaceae; genus Stenogyne; species Stenogyne calaminthoides. Next base: position 9,219,890 of record JBBCBC010000007.1, read on the forward strand.
AATTAACTACTTATGTGAAGGTAATGTAACATGCAGATAGTTGGAAACATTTGTGCTGTGTCATCATGTCTACATATTGGACGAGCAGGGCCTATGGTCCATACTGGTGCATGTATAGCTGCCATAGTGGGTGAGGATGGATCAAGAACTTAAGCTTGAATTGGAAGTGTTTGCAGGTTTTCAGAAATGATTTGGACAGGCGAGATTTTGTAACGTCTTGGATCTGCTGCAGGCATTGCTGCTGCTTTTTCGGCACCAATTGGCGGGTGTTGTTTACTCTTCAAGAAATGGCATCTTGGTATTATCTAACCATGACATTTTAACTTCGATGGACTCCAGTTTGACTATGTGAAGCTGTGTTCTATCTCATTTGTCCAACAAACAATGAAAGTTCATGCCTGTGATGTCAGTATAATTGCAGTGTGAATCTAATTTGTATGATTACTGGGAATGTGTGATATTCTGATTGCTATAAATGCTTTTTAAGCTTTATCCTTATATATATCTATATACATATTGTTATACTGAAGTAGCTAGCTTCAACTTTCTCCTGCAGGTGGAGAAGTTCTCTACTGTGGCACGCTTTCTTCACAACTGCTATCGTTGCCATAGTCCTTCGAGCACTGATTGGTGTCTGTTTGAGAGGTGAATGTGGACTATTCGGCAAAGGAGGTCTTATATTGTACAACGTCACCTCTGCAAATATATCCTATCAACTCAGGGGTGTGCCTCCTGTTCTATTTCTTGCAGTTATAGGAGGCATGCTAGGAAGCCTCTACAATCTTCTGCTTAATAAGATTCTCCAAATTTACAAATTAGTTTACAAGTAAGTTTTCCATTTTACATATTATATTCAGATATGAGACAGATTTCCTCTCCACAGACTAAATCTTCATGTGCTTTATTCTTTATCCAGGAAAGGAATTGTCTATAAGATAATATTGGCATGTTTTGCTTCCGTTTTCACTTCTTGTCTTCTATTCGGACTACCCTGGATTGGGGGTTGCCATCCATGTCCATCCGATGCGTCAGAGCCTTGTCCAACAACTGGTAGGTCAGGGAGTTACAGGCAATTTCACTGTCCTCCCCGGCCACTACAGCGAATTTTGCCAGCCTCTTTTTTAACACAAACGGCGCTGCAATCAGAAACCTCTTTAGCAAAGACACGAAGTCTGAGTTCCATTACTATTGTGTTTTTATATTCTTTTCTACCTCCTTTTTTACTCAGTATTTTCAGTTACGGAGTGGTTGCTCCAGCTGGCCTCTTTGTGCCAATTATTGTGATCGGTGCATCTTATGGGCGATTTATCGGGATGTGTATTGGTTCTACCTCGAATCTAAAACCCTGGCCTATTTGCTGTTCTTGGGTCTGCTCTCTTCTGGGGGATCTATGAGGATGACTTTCCTTGTGTGTGATTATTCTTGAACTCACGGATGATCTATTACTGTTGCCACTTATCATGCTTGTTGCTCTCATTTCCAAGGCCGTGGCGATACATTTGAAGAAAATATTTATGACCTCATAATGGCACTAAAGGGTCTTCCTTATTTAGTAGCTCATGTTGAGCCATATACGCAGGCTATTAACAGTTGGAGATGTGATTACAGGCCCAGTTCAGGTGTTCCATGGCATTGAGAAGGTTGGTAATATTGTGCACGTTCTCAGAACCACAGGGCATAACGGGTTTTATTGTGGATTTGAGCCTTCGCTCTCTTCGTCACCAGTGCTTTTCGGTTTGATTCTTGAGCCCATCTCATCGTGCTGTTAAAAAAAGACATGGTTCTTGAAAACACCCATCCATGCATGCCCAGATGCCATTTTACAGTTTACAGCTGATGATTTTGCAAAGAAGGGAGGTCGTATCGAAGATATAGGACTATCCGAGGAAGAGATGGAAATGTTTGTAGATTTGCATCCTTTTACTAACACGTCGCCTTACACCGTGGTGGATACAATGTCATTAGCTAAAGCACTGAAACTTTTCAGGGAAGTCGGATTAAGGCACCTGCTGGTCATTCCCAATGTTTTCGAGGTATGAATTTTCTTCCTATCAACTTTATTAGCATTCCCATTGATCAGCCCATTTGGTGTTTCATCTTGTAAGCAATCACCTAAACATAGTGATGTCATGTATTAAACAAAATACACGATGAAATATCAAACTGGAATAAGAGAGTTGATCAAACTGGAATAAGAGAGTTGATGTTCAAGCTCCCATTTTGAGCCTCGACTGTAGATAACATGTTCATGTGTTATAAGGGAAAAATTTCTTAGTCACGTAAGTTTCCCTATTTTAGACGAATTGAACTTCGACTTGTTAATTTTCAAAATTCAACTTTTTTGTTTTTAATCGGTTACAATGAACTAGTCACCAATTTTGAAAATTAAAAGGACGAAATTAAAAAAAAAAAAGACTCGTCAGCCCTATGCTAGATCTATTATACCAAGTTTGTTAAGCTGATAAAGAAGGGATAATAAATCATTTCATAACATTCCTAATGTTTGTTATTATTGATGCATTGTCCCCCCGGCCGAAAGCCCTTACTCTATTTTTTCATTTTTGTTGGATTATCTATACCACTTCCAATGTGGTATTGTTAATACCAAGAATTATTTCTTGAATTTCTATGTTACAATACATCTTAATAAATATATAGAAAAGTCAAATATATCATATATACAATAAAATATATCACGTGATTTTATATCTTCTAATCCCATATCACTAAAAAAAAAAAAAGGGTCAATGAAACTTCAGCTTAATTCTTTATGCATTTTTTTTTATCAAACTAGGACATTAGCAGATATTTAGTATATTCCAAGCTGTATATATTGTCAATTATTTTATTGTATAGCCAATGGTATATATGTTTTTGTATATATGCAGCATAGGGTACCAGTTGTGGGTATATTAACGAGGCATGATTTCATGCCCCAACACATCATGAAGTTGCATCCCACCCTGTTGCAAAAGAAATGGAAAAGGTTGAGATTTCGATTCTCTTGGCTTACCTAACAACTGTTTAGCAGTGTTTGCAAACACACATTTACTTTCAGGCGGTGACACTACTGTTGATCAAGCTAATTCCTTCGGGTCAACACACTAGAAAGGAAAAACTTTGGGCAAATACTTCTACGAAGTTAAATTCATTTTTGGTCCACACGGGTCTGATTTTAATTTCAATATTTTACCATTTTAGTAGATTGCAAAATTTTTGCATGCATTTTTGGTCCTTTCGCTAGGGAATTAGTTAGTTCAATCAAGACTTTTGGCCCCAAATCTTGTCTTGTGGAATCAAAAGCTGCAGTAGCTTTTTTAAAGGAAAATGTAACGGTGAAATCAAAACTGCATGAAAAAAAAAGATTTTGAGACCAAAGTGGTGGATGTTGGGATCAAAATTGTAAATTAACGTGTCATGTGGACTAAAATAAATTTAATCGCACATCCATTGTCATGCCAGCGTAAGTTGTCGAAATAAAATATTTTTAATATTGAATTGTAAATAAAATAAATCATGGTGTATGGAAATGTTAAATGACATATCTATTTTTAACGGAGAACTGACGAGGCATGGCGAACATCCCAACTAAGCATAGAAAAGTCCTATTAAAAAAATTACAAAATTAAAGAATTCTATAATTAGCACATTATTTTTTGTTTTATTTCTTCGTTTTACCCTTATATCTATTAGTTTACAGAGACAACTATTGATAATAATATACATTAAGTAAGTGCAAAAGATGAAAATAAAATTTAATAATATTTTAAATATAGTAATTGGCCTACATTTTTACGAGATTATAACAATAGAAAATGAGTCTATCTTCATGGAACATACATAATTATATTTTTTAAGAGGGTCTCATGTGCACTAAGTGGATTTTACACTTTATAATGTATTTTTAAGAGTTGGTATGCCGCTAAAACTTGTTCACCGTGAAACCGATTTTTTTTTTACGACATACTCTTTAAGTAATATAAGTCACCTTCTTGATTATCATTATTTATATCTTTCTTTATAATATAAGTCACATCCTTCACTTTTTACAGGTAATAATCTTTATAGTAAAATCACACACTTTACAGTAAAAAGTCACACTCTTTAGTAATATAAGTCACACTCCTTAACCAGTTTCACCGTAAAACTTGTTCACACTGTACTTTTCATTTTTTAAATATACAACTTATTTGTTTCATGAAAAACAAGTTGCGCATTACGAGACCTAACCATAATTTTTTTTTTTAATAAAATGACTAATGCCTACTAATTGCACGGCTTGTATACAAGTATTTGACATCATCATTAGTACATCATTTAGTTTAATAAAATAAAGATATTCTCACAAGGAAAACTAAAAATATTATAAATCTGTCAACTAAAACGAGATATATGTCCAAGTAGTACAAGTTCTTTCCAAATTAATGGGCAAATTTTTTACAACATATATTTAAATGAATTTTGAGAAGTATATGTGTGCTTTTACGTGTAAATCCATTATCATTGTGTGACCTAACCACAAGACATCACTGGATTTTTGGTGTTAATTATGTGCAAAAAATTCTATTGTTTATTTCAAAATTGCGACTCTTGTTCATTTTTAGTTTTTTATGGTGTTTTTATTTCACATTCTATTAAAGTTAATATAGTTACGTTTATCTAATAGGGATTGAAATTTTTTGTATTATATGTGTCGAAAATTTAATATTTATACCTTAAAATCGTTAAATTTGTTATTTCGCCCCCGTTGGGATTCTAAAATTCCGCTGCCCTTACCTAATAAAAAATTTCGCCTTGGGGACGTAAATCCTAGATCCGTCCGTGTTATCTAATAAAATGCATTCGCGTTTAATAGTTGTATGGAAATGCAATTATCTCTTATGAGAATTTGCATTGTGCAAATCAGCTGTAATAGGTATTAGAAAAAAAAAATTGTGAATTTAACCTATTTAGAAACGGGTCCTCATAATGTTGAAAAATTAGGGCATGAGACTCTTAGTGCCTGTTTTTAAACTTAACTAAAAAAATAAAAACATTTTTTTTTAAACTGTAATTAACAGCTTTTAAAATAAATAGTTCTGCGAAACACTTTTTAAAGTTCTAAAATAGACACTTACTAATGATATAGAGGGACTAAAAACTCCTGAGTTCCAACAATATTTAATGAGTTGGTATCTTTGTGAAACTTGTTTCACCGTAAAAACTAGGTTTTTTTTTAATAGGCATACTCTTTAGTAATATAAATCACACCCTTTTAGTAATATAAGTCACACGCCTTCAGTTATCACTACGATACCATCTGTCGCTATAATATAAGTCACACTCTTTATTTTATGAGTAATACCCTTTATAGTAAAAAAGTCACACTCTTTATAGTAAAAAGCTACACTCTTTAGTAATATAAGTCAGATTACTTAATCAATTTCACCGTAAAACTTGTTCACCCTATACTTTGCGTATTTAATTGTTTGTCTAAACAGTCTGAAAAATGTCTTTGGAATTGAACGGGAATCCAGCAGATTTAATTCTGCTTATTTCTTCAACAAACGTTGAAGTGTTTTGGTTCAAAATTAAAAGAAAAAAGGCTTAAACTTGTCATGGAATTAGGACAAATTATTTTACGATCATTTTATTTTGTACATATTATTTGTAAAATTAACACTTTACAAATAAAGTGATGATCCTTATAAATAATAATACAATAGAGAACGGTGAACATAATTCACATAATATTTTTTTGGTAATTAAATCCTTCTCCACACATACACATACAAAGTTGTAATTGGGATCCACGTTTCCTTCAATCTAAATAATGAGTTTTGATGAATTGAAAAATCTTCTTTTATCACTTTAAAAAAAAAAAAACCTTCTTTATTAGAACAAGAGAAAAAGAAGAGCCAGTGAGGAAACCCACTTTTCTTAAAAAAGAGAAAAGTTGATTTTTCTTTGTATAAAGGATCTTAAGTTTATTGAGTTGGGTAGGATTATACGACGTGACACATATAAAAATTTGCCAACTATATTTTTGAACTTTCTTTTTTTTCTCATTATATTTTCTGAGAAACACTTCTATAAATCAAATTTATACATGGACTTTGTCATTGTCTTGTACAAAACTTATCACTTTCATACATAAAAATTATCACTATTTAAAAAAATATTTTTTAAATAGTGATAATTTTTGCACATAACAATAATATTTTTTATGCATAATAGTGATATTAAAAAAAAAAATTCACGATGACCTCGAATTCACACTTGTGTCATATTTTTTAGGACATTCTATATTTCGAAAATCAAGGATTTGTGACTTGTGAGAAATTTCAAAAAAAGTAAGTATATAAAATAATTTCGATATATTCTAACAATCAATAAATCAATCAATATTAGAAATACATAATTTAGTTAAAATTAATTTTCTTTGACTCACAGAAAGACATTGAAGTTAAATGAAGGCAATCTTAGCAAATATGCATACAGACATATAATTATATACAACTCTGAGGACAAAATCTAATTTACGCTAGATGTTATATATGTACATCATGCGAGCCAAGTTCAATTTTAAATAATATTTTTTATTTTACTAAATATTATCAGTTAATTAATATTAATTGTTTTAATTGAACGATATTAATAATTTTCATTAAAAAAATATTAGTTATATACGGTTGCATTGCACCGTACAGTTTATGTATAAGATACTTGCTCATCAACTTCGATTATATAAAATGGAAATAGCTATGATATTGTATGCAATATTTTTAATTGAGGTAAGTCATATTTAATTGAGTAAGGTGAAGATTCATCACATGTATGAGACCGTCTAACACAAGACTCTCTTTAATTGAGTAATTCTTATGCACACCAAAGATACAGTTGAATTGTATGCAACTATAATATTTTTAAATGAACACAATTTAATATTGTTTAATGAAAATAATAAATATTAACTAATAAATATTTTTTCTTAATAAAATAATTAATATTATTATGAAATATATTTAAGTTGCATGTGTGGTGTAGGTGATGCATTAAGAACTTTGTTCTTTTAAATAAATAGCACATTTAAAATATATTAATTGTTTTTCAAATGTTGCAATATAATATTTTTTTTTAAATAAGGCAGTAGGGCAAAATTAACTTTTCTTGATCATCTATATTGTGAACATCGTATTTCCTTTTCCCCAAATTCCATGACATCATATTGCATCAATAGTAAAACCCAACTCTCATACGCACATAAACATTATCTACACTTTGTACTTAATAAAATTGAGTGGGTTCAGATGAATTTGCGCAAGATCAGATATTATAATACAGATTTGTAAGGCACAGAATCATACCAAAAAATGTAAAAACAAAACTATTCCAAACAAAAAAGACGCAACTATATTCCCATATTAATTCTTGACTTTTCTCGTAAATAAATCACATTTTTCAAAAGATAATAAATCGACGCTTCTAAAATACACCATGAATAAGAGTCTTGGCGGTCGCCAAGATACAAATTCTAACCAATAAAATTATAAAATATATATCAAAGTTGGGAAAGTTTTGAAGTATGGTAAACAATTCTTGAAAGTGTATTTACTTTCTAAGGTTTCTTTGATTATTCGTAATGTCGATGTTGAGTCAAATTTTATTATTACGTCCTCTTGCCTTTATGATAGCTTATATGATAGCTTAAATTGTTAGTTCGAGCTTTCGGTTCAAATGGATAAACTTCTCGATTTTTGTCATTCTTGCGAATAATCGAAAATGCTCCATTGGTTTTCAAAAGAAATATATGTAAAATTAATAAATACAGAATCTTTTTACATGAAGTTATCTTACGGAATGTGTTCTATTGAAAAGTACCTGAACTTTTTTTTTTTTTTCATGATCATTAATATTGTAAAATGCTCTCATATAAGTTTTGATGAAGTATGAGCAAGTGTAGTACACGTATGCATGATTGAGTTACCCATTTTTATTAACCTTTAAAGAAATAAATCCATCTGATTTTGTGAACTAATTTGATGACATAATCGATTTAATTAGGAAATTAACTTTTGTGTGTACTTTTTCAGATTTAGCAAGTGGAAGTGTTGGACGCTATCCGTTAAAATTGAGGGGACCCACCCACATTAATGTATCCCATTTAGGTTGTGTTTTAGAACTCTATTGAATCCTTAGAAGCACTTATTTTTTGAATAAGTTGGAGCCTTTACCAACTTAAAAGTAGAAGTGTTTTTCATTGCTGCAATTAGAGATGTTAAACGTAAATTTTCTAACCCATTATTGTGCCCCCCACATATAGGCCACGGAGCCCAAACAAAGTTAGGGCCTTAGCGGTTCACTTTTAAACGGGCCATTAAGAGCCGTAACCTAACTCTAACCCTAGCGGGCCTCGGGCTAAACAGACGGGCCACACCGTTTTTTTTTTAAATCCATTGAATCCCCAAAATGAAAAATTGCAATTACACACATACATTGGGTAATTATAAAAACTAAAGTGACTCTTTGATTAAATAAAACAGTCACTTTTGATTTTTAAAAAATAAATGAAGATAATTTTTAAAAAAGTATCATACTTGCCTTCAGCTAAATATATATATATATATATATATATATATATATATATATATATATATATATTTAATTCAAAGATATGGATATTTAATTCAAGGTGAAGAAATTCAATTTTATTCATGAAGCTAATGTTCATCGAAATGTGATTCAAATCATATTAACACCCCCAACAATCCATAATTTAACATTTAACAGTTAACAACCTCAACAATCCCTAATTTAAATAGATTAACAATTAACACCCCCCAATAATCCCTAATTTAAAACATTTCGATTCTTGTTGTTAAAAAAATAAAAAGGAGAGCGAAACTTTACCCGAAAATGGAGGAAGAGAGCTGAGGCACGGTGGCGTGAGGTCGCCAAGATGGTCAAGTAGATGATGTGTATTTGGAAAGCTCTTGTTTGTCTCAGAATGAAGAGAAGATTATGATAAATGTTTACACGCGAATTGCATAACCCCCGATTGGGGGGACAAATGATAATAAAAGGGCGATTTAAGAAACCGGAAATGGAAGAAATGGAAAATGGAAGAAATTGAACCTTTTTAATTTTTTCACCCAAAGCTGCCAAAGAACCCATTTCACCCAAAGAACCCATTTCACCAAAAAGAGCCCATTTATCATTCTTCTTTCTTATAAAAATTAATTTAAAAAAAAAATAAAAAATCGGGCCAGCCCGATAAGCCCGCCGGGCCAGCCGATTACGGGCCAAAAAACCCAATTTTAAACGGACCAGAGATACCTAAGCCCTAACCTTGAAAAATTCTCGGTTAGCCCAGCCCGGCCCGCCCGTGGGGCCTGCTTAACATATCTAGTTGCAATCTTTTTTGAAAACATGCCCTTAAAGGGAAAAAATTAGTTCAATAATAAACGATATTATCCTTGCATGAATAAGTTCTTATTTTGCCTTTCAAAATCTTATCTGGGTGGCTGGGGTTCAATCAATCAGTTATTAGGTACAAAGTCGTACGGATTGTATTTTGATTTGATGATTTATGCGGAGTTTCCTGTGAGCAATGAATATATTGTTGATAATGATATAATAAAATTTGATATTGACAATGTGGATTGAGTGCGGTAGAAGATACGAAAAATTTTTTCATATAACCGTTATCACGTCTTGAAATTTTCGATCTGCAGAAAAAATTTATATACCGTTGTCGAACCGGAAATTCGGTATACCGAATTTTCAGATACCGAATTTTTTCGGTATGCCGATATTACATACCGATACCGCATCGAAATTTCAATATATATCTAAGATACCGGAAATTTTTCCGATATACCTAAAAATATTTAGGTATACCGAAAATATTTTTGTGATTTCGATACCAAATTTTCTATATTTTCATAGTTATCGTAGATCAAATTTTCGATAAAATCGATATTTTTCGATACTGTGAAGTCGGCAGATACCGATATTTCCTCCACCCCTAATGTGGATAGTGGGGAGAATTTTTTTTTTTTTTACAAAAATTATGTAAATTTGAATTTACATGTTTATATCCTTTTAAATGTCACTATAAAAAAAAATTAATATTTTTAAAAGAATTGATCTCTCATAAACAAATTTCATACCATTAAATTGAATTATTTGACTTATTTTAACATATTTTTTTAACCCACTAAACTTGATCAGTATCATACTGAATAGTTTCGTATCTCCATGAATTAAAAACCACCCTAAAATTTGTTTTTTTTTTTTGAGTTGGTTGCTGTGAAACTTATTCACGAAATTGATTTTTTTAAAAGGCATATTCTTTAATAATATAAGTCACACTCTTTAGTAATATAAGTCACGCCCTTCAGTTATTACTACGATACACTCTGTTAATATAAGTTACACCCTCAACTTTTATGAGTAATACCTTTTATAATAAAAAGTCACACTCCTTAATCAGTGTCATCGTGAAACTTGTTCACCTTATACTTTGTCAATTTTTTTTAGCAAAGTCTCCGTTAAAACTTGTTTACAATGTACAAGTTTTACCGGAGAATTTGTATAAAATTTAAATATGAAGTTTGCATTTTTTTTTTTGGCGCCATGTGAATTATGAGCTCATATTTGGGGTTATGTTTCCCTCGTCACTCAGCAGTAGTTGGCTACTACTACAAATACGTTGCATCAATGCCTCCCAAGAACAAAATATCTTCTTATCTCATCTCAATTTTCACCCAATCGATTACATCTGCTCGATTAATGTCGGTCTCTGGCAGATTCGCGGAATGGCCGGCGGATGAGGAGTCGCCGTCGCCGTCGCCGCAGCATCAGCTGTCGCTGCGATCGGAGTCCAATACGACGTCGCAAGTCGCCATTGTTGGCTCCAACCTCTGCCCCATTGAAAGCCTTGACTACGAGTATGTATATACACTCTCGTTTATTTTAAATAGAAATGCAATTCCGCTTAATTACTGTTCGGTGATGATTATACTTGTAACTTGTTGCTTGTGTATAGCAGCGAAGGAAGAAGCTATATATTCGTGAATTATGATATTGTTGGAATTTGGTGAAGATCTGTGTTAGTGAATTTAGAATGTGAAGTGCATAATTGATGTTCGTGCTGAATCGTGCACCTGTGCACTGTTTATAATGTTTTGATCGATCGATAACTTTAAAATTGCAGGGAATAGATGCGAATTACTTTTCCTAGATACAATTCTCAACAATTACAGCTCTGAAATTTGAATTTCCTTGGATGATACCTTGCCCACTGTGTTCGATGTTACTAGCTATCTTGACAATAGATATAACTGATGGTATTCGGATTTGGATTCTCTACATTTTGTTTCCGTAAATTTCTTGTAAATTTTAGAGAGAAAACACAGAAATAAATTAATATAAGAAAATATAAAGTGTGGAACCCCTGCATTGTGTCTTTCTCTCTCCGAAATTTACAAGAAATTTACACAAAAAATGGAGAGATCCAAATCCGATGGTATTCTAAAAGAGGTTTTAATATGCAGGATTATTGAGAATGATTTGTTCAAGAAAGATTGGAGGACTAAGGGGATGGGAGAGATTTTTCAGTACATATTCATGAAATGGACATTTTGTTTTCTTATCGGACTTATTATGAGTCTCGTTGGATTCTTCATCAACTTTGCCATTGAGAATATAGCTGGCTTGAAGTTTGTTATAACATCCGATATGATTTTGGCTGGAAAGTAAGTACTCTACTATTTTTAGGTTCACATGCTTCTGAAATTTGTTTATTTTCCGAGTTTTTTTTTTAACTTCATGTTTTGTCACTTTTGCGGTTATTGATCTCTTCATTCTTTCCTGATGCATGTGCATGTATACCTGTTTTCAGTTACTAATACTTCCAGTTTTAGAGGTCTGTAGATTCAACTAAAAGGAAAAGGATCTATTTCATCTTTGTTTGAAAATTTGATTTCTTAGTTTGGCTCTTGATATAGACTGATTTCCTGCACTATCTGGGTATTGCTATATCAACGTCCTTGACCATATTTCTACTGTGGTGTGAGGACTGATTCATTTTATTTGTATTGACAGGTCTTCGACGGCTTTTATTATCTTTGTCTGTTCAAATCTTGGCTTGGTGTTGTTTGCATGTTTATTAACTGCTTTTATAGCGCCCGAGGCTGCTGGTTCGGTATACCAGAGATCAAGGCTTATCTGAATGGTGTAGATGCACCTGCAATTTTATCATTCCAAGACTCTGCTTGTTAAGGTACTTGAGGATCTGGATACCTTTATTGAATAGCTTGATTCTATATATGTACACATAGAAGTACGCAGTTAATAAAATTGCTCAATTAACTCTAACCAAATATGAATGAGTTTGATAGAGGGAATTTGGATAAAGGAAAGAAGGCTATTATCTTAACTTGCAAGATTCAAACCTCTATCAGTATCTTTTCTTAATGCTTACCTTCAACACTTAAATGAGCAATACTCATCACTTGCTGCAAATATACATGAATGTTTTATCCAACTCAAGAAAATGCTTGAAAGTGAAACCTTTTCTGGGATGACTGAAGTGATCATATGTTTCATTTATCTCTTTGACTCCTTCACCTTCTATTTTCTATATCTTGGATTTCCAGTTAACTTTGCTCCCTCCCACCTATGCCCATTGGTTTGAGCAGCATGACTACGTTTAATCAATGGTTCATCTTTACCATCCTCTATAACCTTTTTTAGATAATCTGCAGAAAACATAGATCCCAACATCCGCTAGGTTCCCTTCTATCCATTTCATTGAATAGCTTACAGAAAAGGAATTCTATTTGATATAAAAGGAATGTAAAGGAAAACTCCCAATTTTGTAGAACCATTAAGCTGTTAAGAGTTTCGGTTCAGGATAGAATAAATACAAGAAAACAGTCGGCAAGAGATTTTTCTTCTTATTGCATAATCTTCAATATTTAATTGAATTATAAGTTTCTTTAAGAGTGTAGAATAAATAAATAATTAAACAATAGTGCGCATATTGGATCTGGTTGTTCTGGTCCATTCCCTTGGAATAATTTAGAACTCAGGACAAGTGGGCTGTTTCTTCATTTACCAAAATGTGACTATCGTGCCATGTTCATTTGTATCTTTTTTTATAATTAACTACTTATGTGAAGGTCACCATTAACATGCAGATAGTTGGAAACATATTTGCTGTTTCATCATGTCTATATATTGGAAGGTCCGGGCCAATGGTCCACACTGGTGCCTGTATAGCTGCTATAGTGGGTGAGGGAGGATCGAAGAACTTAAAGTTGAACTGGAAGTGCTTACAGGTTTTCAGAAATGATCTGGACAGACGAGATTTTGTAACGTGTGGATCTGCTGCAGGGATAGCCACTGCTTTTCGTGCTCCAATTGGCGGGGTGTTGTTTACACTTCAAGAAATGGCATCTTGGTATTATCTAACCATGACATTTTAAATTTGATGGACTCTAGTTTAGCTATGTGAAGATGTGTTCTATCTCGTTGGTTACACAAACAATGAATGTGCTGATATTCTATGTTGTTACTATGATTTTCTTTATATATATCTATACATATTGTTATACTGAAGTAGTTAGTTTGAAATTTCTCCTGCAGGTGGAGAAGTGCTTTGCTGTGGCAAGCTTTCTTCACAACTGCTATTGTTGCTATAGTCCTTCGAGCCATGATTGGTGTTTGTTTGAGAGGTGAATGTGGACTATTTGGCAAAGGGGGGTCTTATAGTGTACAATGTCACCTCTGCAAATATATCCTATCAACTCAACGACGTGCCTCCTGTTCTATTTCTTGCACTTATAGGAGGCATGCTAGGAAGTCTCTACAATCTTCTACTTAATAAAATTCTCCAAATTTACAAATTAATTTACAAGTAAGTCTTCCAATTGTACATATTATGCTCATGATTTGGGAAAGATTTCCTCTGCCAACTCTCTAAATTAATCTCACACACTAAATTTTACTATGCTTTATTTTTATGCCAGGAATGGAACTGTCTATAAGATAACATTGGCTTGTTTTGCTTCTGTTTTAACTTCTTGTCTTCTATTTGGACTACCCTGGGTTGGGGTATGTCATCCATGTCCATCTGATGCATCAGAGCCTTGTCCAACACCTGGTAGATCGGGGAATTACAGGAATTTTCACTGTCCTCCCGGTCACTACAATGACCTTGCCAGCCTCTTTTTTAACACAAATGGAGATGCAATCAAAAACCTCTTTAGCAAAGACGCAAAGTCTGAGTTCCATTACTCTTGTGTGTTTATATTCTTTTCTACCTCCGTTTTTCTCAGTATTTTCAGCTACGGAGTAGTTGCTCCGGCTGGCCTTTTCGTGCCAATTATTGTGATTGGTGCATCATACGGACGTTTAATTGGGATGTGTGTTGGTTCTACATCGAATCTAAACCCTGGCCTGTTTGCTGTACTTGGTTCTGCCTCTCTTTTAGGGGGTTCTATGAGGATGACTGTTTCCTTGTGTGTGATTATTCTTGAACTGACGGATGATTTATTATTGCTGCCACTTATTATGCTTGTTGCTCTCGTTTCCAAGGCCGTGGCCGATGCGTTTGAAGAAAATATATATGACATCATAATGGCTTTGAAGGGTCTTCCTTATTTAGTAGCTCATGCTGAGCCATATATGAGACAGTTAACAGTTGGAGATGTGATTACGGGTCCACTTCAGGTGTTCCATGGCATTGAGAAGGTTGGGAATATTGTGAATGCTCTCAGAACCACAGGGCATAATGGGTTCCCTGTCTTGGACGAGCCTAATTCACTCCTTCGTCATCTCCAACGCTATTCGGGTTTGATTCTTGAGCCCATCTCATCGTGCTGTTAAAAAAAGAAACCGTTCTTGAGAACACCCACCCAAGTATGCCCAGACCCCATTTTTCAGTTTACAGCTGATGATTTTGCAAAGAAGAGATCGTATTGAAGATGTAGAATTATCCGAGGAAGAGATGGGAATGTTCATAGATTTGCATCCGTTTACTAACACATCGCCCTACACCGTGGTGGAGACAATGTCATTAGCTAAAGCACTGAAACTTTTCAGGGAAGTCGGATTAAGACATCTTCTGGTGATTCCCAATGTTTTCGAGGTAAGAAGTTTCATCATACTACTTTATTAGCATTTAATCTTATAATCAAATATGTTAACATGCATTGGTTATGTCATGTATTAAATAAATAAACGCAAAATTGTAATAAGGAGACAACATGTTCATGTGATGCTTAATGTATTATACATCCAATGAAACTTCAACTTAATTCTTTATGCATTTTTTTTAGGGAACAAGGATATTAGCAATTGTCTAGTATATTCTAAGCTATATATATGATCAATTAATCTATTGCATAGCCTCTTTACATTGGTGTATATTGCAGGGGGTTCCAGTTGTAGGTATATTAACTAGGCATGATTTCATGCCTCAACACATCATGAAGTTGCATCCCACCCTGTTGCAAAAGAAATGGAACAGGTTGAGGTTCTGATTCTCTTGGCTCACCTAACTATTTAGCCGGTGTTTGCAAACTCTACAAAATAATGAAAGATAAGTTATTCTAAAAGTTGCACATAGAGTTTGCACAACACATCATTACTTTTAGAAAACAACACTGTTGATCAAGCTACTTCCTTCGGGTCGAAAGGAAATAATAAACTTTGGGCAAATGTCTCTACTGCCATGCAGATAGTTGTCGAATGTACTAATAGTTTTGTATATTGAGATACAAAATAATAAAGGATTGTGTGTGATATTGTTATAATTAAAAAAAAAATTTAATTATATTACAAAACATCTCATGGCTGTGAATTTATTGTCAATAATCGTGTTTATAGCGTGGACTTTCTATATTTTATAATAACAGGAAACTCATAAGTTGCAGAGTTCCTAATAACAAGAAACTCAACATATAAAAGAATTAACTATTCTTTGAATCTGGAGAAAAAATAACAAGCGCAAAAAAAAAAAAAAAAAAAAAAAATACTCAACATATAAAAAATCAACATATGAAAAAGAGAAAGAAAAAATATACATTCAGAGAAAGAAAAAATATACAAAAAAAATTTGGACCATTTCTCGATTTATGCGTGTCATCCTTGGGCAGGGGCCATGCTAATATTCTCTGTATCGTTCCAATTTTATCGGATGTCCCCGAAGGTACAAATTGAAATTGCAAAGCTGCAAAATTTAAAATCCTATTTGAAGATGAAAAATTTCGATGTGGGGCCGAAAATGAAAACCTATTCTCTAGGCTTTTGTAATTGGGCCAAGTTTGTTTTTTTTTAATGTAATTATTCTAGTCGTCAATATTGGAGTTAGTTTTCAATCTCCTTTTATTATTTTGATATATTTCGTTATCAATATTGGATATTTAGTGTTCATTTTAACCCAAAAAGTTTTTTCTCTAATAATTCTTTTTGATCTATATTTTTTATGGCACTCTTAAATTCCTACAATTCCAATTATATTTTCTCAAATTTTTACATTTTTATTTTTTAATTTCTAATATTCAAATTATTTTGTTAATTTTTAATTTTAATTTATATTTTTAAAATCCCCTTACATCTATTTCTCAATCTTTCTCTCTCCTACATGACTCTCTTAAATTCCTACAATTCCAATTTCTAATTTTCTCAAATTTTTACATTTTTATTTTCTAATTAATGTAATTTAACGTTAACCACCCTTAATTTATAATATTCAAATTATTTTGTTAATTTTCAATTTTCATTTATATTTTTTAAATCTACTTAATGTTATTTAACCACCCTAAAAAATTTCTATTGCTTCTCTTTGTTGTTTTTTTATAGTTTTGCATTTTTAATTTAAAATTTTCAAATCCAATCATATCTTCTAATATTCTGTAATTTAGTTAAAAAATTATACTATCTAATTTAGTTTTAAAAAACAGAAAGTTATTAATCTAAAATTAATATATATATTTTTTCTAAATCGCGTAATACGCGGGATACTAACTAGTTAAATTGAAATCGTTAAACACAAAAAAGAACAGGAAAGCAAGTCTGAAAACTTGTTAAATAGCATGTTTAATTTACAATGAAAAACTGCAAGAGTCACTCTAGGAATACATCTCAAGTGTACCCCCATCAAAAAAACATAATAACAGAGTGCTACCAACTTTATGTGCCCCATTATCACATTCATCATTATAATCCCCCCTCCTCCTCCTAATCATCAAATTTGGGATCTTCGTCGCAAAATTCTTCTTCCTCATCTATTTCCAAAGAGGCACACTTGTCTTAGATGGTCTCACGATGAGATGAAGTATAATTTGGGCATTGACGTTTTAACATTTTGGAATTGCGGAAACTTGCACATGTTGCTGTAACATTTTCCCTTAGTTCTAGTTCTAATCTCTGAAAACCCTATTGTAGTTGAGGCGCCTCGACCAAGGCACAAAAGGCGGAGCCAGGCATGCGCCTAGCATACATTGCTCGCCTTTGCCATGAAGAGGCGCCGACCCTTGCGCTGTAGGCGCGCCATTTAACAACTATGCAAATTCATAGTTATAACAACACTCTTTTAATCACATCTAGCAAGTTACCATCTTTAACATCTCCTAGGACTACATTTAGTAGCATGGACACATTAGCTGAATGAGCTAGGAATCCCCTCTTGTACATTTCCTCCATGAATGGAATTGCTTCATACAGCTTGTTTCTCCTCAGTAAACTCCAAACAATAGCATTGTACGTCACTTCATTAGAGCAAATAACCGTTCTTTTCCATTTCAAAAAGCAAACACTTGGCCTCCTCATCAAGCCCTTCTTGGTAAAGTGAACCAATAAGAGTGGTATAAATTTGAACACTGGGCCGCAAGTCTTTGGAAGGAAGCTGGTCGAAAAGATTTCTTGCAATGTCAAGCTTTCCGACCTTGCACAAACCATTAATGAGAATACTATATGTTACTATATCTGGATTAACACCTTTATCTTCCATTATCCTCATAATTGAGAATGCTTCATCTAAGAGGATATTATAAATGCATAAATCAGGAGGTATATTTCGAGCTTCCAAATACTCAAAATCTGCAAATCTGCCTGCAAGGAACAATCCATGTATCATGGTGTTGTCTTAAACTAACGTATGCTTTAAACCTATACGAGGAATCTCTCAAAAAAAGGAGCCAAGCTTTATCTAAATTTCCACTCCTGCAGTATCCATCTATCATAACATTGTACGTGATAACACTTGGACGAACATTCACTTTAACCATAAGTTCAAACAGACACTCAGTCTCTTTAATATTTCCTTCATTGCAAAGCACATTAATCAACGTAGTAAACGTAACCACATTTAGAGGCACACTGTGATGTACCATCTCAACTAGAAGTACGTACTTCACCTCATTCCATCTACTACAATCGCACAAGCCATGAACGATCGAGTTATATGTGTCAACATCGGGCAGAACACCTATGTTCGGCATTTCATACAAGAGACGCAACGCATTATCAACCATTCCATCCTTGCACAACCCATGAATCACAGCATTATAAGAATAAACATTCGATTTGTAGCTAGTTTTTTCAAGAAAATCAAGGGCAGCAAGAGACTTCCCAGCTTTGCAGAGCCCATTCACCACAGTTAACATCATAAAATCATCAGGCTCACATAGTTTAAAATTTAAAACCTTTTGGAAGAAAGCTTCTGCCTTTTCTACCTTACCAACGAGAAATAGACCTTTTAAGAGAGTGTTGAATGTCGTGGCATCTGGATTGCAATTCTGCTTCAAGAAATTTCCCAACACGGCAAACGCGGAGTCAATCCAGTTCAGATGGCAACAGCAATTAATGACGATGTTCATCGTGTACTTGTTTGCAGGAAAACTCCATTGACGCATTTCGTCGAACATATGGAGGGCGACTCTGTATTCTTTCATCTTGGCGAGAACACTCAACAGTTTATTGTACACGGGAAACGAAGGTTGGGGCGACATTGATAACGTCTCGCGAAACAAGCGAATTGCATCCTTTGATTCACGAATCGAGCTGAAATCGACTGTGGGAGTGTGTGTAAAGCGCTTCTTTTCACGAGCCAAATTGTGAGATTTTGCGGAGAATCCCCTTCGAATCTGCAGAATGGCAGCAGAATGAGAAGCCTTTCGCATCATGAAACTGAGAATTCAAGATTCTGTTACTAGCCATCAAAAACCAGCGCAAAAAGAACCCTAAATTCAGAAGGGAAAAAAAAAAGAACCCTAAATTCAGAGGGGAAAGATGGCAAAAAAAAATTTGGACCATTTCTCGATTTATGCGTGTCATCCTTGCGCAGGGGCCATGCTAATCTTCTCTGTATCGTTCCAATTTTATCGGATGTCCCCGAAGGGACGAACTACAATGGCAAAACTGCAATATATAAACTACTTTTACGGGCTGAAGTGTTTCGATGTGGGACGATATATTGAAACTCACTTTCTGGGCTTTCACAATTGGGCCGACTAAGCTTTTTGGGCTGTGCCTGGGCTTATTATTGTTCGTTATTTGTCAATATTGGAGTTAAGTTTTCGATTTTCAGTTCTCTTTTTATTATTTTGATATATTTAGTTTAGCAATTTAAGCCCTAATTTTTTATTTTTTTTTGCTTAATTAACCTTAATTTAAAAAAGACTGAAATTCTGCAAATAAAGTGAGATGCAATATTTAACGTTTAGATAGTTTATTCAAAAAGTACTTATTTTAAGAAATAATACTCACCAATCCAAAAGAACGAATGCTATTTTTTATATTCACACAAATTAAGGAGTTTTATTCTGTTGAGTCGAGAAATTTTTTATTTTTTAATTACCAATGTTATTTAGCGTCTAAATATTATCGTTTCAGTATCGCTCCGTTTCAATTGTTGAGACCCGAGTTCACTCTTGTAGCACCAACTGACCTGTGATCGTTTCTTGGTGACACACTACAAGAAAACTGCCTAATTCCGTGGTGTAATAACCTTATTAAAAGACTGATTTATCCCTAACTAAGTTTATTAATTAACCTTTATTCTTATCGAAATACTAGAATACTTAATTTAGGGTTAACAATAAATTACAATATATACTTATGGCTCTTTTTATAAATTGCAACATATGTTTTATTTTAATTAAATTACAACCTGCTTTAACAAAAAATTAAATCACAACCTGCAGTAGTAAAAAGTTAAAAACTGATAGGTTTCGATCTAGACTCATTTTTTGTGAAATTTTCCACCTAGAGCTATATACATGTCCAATGTTATATTGGTCGTTTTAATTTTTTTAATTGTTTTTAATGTAAAAAGACTATCGTGGTTAAAAATAAAAACCTGACTTCTCACATTGATTCGAAAAAAAATATGAAGATGAAACAAAGAAAGAAAGAATCAATTAACCTTGCTAAATAAGTAAATGTCTATTTTCAAACTCTAAAGAATAAGGTACAAGTGATTCTTTTAGTAGTTGATGTAACCCAACTTCTTTAAAAAAACACTTCTCATATTTGAGTAGAGAAATGAAAACAAACACTAAATGTCCTTCTCTTATTTCCTACATAACACGACTTTTGATATATTGTATTTGCAATTGCACATTTGTGTAGACTATAGTGGATCGAACATCATTGGCAGCTTCATCCCAAATTAAAACAGGCAGAGTCCGATAGCATCGTCCCTCTTTCTCTCATATTTTAAGGCTTTTTAATTTTATTAAATTAAAGATTCGTTAAAAATAATTAATAAATTTAAGAAAATCAATATAACCTTGGAAAAATATAACTCTAGCCGCAAATTAAAAAAAAATAAAAAATTGAACAGGTTGGAATTGATCTGTTTTTATTAACACAAAAACTCATATGAGACGGTCTCATGCATGAGACAGAGTACAATTTACTACAAATCACACTCACTCTCTCAAAGTGTTAAAACGTCAATGCTCAACTTATGTCACATCTCACCACGAGACGGTCTCATGCAAGTGTACCTTTTTTAATAATACATGTTTCAATCTATAAATATATAAAAACATGATAGTCTCTGCAAAACCTGTTCCCGCCCATTATCTCCACCCCTTTCTCTCTCATCTTCCATTTTTTTAGGACTCTATCTTTCTCCACTTTCAATAATTTGTATGTGGACTATTTCAGTTTTCTAATTCGGTTTTAGTTTCATATACGGGCATTCTGGAATCTTACCCAATCTACTGTCATATTCCAGATTATCCCTGATTGCATTTATTAGCTTATAAATATATAAATACTTCACCGCTTATTGATGCGTTTTTATTTCTTCACAGGTTAGAGATACGAAGCCATAAAACAAAGATGTAGGCTCGCTACCAGGTTTGTTTTTTTCTCAATTGTTATTGTTTTGTGCTTATTTTTTTGAAATTGTGCAGGGATGCAGGCGAGTGGGCCACCGATGCCGGAGAAAAAGAATTTGGAGTTATTTTTGGATAAACTTCAAATTCAACTATTATTTTTTGGAGGTAACAATAAATAAAATAATAGTTGCACGAAATGTGTATAACCGCGTCGAAATGCTGAAAGGTTCTGAATCGGCGTTTCCAGGTTTCTTATTGTTTTTTTCAATTAATACTTTTAACAAGCATATGATGTGCTAATGAAGTTTGATTTTATTGCATATAGGTGTGCTTATTGGGAGAAACATCAGTGAAATGAACATGGTAGCTGTGATCTTCCTTATCTTTGGTATTCTCACATTCTCAGTAAAATTGTAATTCAAATTTGATGAAGTTGCTATATAAATAATGTCTCTCCCTTTTTTATTGATTCATAATTTAGGGGTCTTTTTTTATTTCAGTACGTTCTTAGAGAAAGTGTGGAATAATAGTCCTGAGTTACAAGGTAAAAACTTGGAAAATGTTAGAAAATATTATTAGTTCGTGTGATTCTGTGAATATATATATATATATTTTTTACGACACTTTATAGTTGTTTACTGTGCAGATTTTTTTGTTTGTATTTAGATCGTTCTTGAATTAAATTTTTTCTCTTTTTGCAGTTATTTAGGTTGTCAATGTGTTGAATTTCTGGGCTTTCAACATGATCATCACGGCTTCATTTAATTCTTAGTTACCCTTAGCAACCCAAGTAATGAATAGTCTTGGGAGAACAGTTTTTACATTCAATTACCTGCCACGAAAAGATAATATGCATGTTTGAGAATTTCTTTTCACGTATATTTAATTGTTTTGTGATATGTAATTTTATTTTATTTTTTGAAAGGATTTTTGTGATATCTATTGATTGATCAGTATGATACACTCTACTTTGGTTAGCTTCATATTTGGATAAATAATGTCAAAAGAACATCAAGAAAAATAAGTCTGTTATTTCCTTGCAGTTATGTTTTTAGCCATAGATATCTTAAGAGCACATGTTTTTTTGTTGGTTCAAAGATTGCCCAAGACCATATAGCATGGATAGAATCTTGATGTCAATAAAAGAATCTAAGGATTAAAAGAGATTGTCATAAGAAAAGAGTGCTTTTAGAGATTCAGTTGCTATACTTGGTTCATTTTTAAGATGCTCAAAAAATTTAAAACATTCTCTCTTATGTCCCTTGCGATTGCAAGTGCAAAATAAAAAATAAAAATATCGGGTGATATTGAAAACTTCATTCTATTCCAGTTACAATGCTCAACTAGATCTCAATTTCAAATAGTAAATTTAATATTTTCTTGGCTATCATAGTGATAGGACTGACTTACTACTTCAGGATGGCGTTGTTCAAGGTTGGACCAGATCAATTAAATAACTACACATGTGCCGACATCGTTAAGAAATTTACATGGGATAGGTCCATTAATTCCAGATTTTATGTTTGCAAGCTTCAATTCAGGTGAGTTTAAATGTTTTTTTCTTCACTAATATATTTATGTATTTTAGGACACATATTTAACGTCACACAAGAAATTAGATCTATTTTCTACTAATTGGTGTTTTGGCAGGGCATTAAACATGAATTTCAGACTAAAAGCTCCATGATTGTTTTGTCATTATCCTTGCAACTGTTCTAAGGATATAAAAATGAGATAAGAGAGGAGACGATTTAGAAGAGATGATGGCTAGAGCAAAATTCGAAATTTTAATGTCAGGTTGTAAGTGTAATGCGTGTGCGATGAAGGACAAAAAGAATTAAATGTGAATCCCGATTAATTCCAATTTAGCGTTTCTTGGTCATGTCATCACTTCTCAAGGTATATAGTTTAATCCAATTAAAGTGGAGGTTGTTAATGAACAAAACACTTAAATGTGAATGTCATTCGTAGTTTCCTAGGGTTGACACAATTCTAGAGGAGATCATAGAAGGTTTCTAGAAAATTGTGTCAGCTATGACAAGATAGACGAGAAAAAGAAAAAAATTTAAATGGTTGAAAAAATGTAAGGAAACATTTCAGGAGTTGAAGAGGATACTAGTCACAACACCTGTGAATTTGTCTTTTACAGTAACACATAGAAACAAGGGTTTAAATGTGTATTAATGAACATGGTAAAGTTATTGCTTGTTCCTTGAGGCAATTAAATCCATGAGTCGAACTACCCTACTCATGACTTGGAACCTGTTATTGTAGAGTAGTTCATGCTTTGAAGATTTAGAGACATTATATATATATGAACCTGGTACACATATCTTAGAATCGTGAACTCCATTAGGCAAGATAAGCTTGCATGTCCTGTCTTCCTTTGATTCATGAAACTCCACCTTGCATGTGTAGTGATCCAGGTGTTGTTTAGTTTTGATGCATGAAATTCCACGTTGCATGATGCATTCCTTCCTTCTAATAAGGTCAATTGGTTTTATTATCTCTTGCCTAATAAGGTCAATAATTACCTCCACAGGGGACCATTTTGTGGATGATCTCTTTCTTTCTTCACGTGAATATGTTAGAGGTTGATTTTTAACTTTGTGGGGTCAAGTCTTCTTCCTAAGAATCTCTTTCACATGTTGATCTCTTATCTTGTGGGGCCAAGCTTTGAGGACCACTCCATGATCAAAAGCTTGATAAGGATGAGCTTATTATGGCCAACTTTGAAGATGGCTACCTAAAATGACGAAAATATGCAAAATAAATGATCACTATTTGATCATTTATCCTATTACAAGCATAAAAACAAAAATAAAGTGATTATTATTTAGTCACTACCCTATTACAAATATGACTGAAGTCATTTATTTAAAAACATTATATTCTGGGGACGTGATCGACACAAAATCAGTATTAATTTGCTATATCCAGGAGGCCATAGCATATTAGGGTCATAGTTAGGTGTCCCGGATCTCTTGGTCATTTCTTTTGATTTTGTAACTTATCTTCTTGGTAGCTTGAGGCCCGGTCGGGTGAATCAAGTGGCATGATTTTCTTGTTATCTTCACCTATTAAAGATTACACCTTGCTCTTGTTTTTTTGGAATTTCTCGGATGATCTTGAATTATCTGTTTGTGTCGAAAATGTCTTCACTTTAAAGTGTTTGACATCTTTTAGCATGATTTTAGGGTTTCGATTACGGTTTTGCAATTGGGCTAGGGCACGCGGTATGGGCTTTTTGGTATGACGATGGTGCCACTTTAAGTCCAATGCCAAAAAGGGCCCATTGACTATGAGTTGTAGAAGGTTGGGCCAATGTTGGAAAAGAAAGATTTTTATTCTGTGAAAAATAGTGGAGGGATTTGACTAACCCCTTTCTTTCCTTTGAATTGGTTTCTTCCATAATTTCGTTTGAAATCAAGCTCGACGTATTCAACCATAATGGACTCAAAACTCTCTTCTACGCCAGACAAATGAATTTGCACTTTGAAGGCATCCGCCAAAGGTACATCATGCAATGATAAAACAGAGTTGGGATAGAAGGTGATTACCACACTTTCTACATCAAGGGTGGTAAGGACAGTTCCTATAACGACATGTTGGTAAATGCGATATCGGATGTCAAGCAGCGTGATCTTAGCAAGAAACGGTTGCTTTTTTTCTCCATTGCGTGTAAGCACCAGTTTGACAGCTCCAAGATAGACATGACTATAACTTCGTTTATTCCACCAACTGATATATATTCTGATGGTATCGTTAGAGAAAGATATTGCTCGGGGGAGGTGGCTAGAAGATCAAGATGATTCATCTTTAACTTATTTGGATATACTCTTTTCTTTTTTAATTTTGTTTTTTGTTTTTTTTTTGTAAGACTACCGAACTCCCTATAGATATGATATGGACTATCTAATCGTGGAACAGCCTGCTCCACAACTACATATTTGGGAAGAACGGAATAGTCAAATAGTTTTTCTATTATACTGGTATGATAAATAGAGAGGGAAAACAACGAGACGGAAGTCATGACTTCAAAATTCTATGAATATAAAAATTTTGATGAATAGTAAAAATATGTGTTTATTTTGAGATTTTGGTAGAATTATATTTTTATTTTATGTCAAATCAATATGTAATAATAATTAATGTTATATTGTATTAAGATTGAAAAAGTAGTCCCGTCAAAAAAAAAAATGAAAAAAGTAATGATGTGATAATATTGAATTTTGTAAAAAATAGGCGTGTAGATATATTTTATAAGAGTGGATTTTAAAATCTCAAACTATAATGGAACTTGATTTTCAAAGTCCTAAGTCCATACCTGTAAGTCCCAAAACAAACATACCCTCTAAATCTTCAAACTAAACAGTCTGGACCAGCCCACATTTTTATATTTTGCAATACAATCACTGAATAATTTGCTAACAACTTCTACCCAAACGTCCTTTTTTTTTTGTTCATTCTTATTTTTTTCATATTTTAGCATTTAAGTATTTTATTAGTATTTAAAATGATAAAATAATTTTTAAGAAAACATATTATAGAGGAGATGTAGATTTATCATACCCCTCATTAAAAGTCACTTTATCATTTCAAATACTAATAAATAGCTTACTCGCTAAAACATGAGAAAAAAGTAGGTGTGAACAAAGAATTGGGACGGATGGAGTATTTCTTTACTCTACTAAAGTCTAGAAAACTTTACAAATAAAACCAGACATTTTGATGTTTTCATTTTTATCAAATCAAAGAGTATACGCTTAAAAAAATAATCACATAATCAAATTGCAAAATAATAATGTGGTACATAACATTGCTAAAGTTAAGAAGTTGAAACATAAACAAGAGTTAATGTAAAAATTAAAAAGGATAACAGTACAAACTAGTTAGGCTGGGGTTGATCACTGGGACTTATTCGAGTTCCACTCAATAAATAGCCTCCAGATGAGCTCATCTGCATATGTGGATGTGTTCTCGATGGAAGAACCTGCAAGTATTAACAAAATTTTAACTACTTCTCAGGAGATAAAAACATGATAAATATCAGCTTGAAACCAATGTGATGATTTAGAATCACTGTACTGGATTTAAAACCGATCACTTGTGACCAAATATTATAGGCAAAATGTATTTTTTTCCTAAGATGCTTTAAAAGTTTAAGTTGCCCCTATACGTTATCTTCTAAATTATTGTTTTAAAAGTTTAAGTTGCACCTATACGTTATCTTCTAAATTATTGTCTACAATACTTCAGTAAAACAATTTTTTAACTCTTGTGTACACTTTTACGCTACTCGCCTTTAATCCCCTTGAATAAAAGAAGATACAAAGAGCGGAGGAAGAGAAAATAAAAGTTCAAGGAGAAAAACATTTGAATATGGAAAATGAGTTCATGGAGCAAAATATTTGAAAGATAATATACAGGGGCAAAAAAAGTATTATTCATTTTATGTCATTGTTCAGTCATAAAAATGTAGTTCAACAGATGGAAGATTCAAGCAAACCTGATATTCACGTAACCAGGGTTCTGTAATTTGTAAGCTTATGGCCATTTTCTCAATCTGCAGGTTGTGCATGCATGAGGCGAGAGGCTGTACGAAAAAGAACATGGAGATCATTCCATTTGTGTATTATTAGGAGCGGAATTTAAACTCACATTGAAAGAACTATAAAACCAGTTGTGTCAAACTTTGATTAAATTTAAACTCATCTCGCTTATTTGATCAAGAGCGAATTCAATCAAGGTCCATACAAGAAAGTAGGTATAAAAAATGTCATGAAATACGTCTAGTCGTGTTTTTAGACAAAACGGAGATGATAAATACTTATATGCATCATGCAACTAAAGTGCATTTTAAATAGTATTAGTTGTTTTACTAAAAGGTATTAGTTGATCAGTATTATTTATTTTCACTGAACAATATTAATTGTTTTCATTTAAAAGTATACATTGTGCACCAATTGCACAGTGCAACTAGTGCACCTAAGTGTTTACTCAACGGAGATCGTGCTTCAAGTCTTTAAAATATTTGCAGAAAAAAGGCATGGAGGAAATTCTTATTGAAAACCATTACCTGGAGATACTGGAGATAAATCACAAACGGGGCTGAGTATGATAAAAGTGGGACCAGTTCTTTCACAATGCCCCAAGGATCCAAATCCGGAGCAGCAACAATTAAACTGAAAATTGAAAATAAAGAAGACCAAAAGTTACACTGTATAGAACAAATGAACAAAATATCTTCATATAAAGAGATGAAATATTACCTGGAAAAGCCATTTTCCTTCCAGAACTTGATAACCTCTGGAGGTGCCTTCTCACCACACTTGACACTTTTACTGGTTTTTTGTGAAGCAACTATATTATTCTCAATTTCCATATCCTCCTTGGATCTTTCTTCCATATTAACCAAGTCTATAGCTGAAGAAGGAAAAAGGGTTATTTCCTGTAGAAAAATCAGTCAGAATGCTTTAATTGATAGTAAAATAAATAAAGATAATGAAAAGCATCACATACATTATCAGATACATTTTGTTGATTACTAATACTACAGGCTTCTTCAAGCTGGTCAACTGGTGTTGAAGTTACATTAGAGGAGGGTCGTAATTCAGTGAGTGAAGCGTGCACAGTCCTGTACCAATAATAAAGACCACATGTCATAATTCTTGACACAAATAATAATGAAGCCCTTTGACTTGGGAATAGCTAATCTTATCTAAATCAAGAGTTGCAAATATATTCCTATATGAAGGAGCATAATCTTTAACTAAATAAAGGTTTCGTTAAATCTCTTTCTGTGACAAAAAGAGTTAAAACCACAGCATAAGTAAAAGATGCAGTAACAACAACAAGATTCAGGGAAACATAGCATATAGGGGCAATGCTGTTGTTTCTCCGTTTCTTCTTTCTTTACCAAATTTTTTTAAACCCTAGGGAGAAATTCAACAACTTTTTCTTGTTTATGATTCTGTCACGGTATCTTTCGAGTTATTTTGACAAAAAATGTTTTTTAAAAAATTGTACACAAACCACATTTTGGGGTGAGAAGATCTGGAAAGTATAAGTGGAGAAAAGGACCATGCTCAGCCCTCTAATAACTATGCACAAACCACAGCAAAAAATTACATAAAAGGTCATAAGAACTAAGATAAACATTACCATCAGCAAAATTATCTTTAGTTAAAGAATAACAAGATGCACCTTTTGCATGTCTCATCACTAAAATTGAACATTCTGACGATACTAATGGGATATGGAGTGGTTCCGCAATATGTATTACATACATAACCCGTTCCTGGAAAAAAAAAAGGGAATAAAGTTGAGAACATAGTAGAATGAAGGAATTTTTAAACACTATCTCATTTTGATGACTTTGGGACACATCACATTTCCATTTTCATCTTTACAGCATTTATGACGAATATATTTACCGTGTATTATCTTTTAGCATGATTTTCATCTTTAACGACAGCAATATGTTTAAATGTTTGCTTGGCAACAAATAATTGAAAATAATGGCCATATTTCTGAACTTTAGTAGGTCCTTATATGAAAAGATGAAACGTTTTCAATGATGGTAGTATATCGTTTTTGCATTAAGAAAAAATAAACCACAGAAAATCCTTTTAAGGAACAAATTTATTCAAAGTGAGGAAGTGACATACCTCTCAAGCGCTCGGCAACAGCACCCGTAATTAGACCATCAAGCATATCCAATACAAGCACATCTGACTGTGCAGTAACATTAGCCAATGAAAGCAGAAGGGACAAAGTGTCCACCCGCAAAAACCTGACAATGAGTCAATGACAGAAGCTCTCTGAGAAACACCTTTTTAATGATTTTAGCATTTTAGAGGATGAAAGAGTAGGATGCAAATGGAAAGCTAATAAAATAAAAAAGGCAATACTTCTATGCACCAGTTGCCCCGTGCAACTCAAGTGCATTTTTAAATGGTATTAGTTGTTCGACTAAAAGGTATTAGGTGTTCTACTAAAAGGTATTAATTGGTCAGTATTACATTTTCATTGAACAATGTTAGTTTTTCATTGAATAGTATTAGCTGTGCACCAGTTGCACGATGCAACTAGTGAACCAAAGTGTTGCAAAAGATGTATGGATATAGAGGGCAAAGGTCTGATCTAAGTTGCTTGAACATGAGTACGTGTATACAAGAGTCCAGCTTCACTGTATAAAAGTTAGGATATACGGATACAAAAAAATAAAGAGCACAAAGTTAGACAAAGAATGAAAGATCAACAAATATTACAACGTGCATTTGGTTGTAACTTGTAAATTCAATTTATTGAATTAATTTGTCACCAGATGAGACATGGTACTTACCCAATTTTCTCAGCATGCTTTTTGAAGTATGCATCACATATGCTGAAAAGACAAAAAGACATAAAAACACAAGAGTGAGATGGTCACCAGAAATCACACTTTAAAAATGAAAAACTGTTTAAAATAGCAACTCTCAAACAATCTGGCAATTAGCTAAAAATGTTTACCATTGTAACAATTACTTAGTTAAAACAGGAAAACCATAGCGAAAACAGAGCAGAAAAGTTGAAAAGAGTTAGCATTAGAGATTCTCTGGGTACTAGAAGATTATGAATTTATGATGAAATGAAAGTATAGTTGAGGTAATTGAATTTTTCATAGATCTGGAGCCACATGGATCAGATGAGAAAGAAAATGTCATGCAAGTTCAAAATTTACAAACAGTTACAACAGCAACTGGCTTATATTTTAGAATACTATAGCAAAGGTTAGTTGTAATTTTCAATATCTGTTTGGACTAAACAAGCTCTATTCAACAAAAACTGGTTGTTGGTCTCAATTTCAACCACAGTAATATTCATCTCAATCAAATTACTGCATTGTAATCTCACGTTTAAATATGTAGATGAGTGGAACAGTACTGAAAAGATCTCAGAAAATTATAATTGTCTTATGTTTATATCATAATAATATAATATTCTTTTAAATTATCTGCTCTGAGCAGCTTAAAATTTTTAATATGTTTCTCTGTTAAGAATTATGAATTATTTATAAAAGGTAGGAAGAATGAAGTAACCTTCGGGCAAATGGACGTCTTAGAAGTACTCTGGGTGCATATTTTTTCTTTTTTTGATCCGTATTTTTCCTGCAAACAGAAGGATATTAGTTTTGATTTAGCATAATAGCATATTCTTGTTATTTAAGTTGTGCACCTGTGAAAACGCTGTTTTTATTTTCAAACGTTGCACTGTTTGCAATTAGGGCCTCCACTATTTCATTTCCAGTAGCTCCTTCCTGCAAACAAACATAATCTGTTAAACATAATGGAGACACACAGTAAAAAGAGCGATAATTTTATGTAGAAAAACTGATTGATGACGAAAACCATTATGGTAGAAGAAATTGTGAACAACAGCTTGCTTGGAAGGAGATGGAATAGGAAAATCATAACAAGATTGGTTTATGGCTCATTATACTTAATAGATGAACTTTTGACTCAGTCACGATTTTAATATTTCTTCTTAAGCTGCATACCAATAAGAAACCAAACTTAAAAGTATTGAGAAGAAATATGTGAATAAATGCTGGAGCGAAAAGGCTGGCTGCAGAATAAAGATTCCAACATTTGATTTTTAACTTCAACAAAATGGCATTGCATATAAAATGGCTTATACAATTTCACTCATAGGCTATCTAACTATATATATATATACACTATATATACACACACACAAACACATATATATGTATAACACAATATAAGGTGTTTTATCTTGAAGCCTTCTTATAATAAAGTCTTGCATGCACTATAGCAGCCTATTAAAGTAAGCTGTCCATATTCCACAGTCCACATTTAATTGAACAAAGTTCTAATCATATCTGCTAAAAGTGGAGCACAAATTTTAGGGATTCAGATCACGTTCCCGATTTATTTTGGTAAAAAATGACCGGCGAATAGAAACGTGCAACCTGGATCACGTATTACGGGGGTTTAAGAATTGAATTAGGTAACTAATTCCACAAATTTAGCATGCAAGAGAATTCCCTCCCCGATAAGCTCGTTCAGTTTCCAGCTAACCTCATGCAAAAATATTATTGAAGTGAATCTGAAACAATATTAAAACAATGATACAACCATGTGACCATGATCATTTAACAGGGTGATCAACTAGAAAACCTGTTGTTAATAACAGGTTGTTGCACTTGTTACTTTTCTTTAAGCAACTTTGGGTGGCAGGAATTGATTTAAGCTCGTTAAAGGAACTTAGATCTTAGGAGTTAGGACTCATTGGAGAGAGGAAAGCTAGAATTAGGAGGGATTAGGGCTGCCATATAATATTACTTACAAGGCTAGTAGAAAATCAAACCTTACTAAGGATAAAATTGCAAAGAATAAGTCAAGTTTCCCTAAAAAATGCTTCCAAAAAAAAGGCTCGAATTCATACTTGATCATGTCTAAATCTGAATCTTAATGGCTAATCACAGAAACCAATTTTATATTTACAAACTACAGTACAATCAGTTCCTACTGGCACATAAATCACATATCACTGGAGATACTACGAACATATTGAATCTATGATTTCAACCAATAAATGTGAAATTATACCTTCGCAAGCCATCTATGTCTTCTCCAGTAAGACTCTGTGCTGTGTTATTATCAACTAAAGCACGGTTATCTCTGCGCTCATCTATTACTTTGCCGTCCATTTTCTCTCCGAGATTATTACCTGATGAGGAAACATGTGATTACATCAGCACCAGAATTTCTAATAGAAGGGGGGAATCAATTGCATGAAATCACTGAAGTTAGCAACAGCATAAAGATATTCAAATGCCCCAAAGCATGCATACGCTATAAATGGGGACTACCAAACACTATGCATATCCAATCATCACTATTAGTTAAGCAATTCGTGTTTTTTGCCTCACAAGAATGGAAAGGTGCCTGCATTTCTGCAGTAATCCCAGTTCACTTTGATCACCTAAGGCCATATCAAATGTATGCAACAAAATGTGACAGAAATTGTACAACTTTTGCGCTGAAAATTGATCGGGTGCAAATCAAACTTATCTCCAACCATTCAACTAGGTAAGTATTCAACCAAATGAATATTCTTAGGTATTATGTATTACTTCATATAGTCAATTTTTTAATAATTTCATTTTATTATTTATTTTATAATATACAACTAGAATGATTTTTAAATTGTTTCATGAATACATTACAATTATAATTCAACTATAGTTTTTAAAAGTACTTACGTAAGTCATAAAATACAAAAAAGTATGAGACAATAGTTGTTTAGGTGCGCCTAGTGCCTGAGGCACGCGCCTTTTCTATGGATAAAACTAATATAAACTTAAATTAAACATATTAGCATTTAAATAACTATTAGATTGAAGTTCAAAAGCACATGAATGACACACAAAAAAAACATGTATGTGCCATTCAAAAAACTTCAACAAGGGAAGAAGAAGAAGTGAGCGTAAGCCAGAAGAGAGCCGCTGTAATTTTTATTTTAGTCTTGGAAGGTAAAACCCTAGTTTTACACTTTCACTTATAGATAAAATCGTGTATGTACTATTCTGAACCCAAGAAACATGTTTTTCTTTGCTAAACTTAAAAAAAAATAAAAAATTAACCCATGCACCCGCCTCATCCATGGAGAGGCGCTAGCCCTTGCGCCTTAGACGCGCCCGACAACTATGCATGAGACGGGTACAAACTAGCACAAATCAACACCCCCCTCCAAAGTGTCAAAACGTCATGCCCAAATTATGTTAAAATCTCACCGTGAGACCGTCTCATGTGTAGCAAATAAAATGGGGTTTTAATAATTCAATATGAATGTAAGCAACAAAACAGTAATTTTTTAAAAAACAAAACAAATTTAAAAAACCAAAAAGGAAAACTACTCAACAATATTTTATTGCAGCTACTGTGCTGCGTCGGGGAGCAAATGGGATGCATCAGTCTAGCTTTCTCACTATCTGGTTCGCAACATATGAATTAGCTTAAGTAATCTTCAACTTTCAGTATTAGTTTCAAACTGTTGCTAAGGTGGAAAAAAAAATTGGCATTTCTCAAAGTAACACATAGATTGAAGAACACCTAAAGAAAGACAATATACCTTCCGTAGTTTGATTAACCCGAGAGAGAAATGGTCCATCTTCACCAACCTCCACCTGAAAGGAGGATCCAAAGTGGCATCCAATCAAAGGCTGCAAAGAGCAATTCTTGTCCCCTATCTTTATCTTCCTAAAAATTAGAAATTGGAGAACTTCAAAACACATTATCGTATAAGTACTATGTTTTTAATGAACTCAAAGCTTACGCGCCGGAGGAGAGGCGAGCGAAAAAACACTCGATCGCCATCATTGATGTCAAGCAACACACTGCAGCCCTCCCAGGTGATTCGACGGCTCTGATTCCCGCTCAAGATCTCTTCTGAGTTCCTAGTTGTCATTACTGAGTTGTTTACAGTGTTAATCATTTCCGAGCAAGAAGAATTAGTAAAAATATTGAAGAACAGATTAGGTTGGAATGGATTTGAATTGAAGGGTTTTGGGGGCAAAAGTTCAACTTAAAACCCTAACAAACGGAAGGGTATCGCTTTCTTCATGAGAAAATGTTTGGGCGCACCCCAATCATACAGGGCTCAGGTTATTTTCACCGTATTGTTTAGTAAATGCACCCTTAAAAAATTTTAAGAAAAGAAATATACATAGAAGACTATTATACCTTTTGAAATAAAAACTGAGTTCTACTTCCACGGTTCTACCATTGCCCCTCGGTTACAGAAAATCCGAAATAATAAATATTTTGAGTATACATTAGTAATATAATTATTTATCTAAAAACATGAAATTATTATGTAAACTCAAACGGTTTGGTGCAGGTGAATTGTGAAAAAAAATGTTATCGGACCACTTCACCACTTCTTGAACCAAGTAATTTTCTTTGCCCGACGATTTGCAAACACAAATCATTTAATTGAACAATCGGTTTCATAAAATTTGCAGCAACTGTTAAATTCGAAAAAATAAATAAATTTTTTGGGAAAAAAATGCCAGACCTTGCGTCAAGCGGAATATAGTGCAAATCAAACTCCACGGCCGAACTGAGGAAGAGAGTGGCGGAGCTTGGCGGCGGCGGGTGGTGACAGCGGGGGGAACATAAAAAAGGAGAGTGTGGGAGACAAGAAGAAGAGCGGCTTGAATAAAAGAAATGGAGTAATATAAATTAGGGCTTAATTGAAAGGGGTAGTTTGGAGATTTAATGGGGAGTGTATTAATACTAGAGGTGGTGTGTATACTAATTTCGTTGGTACAAATAACCTGGGCTTTACACAAGATTAGAATATAATAACGCCCAATTACACAAGATGAGTTCCTATCAGTTGCTTAGGCTAAGTGTTGGGCCCCGTAAGATTATTTAATAATACCAATTCACCCCATAAGACCTTACCATAAACTATCAAACTTGAATTCAAAGTTCTCCTACCTGATTGTTACTCACGCGATAACCCCAATTACCAACCAAATTAATTTACTGATCTAAACAATCTCACGCACGCACACAACTATAAAACATATGGTATATAAGACATACAATAGATAAATAAATAATATGCATCGGCGTAGAAAAAAAAAAAAAAAAAAAAGAGGAAGATGAAGATTACCGAAAGCGGAAGCAGAAACTGTATTTAGGGTTTGAACGTGTATTTTTGTGAGTGTGAAAATTGAGGTAGGGTCCCATATATATAAGTGAATTAATTTGGGCTTGGGCTTAAAAGGAGGTATATAAATGTAATTAAATTTGATTTGGACTTAGAAAATATTTTATCTCAATAATAATAATATCGTAAAGGCAATATAATTATAAAATAAATTAGCAAATTAAATATATATCTACTTATAAAGTCTTGGGATATTACACTCAAAATTCAGTCTGTTATACAAAGTAAAAATATACTTGTCAGTATAATCCTAACATCATAATCAACGCAACCAGCTTGAAGCCCCTATGGAAGATATCTTGCATAGGGATGAATTGGCTCAACTATGTCACCAAGTTGAGCAACTCCCTGCTCACATTGTTGCGATGAATGCAGCGCCACAACAACCCACTGTTTTTTACGACAGTAAATCTGAGGGGGATGATATTGTGCTTGAGGGCATAAACTGTGATGTGGATTTAGTCAAAAGGTTTGACTAATATAATTCAGTGGAGAACTAATTTAGAGTCAAATGTGGTAATTATGGGTGAGCATCGGTCCCGAACCGAACCGAACCAAACCAAATTAAAAAAATCAAAAATCAAAATGTTTAAAAAATATAAAACCGAACCAAAACCGAATTATAGTGGAACCGAACACAAACCAAACCGAAAATTTTGGGTTGGGTTTGATTTTGAATCGAATTAACTGAAACTCAAAATAATTCACAAGACGCTAACAAAATGCTCGTGATACTTAAGCGGTAATAACTAACAAAGCAAAAATATTATGCATGTATATATACTTATATAGAGCAATTGGGAAGGGATAATGGGTCATGTGAGGTATTAGTATATGTACAATACTACTTATTAGTTTAAAATCGAAACCAAAATATTTAATTGAAAACCCAACCGAATTTAATATTTCTGTTCGGTTTTTTAATTTTGACATATTTTTGCTCAACCCAAGTGTTAATTACAGACCCACTTAAAATTTGATTTTAATTTTGGTATATTTAACCATTGTTAAATCAAAATTTCAAAAAACTTGGAAATGTTGGGACCAATAAAATTCCAAATTTTAAGGTCCAACAAAGCAAAAAATGAGCATGAATTCATTCAAGTGCGAATTCTAAATGTTTGGTTTTCCAATTCGCTTTAGAGTTTGTGTCCAAATTAATATTGGTGAATATTAATGACAAACAAACTCGAATGTGGGGGATAAAATTCTCCACAAATACATTCGAATGTGGGGAAAGATGTTTCTCCATGGATAAATTCTAATGTGAGGTGGTTGGCTAAGGTGTGGCCTTGAAGTTAAATGGAAAATCTAAGGCAAATGGTGCCTAGTGGAATATTTTCCACAAGTTATACAGATTTGTTTAATCATGTTCTTGAAAGGTCACCACACAAGGAGATAAATCCATGTGAATTGTGGAAAATGAGAAAATTATCCTACAATTATCTCAAAGAGTGGGGATGACTATTAAAGATTTGAGCACTCGTAGTGCTTATCGATCCTTAATGAACAAATCATATAGTTCTTGAAATGGAATGTGAAATATGCACATGTGTTAAAAGGACACACAAAAACAAATTGGATATTTGACACAAACTCCAAGCCCATTATTGGAAAATCCTCTAAACAAATACGCAATGAATTGAAAGATTATTGCATTTTGATAAAAATCAGACCGGTTAAAGATGAGATATTTAAGAGTATAACATCTAGAGGAACGAGACTAAAGGCCTTAGAGAAAATAAGTTGAGATGAAGGAAAACCTTAAGATCAGTTCTCATGATTATGTTCGTTTCGACCATGATTATGCAAGAAATAATGTTAATGTCATTGGTTTTTGATTGTTTTATCCTGGGAGACAAGCGTCCTACGATTCACTATCATCGATAGTGAAGGACATTATTTATTTTAAGGAAATCGTGTGTAACATGAGCCTCGATTTTCATTTTATCCTATTTTCAGCCATCTACGGTGCATCTTTTCTAACAGTTGACGGAAAGCATACCAACAAGGGAAGGGAATACAAACTGAACTCATTGATGCAAGTATTACGTAGACTCTCTTATTTTGATTGCTGGGAAGAGAGGAACTCTATGATGGGTTCAAACTTTATTATTGTTCCTCTGGTTGATTGTTATTTAAAAAATGTGACCATAAACACTTAAACAAGGAAACTGGCTTGATTTGTGAAGTTAGTCTGCAGCGTTTTTAAAATTTTATTCAACATCTATCAACATCTTTTAATATCATATCTTGTCCCACTTTTCAAGTATTTTATTCAGTGTTTACAATGTGATTTAAAACTCAATTGAAGTGATAGGAAATAATCTTTTTTCCACGATTATTAATAAAAAAGAGATTGCATTTTCAACTTTCTTACTAAAGTTGGGTTCAAGATGCTAATCAAACCTCGAGGTTCATTTTGTGTATTCGCGGAGCTACCAAATAACTTGCTCTCTTTTCTAAAGTAAGTTGTTATATTGCTTCACCCTTCTAAAACTATTGTTAGTTGATTTCTAAGAAAGTGAGGCGGCTTAGAATATTCAACTAACAAACAAGATCATGTGTA
This sequence comes from Stenogyne calaminthoides, assembly GCA_037126765.1. Lineage (NCBI taxonomy): Eukaryota > Viridiplantae > Streptophyta > Magnoliopsida > Lamiales > Lamiaceae > Stenogyne > Stenogyne calaminthoides. Next base: position 9,257,549 of record JBBCBC010000007.1, read on the forward strand.
ATTTTGGACTTGAATTTTAGAGAGAGAAAATATTGTAGTAAAATGGTTGAAGCCCTTTATTATTTGGTAAAATGACCTATTTAATATGAAATTTAATGATGTCAAGTGTCTTATGAGGTGTCACTTAACCAATTAGGCTATGTGACTCAACTACTTTGATCTTCTATTAGTGCATGCAGGTGATGATGTCTTCCTTCCAGGCTGGACGAGCTAGTCGCCTATCTTGCCTTGTAGGACGAGGTGGGACCTCATCATGGATGGATGTCCATGTGCCCACGTTTCGAGGATGACCAAGCAAGTGGGACCTCGTCCTAGGTGGGAATCCATGTGGATAGGTTGGCGGGATGCCCGAGCAGGCTTCTCGACCAGGTAGACGAGGTGAGGCTAGTTCACTGATTAAAAAGTAAAGACGAGGTGTGGCTAGTTTACTATTCTTCCTAACTAGACGAGATGGGTCCTCGTCCTAGGTGGGGTCCATGTCAGGAATATTGGCGAGATGACCGAGCATGTTCCTCAACTAGGTAACTTAGGTGGGGTGTTATGTGGACGACGTGACTAGATGGTCAAAGGTTGACCATGACTATTCTGCCCCTTATCCATAATGAAGCCTTGACTTGCTTTCCCTTCTGACATGCGGCACATGTCTGATTCTTAGAGAAAATTTCATTCGAGAGACCTTCAACCGAGGACATCCTGTTGGAATTTAGAGGCACATAAACACGTAATACATGCGCATCGAAATTAAACAGTTCACCAACAATGAACATATAATTGCATAAACGATTACGAATAAACATAACAAGAAATCTTACAGTAATTCAAGAGCAGATTTCTCAACTATGGTATCCACATAATCCCCGTTCACAGACATACATATTTGCCAGCGTTGAATCCTGAGATGAATTTGCTAGGAAAATTCTAACTCTAGATTTTATGGAGAGAATTTGAACAACCGTTTAATGGATTCCCAAGAGCTCATATATATAGGAGAGACCCAGCTTAAATCTTAAGCTAACCTGATTAGGAAATAAAATCCCTAATCTTTATTTGATTTATTTCCTACATATAAAATCTCTACGGATTTAATTCTCATATATGTCAAATCTCTACGATTTATTTCCATATATAATGGGAGGTGACTTTAAATTTTTTGCGAATGTGTTATGCAGATTTGCTAAAGTATGTATGACAGTTAATATGAAAGCAAATAAGAACACACATATTTTTACGTGAATTAATTATATGCATGATATGTTGTTGTATTATTATTTGAATTAATATATGATTAATTCATGCTAGTAATAATTAAAGAATTAAATTTGTATTTAAATATTCACCCCGAATAGATCTGTGCAACCTATTCCCCAACACATAAACATTATCTACACTTTGTACTTAATAAAATTGAGTGAGTCTCATATGCAACCCAGGTGCACCGTACACTCATAGTGCATTTTAGAAGCGTGCAACTATACAAAACAGAAACATGTAACTATTCCAAACAGAAACATGCAACTATATTCCATATTAACAGTTGCACATTTCTGTGTAAATAAATCACATTTTTCAGTATAATGAATTGCACGCTTCTAAAATACACTATGAGTGCACGGTGCACCAGGGTGCATACAAATTCTAGCCAATAAAATTATAAAATATATATCAAAGTTGGGAAAGTTTTGAAGTATGGTAAACAATTCTTGAAAGTGTATTTACTTTCTAAGGTTTCTTTGATTATTCGTAATGTCGATGTTGAGTCAAATTTTATTATTGCGGCTTCTTGCCTTTATGATAGCTTATATGATAGCTTAAATTGTTAGTTCGAGCTTTCGGTTCAAATGGATAAACTTCTCGATTTTTGTCATTCTTGCGAATAATCGAAAATGCTCCATTGGTTTTCAAAAGATATATATATAAAATTAATAAATACAGAATCTTTTTACATGAAGTTATCTTACGGAATGTGTTCTATTGAAAAGTACTTGAAACTTTTTTTTTTTTTTCATGATCATTAATATTGTAAAATGCTCTCATATAAGTTTTGATGAAGTATGAGCAAGTGTAGTACACGTATGCATGATTGAGTTACCCATTTTTATTAACCTTTAAAGAAATAAATCCATCTGATTTTGTGAACTAATTTTATGACATAATCGATTTAATTAGGAAATTAACTTTTGTGTGTACTTTTTCAGATTTAGCCAAGTGGAAGTGTTGGACACTTTAATCAAAATTGTTATCCGTTAAAATTGAGGGGACCCACCCACATTAATGTACCCCATTTAGAGGGAAAAAATTAGTTCAATAATAAACGATATTATCCTTGCCTGAATAAGTTCTTATTTTGCTTTTCAAAATCTTATCTGGGTGGCTGGGGTTCAATCAATCAGTTATTAGGTACAAAGTCGTACGGATTATATTTTGATTTGATGATTTATGCGGAGTTTCCTGTGAGCAATGAATATATTGTTGATAATGATAGAATAAAATTTGATATTGACAATGTGGATAGTGGGGGATAATTCTTTTTTTTTTTACAAAAATTATGTAAATTTGAATTTACATAAGCTATATCCTTTTAAATGTCACTATAAAAAAAAAAAATATTTTTAAAAGAATTGATCTCTCATAAACAAATTTCATACCATTAAATTGAATTATTTGACTTATTTTAACATATTTTTTTAACCCACTAAACTTGATCATTATCATACTGAATAGTTTCGTATCTCCATGAATTAAAAACCACCCTAAAATTTGTTTTTTTTTTTTGAGTTGGTTGCTGTGAAACTTATTCACGAAATTGATTTTTTTAAAAGGCATATTCTTTAATAATATAAGTCACACTCTTTAGTAATATAAGTCACGCCCTTCAGTTATTACTACGATACACTCTGTTAATATAAGTTACACCCTCAACTTTTATGAGTAATACCTTTTATAATAAAAAGTCACACTCTTTAATCGATTAATAAATCGCGTGAAACTTTGTTCACCTTATCTTTGTCGATTTTTTTAGCAAAAGTCTCGTTAAAAACTTTGTTTCACAATGCATGTTTTTCTTGGAGAATTTTATATAAAATTTAAATATGAAGTTTGCATTTTTTTTTTTGGCGCCATGTGAATTATGAGCTCATATTTGGGGTTATGTTTCCCTCGTCACTCAGCAGTAGTTGGCTACTACTACAAATACGTTGCATCAATGCCTCCCAAGAACAAAATATCTTCTTATCTCATCTCAATTTTCACCCAATCGATTACATCTGCTCGATTAATGTCGGTCTCTGGCAGATTCGCGGAATGGCCGGCGGATGAGGAGTCGCCGTCGCCGTCGCCGCAGCATCAGCTGTCGCTGCGATCGGAGTCCAATACGACGTCGCAAGTCGCCATTGTTGGCTCCAACCTCTGCCCCATTGAAAGCCTTGACTACGAGTATGTATATACACTCTCGTTTATTTTAAATAGAAAATGCAATTCCGCTTAATTACTGTTCGGTGATGATTATACTTGTAACTTGTTGCTTGTGTATAGCAGCGAAGGAAGAAGCTATATATTCGTGAATTATGATATTGTTGGAATTTGGTGAAGATCTGTGTTAGTGAATTTAGAATGTGAAGTGCATAATTGATGTTCGTGCTGAATCGTGCACTTGTGCACTGTTTATAATGTTTTGATCGACCGATAACTTTAAAATTGCAGGGAATAGATGCGAATTACTTTTCCTAGATACAATTCTCAACAATTACAGCTCTGAAATTTGAATTTCCCTTGGATGATACCTTGCCCATTGTGTTCGATGTTACTAGCTATCTTGACAATAGATATAACTGATGGTATTCGGATTTGGATCCTCTACATTTCGTTTCCGTAAATTTCTTGTAAATTTCGGAGAGAGAAAGACACAGAATAAATTAATATAAGAAAATATAAAGTATGGGACCCCTGCATTGTGTCTTTCTCTCTCCGAAATTTACAAGAAATTTACACAAAAAAATGGAGAGATCCAAATCCGATGGTATTCTAAAAGAGGTTTTAATATGCAGGATTATTGAGAATGATTTGTTCAAGAAAGATTGGAGGACTAAGGGGATGGGAGAGATTTTTCAGTACATATTCATGAAATGGACATTTTGTTTTCTTATCGGACTTATTATGAGTCTCGTTGGATTCTTCATCAACTTTGCCATTGAGAATATAGCTGGCTTGAAGTTTGTTATAACATCCGATATGATTTTGGCTGGAAAGTAAGTACTCTACTATTTTTAGGTTCACATGCTTCTGAAATTTGTTTATTTTCCGAGTTTTTTTTTGAACTTCATTTTTTGTCACTTTTGCGGTTATTGATCTCTTCATCATTCTTTCCTGATGCATGTGCATGTATACCTGTTTTCAGTTACTAATACTTCCAGTTTTAGAGGTCTGTAGATTCAACTAAAAGGAAAAGGATCTATTTCATCTTTGTTTGAAAATTTGATTTCTTAGTTTGGCTACGATATAGACTGATTTCCTGCACTATCTGGGTATTGCTATATCAACGTCCTTGACCATATTTCTACTGTGGTGTGAGGACTGATTCATTTTATTTGTATTGACAGGTCTTCGACGGCTTTTATTATCTTTGTCTGTTCAAATTTTGGCTTGGTGTTGTTTGCATGTTTATTAACTGCTTTTATAGCGCCCGAGGCTGCTGGTTCGGGTATACCAGAGATCAAGGCTTATCTGAATGGTGTAGATGCACCTGCAATATTATCATTCCGCACTCTGCTTGTTAAGGTACTTGAGGATCTGGATACCTTTATTGAATAGCTTGATTCTATATATGTACACACATAGAAGTATGCAGTTAATAAAATTGCTCAATTAACTCTAACCAAATATGAATGAGTTTGATAGAGGGAATTTGGATAAAGGAAAGAAGGCTATTATCTTAACTTGCAAGATTCAAACCTCTATCAGTATCTTTTCTTAATGCTTACCTTCAACATTTAAATGAGCAATACTCATCACTTGCTGCAAATATACATGAATGTTTTATCCAACTCAAGAAAATGCTTGAAAATGAAACCTTTTCTGGGATGACTGAAGTGATCATATGTTTCATTTATCTCTTTGACTCCTTCACCTTCTATTTTCTATATCTTGGATTTCCAGTTAACTTTGCTCCCTCCCACCTATGCCCATTGGTTTGAGCAGCATGACTACGTTTAATCAATGGTTCATCTTTACCATCCTCTATAACCTTCTTTAGATAATCTGCAGAAAACATAGATCTCAACATCCGCTAGGTTCCCTTCTATCCATTTCATTGAATAGCTTACAGAAAAGGAATTCTATTTGATATAAAAGGAATGTAAAGGAAAACTCCCAATTTTGTAGAACCATTAAGCTGTTAAGAGTTTCGGTTCAGGATAGAATAAATACAAGAAAACAGTCGGCAAGAGATTTTTCTTCTTATTGCATAATCTTCAATATTTAATTGAATTATAAGTTTCTTTAAGAGTGTAGAATAAATAAATAATTAAACAATAGTGCGCATATTGGATCTGGTTGTTCTGGTCCATTCCCTTGGAATAATTTAGAACTCAGGACAAGTGGGCTGTTTCTTCATTTACCAAAACACAGGATGTCATCAAAATTTTAACACAATGTGACTATCGTGCCATGTTCATTTGTATCTTTTTTTATAATTAACTACTTATGTGAAGGTCACCATTAACATGCAGATAGTTGGAAACATATTTGCTGTTTCATCATGTCTACATATTGGAAGGTCCGGGCCAATGGTCCATACTGGTGCCTGTATAGCTGCTATAGTGGGTGAGGGAGGATCGAAGAACTTAAAGTTGAACTGGAAGTGCTTACAGGTTTTCAGAAATGATCTGGACAGACGAGATTTTGTAACGTGTGGATCTGCTGCAGGGATAGCCACTGCTTTTCGTGCTCCAATTGGCGGGGTGTTGTTTACACTTCAAGAAATGGCATCTTGGTATTATCTAACCATGACATTTTAAATTTGATGGACTCTAGTTTAGCTATGTGAAGATGTGTTCTATCTCGTTGGTTACACAAACAATGAATGTGCTGATATTCTATGTTGTTACTATGATTTTCTTTATATATATCTATACATATTGTTATACTGAAGTAGTTAGTTTGAAATTTCTCCTGCAGGTGGAGAAGTGCTTTGCTGTGGCAAGCTTTCTTCACAACTGCTATTGTTGCTATAGTCCTTCGAGCCATGATTGGTGTTTGTTTGAGAGGTGAATGTGGACTATTTGGCAAAGGGGGTCTTATAGTGTACAATGTCACCTCTGCAAATATATCCTATCAACTCAACGACGTGCCTCCTGTTCTATTTCTTGCACTTATAGGAGGCATGCTAGGAAGTCTCTACAATCTTCTACTTAATAAAATTCTCCAAATTTACAAATTAATTTACAAGTAAGTCTTCCAATTGTACATATTATGCTCATGATTTGGGAAAGATTTCCTCTGCCAACTCTCTAAATTAATCTCACACACTAAATTTTACTATGCTTTATTTTTATGCCAGGAATGGAACTGTCTATAAGATAACATTGGCTTGTTTTGCTTCTGTTTTAACTTCTTGTCTTCTATTTGGACTACCCTGGGTTGGGGTATGTCATCCATGTCCATCTGATGCATCAGAGCCTTGTCCAACACCTGGTAGATCGGGGAATTACAGGAATTTTCACTGTCCTCCCGGTCACTACAATGACCTTGCCAGCCTCTTTTTAACACAAATGGAGATGCAATCAAAAACCTCTTTAGCAAAGACGCAAAGTCTGAGTTCCATTACTCTTGTGTGTTTATATTCTTTTCTACCTCCTTTTTTCTCAGTATTTTCAGCTACGGAGTAGTTGCTCCGGCTGGCCTTTTCGTGCCAATTATTGTGATTGGTGCATCATACGGACGTTTAATTGGGATGTGTGTTGGTTCTACATCGAATCTAAACCCTGGCCTGTTTGCTGTACTTGGTTCTGCCTCTCTTTTAGGGGGTTCTATGAGGATGACTGTTTCCTTGTGTGTGATTATTCTTGAACTGACGGATGATTTATTATTGCTGCCACTTATTATGCTTGTTGCTCTCGTTTCCAAGGCCGTGGCCGATGCGTTTGAAGAAAATATATATGACATCATAATGGCTTTGAAGGGTCTTCCTTATTTAGTAGCTCATGCTGAGCCATATATGAGACAGTTAACAGTTGGAGATGTGATTACGGGTCCACTTCAGGTGTTCCATGGCATTGAGAAGGTTGGGAATATTGTGAATGCTCTCAGAACCACAGGGCATAATGGGTTCCCTGTCTTGGACGAGCCTAATTCACTCCCTTCGTCATCTCCAACGCTATTCGGTTTGATTCTTCGAGCCCATCTCATCGTGCTGTTAAAAAAGAAACCGTTCTTGAGAACACCCACCCAAGTATGCCCAGACCCCATTTTTCAGTTTACAGCTGATGATTTTGCAAAGAAGAGAGATCGTATTGAAGATGTAGAATTATCCGAGGAAGAGATGGGAATGTTCATAGATTTGCATCCGTTTACTAACACATCGCCCTACACCGTGGTGGAGACAATGTCATTAGCTAAAGCACTGAAACTTTTCAGGGAAGTCGGATTAAGACATCTTCTGGTGATTCCCAATGTTTTCGAGGTAAGAAGTTTCATCATACTACTTTATTAGCATTTAATCTTATAATCAAATATGTTAACATGCATTGGTTATGTCATGTATTAAATAAATAAACGCAAAATTGTAATAAGGAGACAACATGTTCATGTGATGCTTAATGTATTATACATCCAATGAAACTTCAACTTAATTCTTTATGCATTTTTTTTAGGGAACAAGGATATTAGCAATTGTTTAGTATATTCTAAGCTATATATATGATCAATTAATCTATTGCATAGACTCTTTACATTGGTGTATATTGCAGGGGGTTCCAGTTGTAGGTATATTAACTAGGCATGATTTCATGCCTCAACACATCATGAAGTTGCATCCCACCCTGTTGCAAAAGAAATGGAACAGGTTGAGGTTCCGATTCTCTTGGCTCACCTAACTATTTAGCCGGTGTTTGCAAACTCTACAAAATAATGAAAGATAAGTTATTCTAAAAGTTGCACATAGAGTTTGCACAACACATCATTACTCTTAGAAAACAACACTGTTGATCAAGCTACTTCCTTCGGGTCGAAAGGAAATAATAAACTTTGGGCAAATGTCTCTACTGCCATGCCATGCCATGCCATGCCATGCCAGCAGATAGTTGTCGAATGTACTAATAGTTTTGTATATTGAGATACAAAATAATAAAGGATTGTGTGTGATATTGTTATAATTAAAAAAAATATCTAATTATATTACAAAACATCTCAAGGCTGTGAATTTATTGTCAATAATCGTGTTTATAGCGTGGACTTACTATATTTTATAATAACAGGAAACTCATAAGTTGCAGAGTTCCTAATAACAAGAAACTCAACATATAAAAGAATTAACTATTGCTGAATTCAGAGAAAAAATAACAAGCGCTCACAAAAAAAAAAGAGAAAAAATAACAAGAAACTCAACATATAAAAGAATTATTTATTGCTGAATTCAGAGAGAAAAAATATACAATTTGGACCATTTCTCGATTTATGCGTGTCATCCTTGCGCAGGGACCATGCTAATCTTCTCTGAATCGTTCCAATTTTATCGAATGTCCCCGAAGGGACAAATTGGAATTGCAAAGCTGCAAAATTTAAAATCCTATTTGAAGATGAAAAATTTCGATGTGGGACGAAAATGAAAACCCATTCTCTAGGCTTTTGTAATTGGGCCAAGTTTGGTTTTTGGGTTCTACCCGTGGGCTAATGTAATTATTCCCTAGTCGTCAATATTGGAGTTAGTGTTCAATTTTCAATTCTCTTTTTATTATTTTGATATATTTCGTTATTGACAGTGGTATATTTAGTTTTAGCTATTTCCTTTAACCCAAAAGTTTTTCCTAATAATCCTTTAAAAAATTCCCATACATCTATTTCCCAATCTTTCTCTCTCCTACATGGCACTCTTAAATTCCTACAATTCCAATTTCTAATTTTCTCAATTTTTTACATTTTTATTTTCTAATTAATGTAATTTAACGTTAACCACCCTTAATTTCTAATATTCAAATTATTTTGTTAATTTTCAATTTTCATTTATATTTTTTAAATCTACTTAATGTTATTTAACCACCCTAAAAAATTTCTATTGCTTCTCTTTGTTGTTTTTTTTATAGTTTTGCATTTTTAATTTAAAATTTTCAAATCCAATCATATCTTCTAATATTCTGTAATTTAGTTAAAAAATTATACTATCTAATTTAGTTTTAAAAAGCAGAAAGTTATTAATCTAAAATTAATATATATACTTTTCTAAATCCCGCGTAATACGCGGGATACTAACTAGTTAAATTGAAATCGTTAAACACAAAAAAGAACAGGAAAGCAAGTCTGAAAACTTGTTAAATAGCATGTTTAATTTACAATGAAAAACTGCAAGAGTCACTCTAGGAATACATCTCAAGTGTACCCCCATCAAAAAACATAATAACAGAGTGCTACCAACTTTATGTGCCCCATTATCACATTCATCATTATAATCCCCCCTCCTCCTCCTAATCATCAAATTTGGGATCTTCGTCGCAAAATTCTTTTTCCTCATCTACTTCCAAAGAGGCACACTTGTCTTAGATGGTCTCACGATGAGATGAAGTATAATTTGGGCATTGACGTTTTAACATTTTGGAATTGCACGGAACTTGCACATGTTGCTGTAACATTTTCCCTTAGTTCTAGTTCTAATCTCTGAAAACCCTATTGTAGTTGAGGCGCCTCGACCAAGGCACAAAAGGCGGAGCCAGGCATGCGCCTAGCATACATTGCTTGCCTTTGCCATGAAGAGGTGCCGACCCTTGCGCTGTAGGCGCGCCATTTAACAACTATGCAAATTCATAGTTATAACAACACTCTTTTAATCACATCTAGCAAGTTACCATCTTTAACATCTCCTAGGACTACATTTAGTAGCATGGACACATTAGCTGAATGAGCTAGGAATCCCCTCTTGTACATTTCCTCCATGAATGGAATTGCTTCATACAGCTTGTTTCTCCTCAGTAAACTCCAAACAATAGCATTGTACGTCACTTCATTAGGAGCGCAACCGTTCTTTTCCATTTCAAAAAGCAAACACTTGGCCTCCTCATCAAGCCCTTCTTGGTAAAGTGAACCAATAAGAGTGGTATAAATTTGAACACTGGGCCGCAAGTCTTTGGAAGGAAGCTGGTCGAAAAGATTTCTTGCAATGTCAAGCTTTCCGACCTTGCACAAACCATTAATGAGAATACTATATGTTACTATATCTGGATTAACACCTTTATCTTCCATTATCCTCATAATTGAGAATGCTTCATCTAAGAGGATATTATAAGTACGCAAATCAGGAGGTATATTTCGAGCTTCCAAATACTCAAAATCTGCAAATCTGCCTGCAAGGAACAATCCATGTATCATGGTGTTGTACGAAACTAACGTATGCTTTAAACCTATACGAGGAATCTCTCCAAAAAGGAGCCAAGCTTTATCTAAATTTCCACTCCTGCAGTATCCATCTATCATAACATTGTATGTGATAACACTTGGACGAACATTCACTTTAACCATAAGTTCAAACAGACACTCAGTCTCTTTAATATTTCCTTCATTGCAAAGCACATTAATCAACGTAGTAAACGTAACCACATTTAGAGGCACACTGTGATGTACCATCTCAACTAGAAGTACGTACTTCACCTCATTCCATCTACTACAATAGCACAAGCCATGAACGATCGAGTTATATGTGTCAACATCGGGCAGAACACCTATGTTCGGCATTTCATACAAGAGACGCAACGCATTATCAACCATTCCATCCTTGCACAACCCATGAATCACAGCATTATAAGAATAAACATTCGATTTGTAGCTAGTTTTTTCAAGAAAATCAAGGGCAGCAAGAGACTTCCCAGCTTTGCAGAGCCCATTCACCACAGTTAACATCATAAAATCATCAGGCTCACATAGTTTAAAATTTAAAACCTTTTGGAAGAAAGCTTCTGCCTTTTCTACCTTACCAACGAGAAAGAGACCTTTTAAGAGAGTGTTGAATGTCGTGGCATCTGGATTGCAATTCTGCTTCAAGAAATTTCCCAACACGGCAAACGCGGAGTCAATCCAGTTCAGATGGCAACAGCAATTAATGACGATGTTCATCGTGTACTTGTTTGCAGGAAAACTCCATTGACGCATTTCGTCGAACATATGGAGGGCGACTCTGTATTCTTTCATCTTGGCGAGAACACTCAACAGTTTATTGTACACGGGAAACGAAGGTTGGGGCGACATTGATAACGTCTCGCGAAACAAGCGAATTGCATCCTTTGATTCACGAATCGAGCTGAAATCGACTGTGGGAGTGTGTGTAAAGCGCTTCTTTTCACGAGCCAAATTGTGAGATTTTGCGGCGAATCCCCTTCGAATCTGCAGAATGGCAGCAGAATGAGAAGCCTTTCGCATCATGAAACTGAGAATTCAAGATTCTGTTACTAGCCATCAAAAACCAGCGCAAAAAGAACCCTAAATTCAGAGGGAAAAAAAAAAAAGAACACCCTAAATTCAGAGGGGAAAAATGGCAAAAAAAAAATTTGGACCATTTCTCGATTTATGCGTGTCATCCTTGCGCAGGGGCCATGCTAATCTTCTCTGTATCGTTCCAATTTTATCGGATGTACCCGAAGGGACGAACTACCATGGCAAAACTGCAATATATAAACTACTCTTACGGGCTGAAGTGTTTCAATGTGGGACGATATATTGAAACCCACTTTCTGGGCTTTCACAATTGGGCCGACTAAGCTTTTTGGGCTGTGCCTGGGCTTATTATTGTTCGTTATTCGTCACAGTTTTCGATTTTCAGTTCTCTTTTTATTATTTTGATATATTTAGTTTTAGCAATTTAAGCCCTAATTTTTATTTTTATTTTGCTTAATTAACCTTAATTTAAAAAAAACTGAAATTCTGCAAATAAAGTGAGATGCAATATTTAACGTTTAGATAGTTTATTCAAAAAGTACTTATTTTAAGAAATAATACTCACCAATCCAAAAGAACGAATGCTATTTTTTATATTCACACAAATTAAGGAGTTTTATTCTGTTGAGTCGAGAAATTTTTTATTTTTTAATTACCAATGTTATTTAGCGTCTAAATATTATCGTTTCAGTATCGCTCCGTTTCAATTGTTGAGACCCGAGTTCACTCTTGTAGCACCAACTGACCTGTGATCGTTTCTTGGTGACACACTACAAGAAAACTGCCTAATTCCGTGGTGTAATAACCTTATTAAAAGACTGATTTATACCTAACTAAGTTTATTAATTAACCTTTATTCTTATCGAAATACTAGAATACTTAATTTAGGGTTAACAATAAATTACAATATATACTTATGGCTCTTTTTACAAATTGCAACATATGTTTTTTTTTAATTAAATTACAACCTGCTTTAACAAAAAATTAAATCACAACCTGTAGTAGTAAAAAGTTAAAAACTGATAGGTTTCGATCTAGACTCATTTTTTGTGAAATTTTCCACCTAGAGCTATATACATGTCCAATGTTATATTGGTCGTTTTAATTTTTTAATTGTTTTTAATGTAAAAAAGACTATCGTGGTTAAAAATAAAAACCTGACTTCTCACATTGATTAAAAAAAAATATGAAGATGAAACAAAGAAAAGAAAAGAATCAATTAACCTTGCTAAATAAGTAAATGTCTATTTTCAAACTCTAAAGAATAAAGGTACAAGTGATTCTTTTAGTAGTTGATGTAACCCAACTTCTTTAAAAAAACACTTCTCATATTTGAGTAGAGAAATGAAAACAAACACTAAATGTCCTTCTCTTATTTCCTACATAACACGACTTTTGATATATTGTATTTGCAATTGCACATTTGTGTAGACTATAGTGGATCGAACATCATTGGCAGCTTCATCCCAAATTAAAACAGGCAGAGTCCGATAGCATCGTCCCTCTTTCTCTCATATTTTAAGGCTTTTTAATTTTATTAAATTAAAGATTCGTTAAAAATAATTAATAAATTTAAGAAAATCAATATAACCTTGGAAAAATATAACTCTAGCCGCAAATTAAAAAAAAATAAAAAATTGAACAGGTTGGAATTGATCAGTTTTTATTAACACAAAAACTCATATGAGACGGTCTCATGCATGAGATAGAGTACAATTTACTACAAATCACACTCACTCTCTCAAAGTGTTAAAACGTCAATGCTTAACTTATGTCACATCTCACCATGAGACGGTCTCATGCAAGTGTACCTTTTTTAATAATACATGTTTCAATCTATAAATATATAAAAACAGGATATTCTCTGCAAAACCTGTTCCGCCCATTATCTCCACCCCTTTCTCTCTCATCTTCCATTTTTTTAGGACTCTATCTTTCTCCACTTTCAATAATTTGTATGTGGACTATTTCAGTTTTCTAATTCGGTTTTAGTTTCATATACGGGCATTATGGAATCTTACCCAATCTACTGTCATATTCCAGATTATCCCTGATTGCATTTATTAGCTTATAAATATATAAATACTTCACCGCTTATTGATGCGTTTTTATTTCTTCACAGGTTAGAGATACGAAGCCATAAAACAAAGATGTAGGCTCGCTACCAGGTTTGTTTTTTTCTCAATTGTTATTGTTTTGTGCTTATTTTTTTGAAATTGTGCAGGGATGCAGGCGAGTGGGCCACCGATGCCGGAGAAAAAGAGTTTGGAGTTATTTTTGGATAAACTTCAAATTCAACTATTATTTTTTGGAGGTAACAATAAATAAAATAATAGTTGCACGAAATGTGTATAACCGCTTCGAAATGCTGAAAGGTTCTGAATCGGCGTTTCCAGGTTTCTTATTGTTTTTTTCAATTAATACTTTTAACAAGCATATGATGTGCTAATGAAGTTTGATTTTATTGCATATAGGTGTGCTTATTGGGAGAAACATCAGTGAAATGAACATGGTAGCTGTGATCTTCCTTATCTTTGGTATTCTCACATTCTCAGTAAAATTGTAATTCAAATTTGATAATGTTACTATATAAATAATGCCTCTCCCTTTTTTATTTGATTCATGATTTAGGGGTCTTTTTTTTATTTCAGTACGTTCTTAGAGAAAGTGTGGAATAATAGTCCTGAGTTACAAGGTAAAAACTTGGAAAATGTTAGAAAATATTATTAGTTCGTGTGATTCTGTGAATATATATATATATATATTTTTTACGACACTTTATAGTTGTTTACTGTGCAGATTTTTTTGTTTGTATTTAGATCGTTCTTGAATTAAATTTTTTCTCTTTTTGCAGTTATTTAGGTTGTCAATGTGTTGAATTTCTGGGCTTTCAACATGATCTTTACGGCTTCATTTCATTCTTACCCTTAGCAACCCAAGTAATGAATAGTCTTGGGAGAACAGTTTTTACATTCAATTACCTGCCACGAAAAGATAATATGCATGTTTGAGAATTTCTTTTCACATATATTTAATTGTTTTGTGATATGTTTTTTTTTTTTTTTTTTTTTTGAAAGGATTTTTGTGATATCTATTGATTGATCATTAGGATACAATCTACTTTGGTAAGCTTCATATTTGGATAAATAATGTCAAAAGAACATCAAGAAAAATAAGTCTGTTATTTCCTTGCAGTTATGTTTTTAGCCATAGATATCTTAAGAGCACATGCTTTTTTGTTGGTTCAAAGATTGCCCAAGACCATATAGCATGGATAGAATCTTGATGTCAATGAAAGAATCCAAGGATTAAAAGAGATTGTCATAAGAAAAGAGTGCTTTTAGAGATTCAGTTGCTATACTTGGTTTATTTTTAAGATGCTCTAAAAATTTAAAATATTCTCTCTTATGTCCCTTGCGATTGCAAGTGCAAAATAAAAAATAAAAATATCGGGTGATATTGGAAACTTCATTCTATTCCAGTTACAATGCTCAACTAGATCTCAATTTCAAATAGTAAATTTAATATTTTCTTGGCTATCATAGTGATAGGACTGACTTACTACTTCAGAATGCGTTGTTCAAGGTTGGACCAGATCAATTAAATAACTACACATGTGCCGACACCGTTAAGAAATTTACATGAGATAGGTCCATTAATTCCAGATTTTATGTTTGCAAGCTTCAATTCAGGTGAGTTTAAATGTTTATTTCTTTACTAATATATTTATGTATTTTAGGACACATATTTAACGTCACACAAGAAATTAGATCTATTTTCTACTAATTGGTGTTTTGGCAGGGAATCAAACATGAATTTCAGACGAAATGCTCCATGATTGTTTTGTCATTATCCTTGCAACTGTTCTAAGGATATAAAAATGAGATAAGAGAGGAGACGATTTAGAAGAGATGATGGCTAGAGCAAAATTTGATATTTTAATGTCAGGTTGTAAGTGTGCGTGTGCACGATGAAGGACAAAAAGAATTAAATGTGAATCCCGATTAATTCCAATTTAGCGTTTCTTGGTCATGTCATCACTTCTCAAGGTATATAGTTTAATCCAATTAAAGTGGAGGTTGTTAATGAACAAAACACTTAAATGTGAATGTCATTCGTAGTTTCCTAGGGTTGACACAATTCTAGAGGAGATCATAGAAGGTTTCTAGAAAATTGTGTCAGCTATGACAAGATAGACGAGAAAAAGAAAAAAATTTAAATGGTTGAAAAAATGTAAGGAAACATTTCAGGAGTTGAAGAGGATACTAGTCACAACACCTGTGAATTTGTCTTTTACAGTAACACATAGAAACAAGGGTTTAAATGTGTATTAATGAACATGGTAAAGTTATTGCTTGTTCCTTGAGGCAATTAAATCCATGAGTCGAACTACCCTACTCATGACTTGGAACCTGTTATTGTAGAGTAGTTCATGCTTTGAAGATTTAGAGACATTATATGTATATGAACCTGGTACACATATCTTAGAATCGTGAACTCCATTAGGCAAGATAAGCTTGCATGTCCTGTCTTCCTTTGATTCATGAAACTCCACCTTGCATGTGTAGTGATCCAGGTGTTGTTTAGTTTTGATGCATGAAATTCCACGTTGCATGATGCATTCCTTCCTTCTAATAAGGTCAATTGGTTTTATCATCTCTTGCCTAATAAGGTCAATAATTACCTCCACAGGGGACCATTTTGTGGATGATCTCTTTCTTTCTTCACGTGAATATGTTAGAGGTTGATTTTTAACTTTGTGGGGTCAAGTCTTCTTCCTAAGAATCTCTTTCACATGTTGATCTCTTATCTTGTGGGGCCAAGCTTTGAGGACCACTCCATGATCAAAAGCTTGATAAGGATGAGCTTATTATGGCCAACTTTGAAGATGGCTACCTAAAATGACGAAAATATGCAAAATAAATGATCACTATTTGATCATTTATCCTATTACAAGCATAAAAACAAAAATAAAGTGATTATTATTTAGTCACTACCCTATTACAAATATGACTGAAGTCATTTATTTAAAAACATTATATTACAGACGTGATCGACACAAAACTGTATTAATTTGCTATATCCGGAGGCCATAGCATATTCGGGTCATAGTTCGTGTCGGATCTCTTCGGGTCATTTCTTTTGATTTTGTAACTTATCTTCTTGGTAGCTTGAGACCGGTCAGGTGAATCAAGTGGCATGATTTTCTTGTTATCTTCACCTATTAGCAGTACACCTTGCTCCTGTTTTTGGAATTTCTCTGGATGATCTTGAATTATCTGTTTGTCTGAAAATGTCTTCACTTTAAAGTGTTTGACATCTTTTAGCATGATTTTAGGGTTTCGATTCTGGTTTGCAATTGGGCTAGGGCACGGTATGGGCTTTTGGTATGACGATGGTGCCACTTTAAGTCCAGTGGGCCAAAGGGCCCATTGACTATGAGTTGTAGAAGGTTGGGCCAATGTTGGAAAAGAAAGATTTTTATTCTGTGAAAAATAGTGGAGGGATTTGACTAACCCTTCTTTCCTTTGAATTGGTTTCTTCCATAATTTCGTTTGAAATCAAGCTCGACGTATTCAACCATAATGGACTCAAAACTCTCTTCTACGCCAGACAAATGAATTTGCACTTTGAAGGCATCCGCCAAAGGTACATCATGCAATGATAAAACAGAGTTGGGATAGAAGGTGATTACCACACTTTCTACATCAAGGGTGGTAAGGACAGTTCCTATAACGACATGTTGGTAAATGCGATATCGGATGTCAAGCAGCGTGATCTTAGCAAGAAACGGTTGCTTTTTTTCTCCATTGCGTGTAAGCACCAATTTGACAGCTCCAAGATAGACATGACTATAACTTCGTTTATTCCACCAACTGATATATATTCTGATGGTATCGTTAGAGAAAGATATTGCTCTCGGGAGGTGGCTAGAAGATCAAGATGATTCATCTTTAACGACTGGATATACTCTTTTCTTTTTTAATTTTTTTTTTTTTTTTTTTGTAAGACTACCGAACTCCCTATAGATATGATATGGACTATCTAATCGTGGAACAGCCTGCTCCACAACTACATATTTGGGAAGAACGGAATAGTCAAATAGTTTTTCTATTATACTGGTATGATAAATAGAGAGGGAAAACAACGAGACGGAAGTCATGACTTCAAAATTCTATGAATATAAAAATTTTGATGAATAGTAAAAATATGTGTTTATTTTGAGATTTTGGTAGAATTATATTTTTATTTTATGTCAAATCAATATGTAATAATAATTAATGTTATATTGTATTAAGATTGAAAAAGTAGTCCCGTCAAAAAAAATAAATGAAAAAAGTAATGATGTGATAATATTGAATTTTGTAAAAAATAGGCGTGTAGATATATTTTATAAGAGTGGATTTTAAAATCTCAAACTATAATGGAACTTGATTTTCAAAGTCCTAAGTCCATACCTGTAAGTCCCAAAACAAACATACCCTCTAAATCTTCAAACTAAACAGTTTGGACCAGCCCACATTTTTATATTTTGCAATACAATCACTGAATAATTTGCTAACAACTTGCTACCTTCGTCCCAACTTTTTGTTCACATTTACTATTTTCTCATATTTTAGCGAGCTAGTATTTTATTAGTATTTAAAATGATAAAATAATTTTTAAGAAAACATATTATAGAGGAGATGTAGATTTATCATACCCCTCATTAAAAGTCACTTTATCATTTCAAATACTAATAAATAGCTTACTCGCTAAAACATGAGAAAAAAGTAGGTGTGAACAAAGAATTGGGACGGATGGAGTATTTCTTTACTCTACTAAAGTCTAGAAAACTTTACAAATAAAACCAGACATTTTGATGTTTTCATTTTTATCAAATCAGTAGTATACCGCCAAAAATAATCACATAATCAAATTGCAAAATAATAATGTGGTATATAACATTGCTAAAGTTAAGAAGTTGAAACATAAACAAGAGTTAATGTAAAAATTAAAAAGGATAACAGTACAAACTAGTTAGGCTGGGGTTGATCACTGGGACTTATTCGAGTTCCACTCAATAAATAGCCTCCAGATGAGCTCATCTGCATATGTGGATGTGTTCTCGATGGAAGAACCTGCAAGTATTAACAAAATTTTAACTACTTCTCAGGAGATAAAAACATGATAAATATCAGCTTGAAACCAATGTGATGATTTAGAATCACTGTACTGGATTTAAAACCGATCACTTGTGACCAAATATTATAGGCAAAATGTATTTTTTTCCTAAGATGCTTTAAAAGTTTAAGTTGCCCCTATACGTTATCTTCTAAATTATTGTTTTAAAAGTTTAAGTTGCACCTATACGTTATCTTCTAAATTATTGTCTACAATACTTCAGTAAAACAATTTTTTAACTCTTGTGTACACTTTTACGCTACTCGCCTTTAATCCCCTTGAATAAAAGAAGATACAAAGAGCGGAGGAAGAGAAAATAAAAGTTCAAGGAGAAAAACATTTGAATATGGAAAATGAGTTCATGGAGCAAAATATTTGAAAGATAATATACAGGGGCAAAAAAAGTATTATTCATTTTATGTCATTGTTCAGTCATAAAAATGTAGTTCAACAGATGGAAGATTCAAGCAAACCTGATATTCACGTAACGAGGTTTACGTAATTTGTAACGCTTATGGCCATTTTCTCAATCTGCAGGTTGTGCATGCATGAGGCGAGAGGCTGTACGAAAAAGAACATGGAGATCATTCCATTTGTGTATTATTAGGAGCGGAATTTAAACTCACATTGAAAGAACTAATATAAAACCAGTTGTGTCAAACTTTGATTAAATTTAAACTCATCTCGCTTATTTGATCAAGAGCGAATTCAATCAAGGTCCATACAAGAAAGTAGGTATAAAAAATGTCATGAAATACGTCTAGTCGTGTTTTTAGACAAAACGGAGATGATAAATACTTATATGCATCATGCAACTAAAGTGCATTTTAAATAGTATTAGTTGTTTTACTAAAAGGTATTAGTTGATCAGTATTATTTATTTTCACTGAACAATATTAATTGTTTTCATTTAAAAGTATACATTGTGCACCAATTGCACAATGCAACTAGTGCACCTAAGTGTTTACTCAACGGAGATGCGTGCTCAAGTCTTTAAAATATTTGCAGAAAAGGCTGCGGAGGAAATTCTTATTGAAAACCATTACCTGGAGATACTGGAGATAAATCACAAACGGGGCTGAGTATGATAAAAGTGGGACCAGTTCTTTCACAATGCCCCAAGGATCCAAATCCGGAGCAGCAACAATTAAACTGAAAATTGAAAATAAAGAAGACCAAAAGTTACACTGTATAGAACAAATGAACAAAATATCTTCATATAAAGAGATGAAATATTACCTGGAAAAGCCATTTTCCTTCCAGAACTTGATAACCTCTGGAGGTGCCTTCTCACCACACTTGACACTTTTACTGGTTTTTTTGTGAAGCAACTATATTATTCTCAATTTCCATATCCTCCTTGGATCTTTCTTCCATATTAACCAAGTCTATAGCTGAAGAAGGAAAAAGGGTTATTTCCTGTAGAAAAATCAGTCAGAATGCTTTAATTGATAGTAAAATAAATAAAGATAATGAAAAGCATCACATACATTATCAGATACATTTTGTTGATTACTAATACTACAGGCTTCTTCAAGCTGGTCAACTGGTGTTGAAGTTACATTAGAGGAGGGTAAGTAATTCAGTGAGTGAAGCGTGCACAGTCCTGTACCAATAATAAAGACCACATGTCATAATTCTTGACACAAATAATAATGAAGCCCTTTGACTTGGGAATAGCTAATCTTATCTAAATCAAGAGTTGCAAATATATTCCTATATGAAGGAGCCTAATCTTTAACTAAATAAAGGTTTCGTTAAATCTCTTTCTGTGACAAAAAGAGTTAAAACCACAGCATAAGTAAAAGATGCAGTAACAACAACAAGATTCAGGGAAACATAGCATATAGGGGCAATGCTGTTGTTTCTCCGTTTCTTCTTTCTTTACCAAATTTTTTTAAACCCTAGGGAGAAATTCAACAACTTTTTCTTGTTTATGATTCTGTCACGGTATCTTTCGAGTTATTTTGACAAAAAATGTTTTTTAAAAAATTGTACACAAACCACATTTTGGGGTGAGAAGATCTGGAAAGTATAAGTGGAGAAAAGGACCATGCTCAGCCCTCTAATAACTATGCACAAACCACAGCAAAAAATTACATAAAAGGTCATAAGAACTAAGATAAACATTACCATCAGCAAAATTATCTTTAGTTAAAGAATAACAAGATGCACCTTTTGCATGTCTCATCACTAAAATTGAACATTCTGACGATACTAATGGGATATGGAGTGGTTCCGCAATATGTATTACATACATAACCCGTTCCTGGAAAAAAAAAAGGGAATAAAGTTGAGAACATAGTAGAATGAAGGAATTTTTAAACACTATCTCATTTTGATGACTTTGGGACACATCACATTTCCATTTTCATCTTTACAGCATTTATGACGAATATATTTACCGTGTATTATCTTTTAGCATGATTTTCATCTTTAACGACAGCAATATGTTTAAATGTTTGCTTGGCAACAAATAATTGAAAATAATGGCCATATTTCTGAACTTTAGTAGGTCCTTATATGAAAAGATGAAACGTTTTCAATGATGGTAGTATATCGTTTTTGCATTAAGAAAAAATAAACCACAGAAAATCCTTTTAAGGAACAAATTTATTCAAAGTGAGGAAGTGACATACCTCTCAAGCGCTCGGCAACAGCACCCGTAATTAGACCATCAAGCATATCCAATACAAGCACATCTGACTGTGCAGTAACATTAGCCAATGAAAGCAGAAGGGACAAAGTGTCCACCCGCAAAAACCTGACAATGAGTCAATGACAGAAGCTCTCTGAGAAACACCTTTTTAATGATTTTAGCATTTTAGAGGATGAAAGAGTAGGATGCAAATGGAAAGCTAATAAAATAAAAAAGGCAATACTTCTATGCACCAGTTGCCCCGTGCAACTCAAGTGCATTTTTAAATGGTATTAGTTGTTCGACTAAAAGGTATTAGGTGTTCTACTAAAAGGTATTAATTGGTCAGTATTACATTTTCATTGAACAATGTTAGTTTTTCATTGAATAGTATTAGCTGTGCACCAGTTGCACGATGCAACTAGTGAACCAAAGTGTTGCAAAAGATGTATGGATATAGAGGGCAAAGGTCTGATCTAAGTTGCTTGAACATGAGTACGTGTATACAAGAGTCCAGCTTCACTGTATAAAAGTTAGGATATACGGATACAAAAAAAAAAAAGAGCACAAAGTTAGACAAAGAATGAAAGATCAACAAATATTACAACGTGCATTTGGTTGTAACTTGTAAATTCAATTTATTGAATTAATTTGTCACCAGATGAGACATGGTACTTACCCAATTTTCTCAGCATGCTTTTTGAAGTATGCATCACATATGCTGAAAAGACAAAAAGACATAAAAACACAAGAGTGAGATGGTCACCAGAAATCACACTTTAAAAATGAAAAACTGTTTAAAATAGCAACTCTCAAACAATCTGGCAATTAGCTAAAAATGTTTACCATTGTAACAATTACTTAGTTAAAACAGGAAAACCATAGCGAAAACAGAGCAGAAAAGTTGAAAAGAGTTAGCATTAGAGATTCTCTGGGTACTAGAAGATTATGAATTTATGATGAAATGAAAGTATAGTTGAGGTAATTGAATTTTTCATAGATCTGGAGCCACATGGATCAGATGAGAAAGAAAATGTCATGCAAGTTCAAAATTTACAAACAGTTACAACAGCAACTGGCTTATATTTTAGAATACTATAGCAAAGGTTAGTTGTAATTTTCAATATCTGTTTGGACTAAACAAGCTCTATTCAACAAAAACTGGTTGTTGGTCTCAATTTCAACCACAGTAATATTCATCTCAATCAAATTACTGCATTGTAATCTCACGTTTAAATATGTAGATGAGTGGAACAGTACGAAAGATCTCAGAAAATTATAATTGTCTTATGTTATATCATAATAATATAATATTCTTTTAAATTATCTGCTCTGAGCAGCGAAATTTTTAATATGTTTCTCTGTTAAGAATTATGAATTATTTATAAAAGGTAGGAAGAATGAAGTAACCTTCGGGCAAATGGACGTCTTAGAAGTACTCTGGGTGCATATTTTTTCTGTTTTTTGATCCGGTATTTTTCCTGCAAACAGAAGGATATTAGTTTTGATTTAGCATAATAGCATATTCTTGTTATTTAAGTTGTGCACCTGTGAAAACGCTGTTTTATTTTCAAACGTTGCACTGTTTGCAATTAGGGCCTCCACTATTTCATTTCCAGTAGCTCCCTTCCTGCAAACAAACATAATCTGTTAAACATAATGGAGACACACAGTAAAAAGAGCGATAATTTTATGTAGAAAAACTGATTGATGACGAAAACCATTATGGTAGAAGAAATTGTGAACAACAGCTTGCTTGGAAGGAGATGGAATAGGAAAATCATAACAAGATTGGTTTATGGCTCATTATACTTAATAGATGAACTTTTGACTCAGTCACGATTTTAATATTTCTTCTTAAGCTGCATACCAATAAGAAACCAAACTTAAAAGTATTGAGAAGAAATATGTGAATAAATGCTGGAGCGAAAAAGGCTGGCTGCAGAATAAAGATTCCAACATTTGATTTTTAACTTCAACAAAATGGCATTGCATATAAAATGGCTTATACAATTTCACTCATAGGCTATCTAACTATATATATATATACACTATATATACACACACACAAACACATATATATGTATAACACAATATAAGGTGTTTTATCTTGAAGCCTTCTTATAATAAAGTCTTGCATGCACTATAGCAGCCTATTAAAGTAAGCTGTCCATATTCCACAGTCCACATTTAATTGAACAAAGTTCTAATCATATCTGCTAAAAGTGGAGCACAAATTTTAGGGATTCAGATCACGTTCCCGATTTATTTTGGTAAAAAATGACCGGCGAATAGAAACGTGCAACCTGGATCACGTATTACGGGGGTTTAAGAATTGAATTAGGTAACTAATTCCACAAATTTAGCATGCAAGAGAATTCCCTCCCCGATAAGCTCGTTCAGTTTCCAGCTAACCTCATGCAAAAATATTATTGAAGTGAATCTGAAACAATATTAAAACAATGATACAACCATGTGACCATGATCATTTAACAGGGTGATCAACTAGAAAACCTGTTGTTAATAACAGGTTGTTGCACTTGTTACTTTTCTTTAAGCAACTTTGGGTGGCAGGAATTGATTTAAGCTCGTTAAAGGAACTTAGATCTTAGGAGTTAGGACTCATTGGAGAGAGGAAAGCTAGAATTAGGAGGGATTAGGGCTGCCATATAATATTACTTACAAGGCTAGTAGAAAATCAAACCTTACTAAGGATAAAATTGCAAAGAATAAGTCAAGTTTCCCTAAAAAATGCTTCCAAAAAAAAGGCTCGAATTCATACTTGATCATGTCTAAATCTGAATCTTAATGGCTAATCACAGAAACCAATTTTATATTTACAAACTACAGTACAATCAGTTCCTACTGGCACATAAATCACATATCACTGGAGATACTACGAACATATTGAATCTATGATTTCAACCAATAAATGTGAAATTATACCTTCGCAAGCCATCTATGTCTTCTCCAGTAAGACTCTGTGCTGTGTTATTATCAACTAAAGCACGGTTATCTCTGCGCTCATCTATTACTTTGCCGTCCATTTTCTCTCCGAGATTATTACCTGATGAGGAAACATGTGATTACATCAGCACCAGAATTTCTAATAGAAGGGGGGAATCAATTGCATGAAATCACTGAAGTTAGCAACAGCATAAAGATATTCAAATGCCCCAAAGCATGCATACGCTATAAATGGGGACTACCAAACACTATGCATATCCAATCATCACTATTAGTTAAGCAATTCGTGTTTTTGCCTCACAAGAATGGAAAGGTGCCTGCATTTCTGCAGTAATCCCAGTTCACTTTGATCACCTAAGGCCATATCAAATGTATGCACCAAAATGTGACAGAAATTGTACAACTTTTGCGCTGAAAATTGATCGGGTGCAAATCAAACTTATCTCCAACCATTCAACTAGGTAAGTATTCAACCAAATGAATATTCTTAGGTATTATGTATTACTTCATATAGTCAATTTTTTAATAATTTCATTTTATTATTTATTTTATAATATACAACTAGAATGATTTTTAAATTGTTTCATGAATACATTACAATTATAATTCAACTATAGTTTTTAAAAGTACTTACGTAAGTCATAAAATACAAAAAAGTATGAGACAATAGTTGTTTAGGTGCGCCTAGTGCCTGAGGCACGCGCCTTTTCTATGGATAAAACTAATATAAACTTAAATTAAACATATTAGCATTTAAATAACTATTAGATTGAAGTTCAAAAGCACATGAATGACACACAAAAAAAACATGTATGTGCCATTCAAAAAACTTCAACAAGGGAAGAAGAAGAAGTGAGCGTAAGCCAGAAGAGAGCCGCTGTAATTTTTATTTTAGTCTTGGAAGGTAAAACCCTAGTTTTACACTTTCACTTATAGATAAAATCGTGTATGTACTATTCTGAACCCAAGAAACATGTTTTTCTTTGCTAAACTTAAAAAAAAATAAAAAATTAACCCATGCACCCGCCTCATCCATGGAGAGGCGCTAGCCCTTGCGCCTTAGACGCGCCCGACAACTATGCATGAGACGGGTACAAACTAGCACAAATCAACACCCCCCTCCAAAGTGTCAAAACGTCATGCCCAAATTATGTTCCGTCTCACCGTGAGACCGTCTCATGTGTAGCAAATAAAATGGGGTTTTAATAATTCAATATGAATGTAAGCAACAAAACAGTAATTTTTTAAAAAACAAAACAAATTTAAAAAACCAAAAAGGAAAACTACTCAACAATATTTTATTGCAGCTACTGTGCTGCGTCGGGGAGCAAATGGGATGCATCAGTCTAGCTTTCTCACTATCTGGTTCGCAACATATGAATTAGCTTAAGTAATCTTCAACTTTCAGTATTAGTTTCAAACTGTTGCTAAGGTGGAAAAAAAAATTGGCATTTCTCAAAGTAACACATAGATTGAAGAACACCTAAAGAAAGACAATATACCTTCCGTAGTTTGATTAACCCGAGAGAGAAATGGTCCATCTTCACCAACCTCCACCTGAAACGAGGATCCAAAGTGGCATCCAATCAAAGGCTGCAAAGAGCAATTCTTGTCCCCTATCTTTATCTTCCTAAAAATTAGAAATTGGAGAACTTCAAAACACATTATCGTATAAGTACTATGTTTTTAATGAACTCAAAGCTTACGCGCCGGAGGAGAGGCGAGCGAAAAACACTCGATCGCCATCATTGATGTCAAGCAACACACTGCAGCCCTCCCAGGTGATTCGACGGCTCTGATTCCCGCTCAAGATCTCTTCTGAGTTCCTAGTTGTCATTACTGAGTTGTTTACAGTGTTAATCATTTCCGAGCAAGAAGAATTAGTAAAAATATTGAAGAACAGATTAGGTTGGAATGGATTTGAATTGAAGGGTTTTGGGGGCAAAAGTTCAACTTAAAACCCTAACAAACGGAAGGGTATCGCTTTCTTCATGAGAAAATGTTTGGGCGCACCCCAATCATACAGGGCTCAGGTTATTTTCACCGTATTGTTTAGTAAATGCACCCTTAAAAATTTTAAGAAAAGAAATATACATAGAAGACTATTATACCTTTTGAAATAAAAACTGAGTTCTACTTCCACGGTTCTACCATTGCCCCTCGGTTACAGAAAATCCGAAATAATAAATATTTTGAGTATACATTAGTAATATAATTATTTATCTAAAAACATGAAATTATTATGTAAACTCAAACGGTTTGGTGCAGGTGAATTGTGAAAAAAAATGTTATCGGACCACTTCACCACTTCTTGAACCAAGTAATTTTCTTTGCCCGACGATTTGCAAACACAAATCATTTAATTGAACAATCGGTTTCATAAAATTTGCAGCAACTGTTAAATTCGAAAAAATAAATAAATTTTTTGGGAAAAAAATGCCAGACCTTGCGTCAAGCGGAATATAGTGCAAATCAAACTCCACGGCCGAACTGAGGAAGAGAGTGGCGGAGCTTGGCGGCGGCGGGTGGTGACAGCGGAGGGGGAACATAAAAAAGGAGAGTGTGGGAGACAAGAAGAAGAGCGGCTTGAATAAAAGAAATTGAGTAATATAAATTAGGGCTTAATTGAAAGGGGTAGTTTGGAGATTTAATGGGAGTGTATTAATACTAGAGGTGGTGTGTATACTAATTTTTCGTTGGTACAAATAACTTTGGGCTTTACACAAGATTAGAATATAATAACGCCTAATTACACAAGATGAGTTCTATCGATTTTCGTAGGCTAAGTGTTGGGCCCCGTAAGATTATTTAATAATACCAATTCACCCCATAAGACCTTACCATAAACTATCAAACTTGAATTCAAAGTTCTCCTACCTGATTGTTACTCACGCGATAACCCCAATTACCAACCAAATTAATTTATTGATCTAAACAATCTCACGACGCACACACAACTATAAAACATATGGTATATAAGACATACAATAGATAAATAAATAATATGCATCTACAGAGAAAAAAAAAAAAAAAAAAAAAAAAGGAAGATGAAGATTACGAAAAGCGGAAGAGTAAATCAGATTTAGGGTTTGAGCGTGTATTTTTGTGAGTGTGAAAATTGAGGTAGGGTCCCATATATATAAGTGAATTAATTTGGGCTTGGGCTTAAAAAGGAGGTATATAAATGTAATTAAATTTGATTTGGACTTAGAAAAATATTTTATCTCAATAATAATAATATCGTAAAAGGCAATATAATTATAAAATAAATTAGCAAATTAAATATATATCTACTTATAAAGTCTTGGGATATTACACTAAAAAATTCGGTCATTATAAAGTAAAAATATCTTTGTCAATTATAATCCTAACATCATAATCAACGCATAAAATTTTGAAGCCCCTATGGAAGATATCTTGCATAGGGATGAATTGCTCAACTATGTCACCAAGTTGAGCAACTCCCTGCTCACATTGTTGCGATGAATGCAGCGCCACAACAACCCACTGTTTTTTACGACAGTAAATCTGAGGGGGATGATATTGTGCTTGAGGGCATAAACTGTGATGTGGATTTAGTCAAAAGGTTTGACTAATATAATTCAGTGGAGAACTAATTTAGAGTCAAATGTGGTAATTATGGGTGAGCATCGGTCCCGAACCGAACCGAACCAAACCAAATTAAAAAAATCAAAAATCAAAATGTTTAAAAAATATAAAACTGAACCAAAACCGAATTATAGTGGAACCGAACACAAACCAAACCGAAAATTTTGGGTTGGGTTTGATTTTGAATCGAATTAACTGAAACTCAAAATAATTCACAAGACGCTAACAAAATGCTCGTGATACTTAAGCGGTAATAACTAACAAAGCAAAAATATTATGCATGTATATATACTTATATAGAGCAATTGGGAAGGGATAATGGGTCATGTGAGGTATTAGTATATGTACAATACTACTTATTAGTTTAAAATCGAAACCAAAATATTTAATTGAAAACCCAACCGAATTTAATATTTCTGTTCGGTTTTTTAATTTTGACATATTTTTGCTCAACCCTAGTGTTAATTACAGACCCACTTAAAATTTGATTTTAATTTTGGTATATTTAACCATTGTTAAATCAAAATTTCAAAAAACTTGGAAATGTTGGGACCAATAAAATTCCAAATTTTAAGGTCCAACAAAGCAAAAAATGAGCATGAATTCATTCAAGTGCGAATTCTAAATGTTTGGTTTTCCAATTCGTTTTAGAGTTTGTGTCCAAATTAATATTGGTGAATATTAATGACAAACAAACTCGAATGTGGGGGATAAAATTCTCCACATATACATTCGAATGTGGGGAAAGATGTTTCTCCATGGATAAATTCTAATGTGAGGTGGTTAGCTAAGGTGTGGCCTTGAAGTTAAATGGAAAATCTAAGGCAAATGGTGCCTAGTGGAATATTTTCCATATTATACAGATTTGTTTAATCATGTTCTTGAAAGGTCACCACACAAGGAGATAAATCCATGTGAATTGTGGAAAATGAGAAAATTATCCTACAATTATCTCAAAGAGTGGGGATGACTATTAAAGATTTGAGCACTCGTAGTGCTTATCGATCCTTAATGAACAAATCATATAGTTCTTGAAATGGAATGTGAAATATTCACATGTGTTAAAAGGACACACAAAAACAAATTGGATATTTGACACAAACTCCAAGCCCATTATTGGAAAATCCTCTAAACAAATACGCAATGAATTGAAAGATTATTGCATTTTGATAAAAAATCGAGAACCAGGTTAAAGATGAGATATTTAAGAGTATAACATCTAGAGGAACGAGACTAAAGGCCTTAGAGAAAATAAGTTGAGATGAAGGAAAACCTTAAGATCAGTTCTCATGATTATGTTCGTTTCGACCATGATTATGCAAGAAATAATGTCAATGTCATTGGTTTTTGATTGTTTTATCCTGGGAGACAAGCGTCCTACGATTTCATCGATAGTGAAGGACATTATTTATTTTAAGGAAATCGTGTGTAACATGAGCCTCGATTTTCATTTTATCCTATTTTCACCATCTACGGTGCATCTTTTTCTAACAAGTTGACGGAAAGCATACCAACAAGGGAAGGGAATACAAACTGAACTCATTGATGCAAGTATTACGTAGACTCTCTTATTTTGATTGCTGGGAAGAGAGGAACTCTATGATGGGTTCAAACTCTATTATTGTTCCTCTGGTTGATTGTTATTTAAAAAATGTGACCATAAACACTTACACAAGGAAACTGGCTTGATTTGTGAAGTTAGTCTGCAGCGTTTTTAAAATTTTATTCAACATCTATCAACATCTTTTAATATCATATCTTGTCCCACTTTTCAAGTATTTTATTCAGTGTTTACAATGTGATTTAAAACTCAATTGAAGTGATAGGAAATAATCTTTTTTCCACGATTATTAATAAAAAAGAGATTGCATTTTCAACTTTCTTACTAAAGTTGGGTTCAAGATGCTAATCAAACCTCGAGGTTCATTTTGTGTATTCGCGGAGCTACCAAATAACTGCTCTCTTTCTAAAGTAAGTTGTTATATTGCTTCACCCTTCTAAAACTATTGTTAGTTGATTTCTAAGAAAGTGAGGCGGCTTAGAATATTCAACTAACAAACAAGATCATGTGTAATTTTGGACTTGAATTTTAGAGAGAGAAGATATTGTAGTAAAATGGTTGAAGCCCTTTATTATTTGGTAAAATGACCTATTTAAAATGAAATTTAATGATGTCAAGTGTCTTATGAGGTGTCACTTAACCAATTAGGCTATGTGACTCAACTACTTTGATCTTCTATTAGTGCATGCAGGTGATGATGTCTTCCTTCCAGGCTGGACGAGCTAGTCGCCTATCTTGCCTTGTAGGACGAGGTGGGACCTCATCATGGATGGATGTCCATGTGCCCACGTTTCGAGGATGACCAAGCAAGTGGGACCTCGTCCTAGGTGGGAATCCATGTGGATAGGTTGGCGGGATGCCCGAGCAGGCTTCTCGACCAGGTAGACGAGGTGAGGCTAGTTCACTGATTAAAAAATAAAGACGAGGTGTGGCTAGTTTACTATTCTTCCTAACTAGACGAGATGGGTCCTCGTCCTAGGTAGGGTCCATGTCAGGAATATTGGCTAGATGACCGAGCATGTTCCTCAACTAGGTAACTTAGGTGGGGTGTTATGTGGACGACGTGACTAGATGGTCAAAGGTTGACCATGACTATTCTGCCCCTTTATCCATAATGAAGCCTTGACTTGCTTTCCCTTCTGACATGCGGCACATGTCTGATTCTTAGAGAAAACTTCATTCGAGAGACCTTCAACTGAGGACATCCTGTTGGAATTTAGAGGCACATAAACACGTAATACATGCGCAGCGGAATTAAACAGTTCACCAACAATGAACATATAATTGCATAAATGATTACGAATAAACATAACAAGAAATCTTACAGTAATTCAAGAGCAGATTTCTCAACTATGGTATCCACATAATCCCCGTTCACAGACATACATATTTACCAGCGTTGAATCCTGAGATGAATTTGCTATGAAAATTCTAACTCTAGATTTTATGGAGAGAATTTGAACAACCGTTTTATGGATTCCCAAGAGCTCATATATATAGGAGAGACCCAGCTTAAATCTTAAGCTAATCTGATTAGGAAATAAAATCCCTAATCTTTATTTGATTTATTTCCTACATATAAAATCTCTACGGATTTAATTCTCATATATGTCAAATCTCTACGATTTATTTCCATATATAATGAGACTTATCTCCTTCACGGGATTGCCTATTAACTACCTTACTTAACCACTAATTCTCTCTCAAGAAAGGGTTTGGGTTTGGTGTTATTTCCAACTAGGTGAGATTTCCCCTTACATTGTTTTAGCCTTTAAGCTAAGGTTGAGAAAATCTCTCTAAGCTTATGATATGACATTTATGCTTAAATATAATGAAGAACACTCTTGGGTAGATTTGGATATTTAATGCTCTGTGTTCTTGAATGGAGATGCTTGAATATTTAGCTTTAATCTTCACTTTGCAGCATCCTCCATTATATTCTTTTGAAGATAGTGTAATGTATTTATAGTGTGGATTTTAATATTACCGTTGGAGAGTAATATTCAAATCCATACTAATAAACTTCCAGCTTTTCTTTGTCTTATGCACTGTTGCTTGCAACTTTATGTCACATCCATATATGTGTTGTTATCTTCTTATTGGCCAGCTACTTTTGTGTGTCTAACGGATCTGATCAGCTCGTCAGATTATTGTTCATCTCTTCTAATTCTGGTCGCCTGATCTGGTATGCAGATTTTTGGTCTGCTAAAATCTAGTCTGGCCGAACCACAACCGTCCGCAGATTTTCGGTCTCAGAGATTTCTGTCCGGTAACTGGTCTTGTCTGGTTCGTGATTAGTTCAAAGATCAAGATCGAGATCGATTCAAAGATAACAGATTCGTCTGCTTTTCCAAGCCAGATTCGACTATTCAAGACATCGATCTGACCAGACAATTGGGTCAATTCTCATAAGCGGATAGTTTCTACATCAGCTTGGCCAGACGACGACGCCTGGGGTTTGACAACAGATCAATTTGCGACGCCGATCGGTTTAAACCAAAGACGATTCGGTTTCTGACAAAGAAGATTCGGTTTTTCAGACGTCGAGTTAACTCGGAACTCATCCTACTCATCTGATCTCGATCAGCCTTGTTTGCAGCCTCGTCTGATCTCGATCATCTTCGTCTAATTTTAGGAGTTCCCCCTTAACTTGTTCTCTCGTTCCCCCTCAACTTGTTATCTGTAGATTAGCTTAAATAACACAAGTTGATAATATTTTGACATAATTCATCAAAACTAAAATATCCCAACAATATTCCATATATTATTATTGGTAATTCCTATTTAATTAAATCCAATTTAATTCCTTTAAAAAAAAATCCAATTTAATTAAATATTAATAATAATTAATTCTCCATAAATTAAATATTAAATTCAATTTAACATTTAATCAACCAACTATAATCCGTAAAAGGGAACTACTTGTTGTGTGACCCATAGACCCTCATATATCGAGCGATTAGTCAAACTAACGGTCTTTATTGAACCCTAGACAATAAATCAGACATTCTCAATATATGAGGTACGTTGCGAGAAACGTGCAACTACCTGTAACTGTAACATGGGCTATTGCGATTTCCTCCTTTCATTCACGAATACTCGATTAGTCTTGAACATGATGAAGTGTCTATTCAAATAACTATATCAATTTATCTCTAATCACTAATTGATCACTCGTGTCACACTTGGCCACAAAGTCCAAGTTGTTAGTACGTCGGAATAATTCCGGCTGTACCACGTACTAACAATCACTCACGAAGTAAAAACTATGAATGTAAACAAACGAGAAAACAAGATTTGGTGACCCGGTTCGCCAAAATATGACTACGTCCGGGGGCAATATCAAGCCAGGAATTTCACTATTGTATCTGCCTAGAAACTAAGATTTCGATCTTTTACAACGAGCCTCTTCAGAGGTATTTATAGAGTACAAGCTAAGTATTCTTCTGGCTTGGGCCTGTCTTCTCGACTCTTTAGGGTTTCTCCTCATCCGGAAGGCAACTTCCTTGACTGGGGGCAAGATTTGCGTCACCCGATATTCTTGTTATACTGGAGCCCGGAAGATCCGCGCCTTGGATTATCTCGGATCTCTCCCATACTTATCCGTAGCGCCCCTGATGGTCGCTCTGGACTGGCCGCTTTAAAGCTGGTCGCTCCCCTGGGGTGGTCGCCCCGGACCGTAAGCCTCGCCGGAGGTGATGGTTTTGACACCTGACTCGGAGCCACCCAACTGCCGAGGGATGGTCGCCCCATTGCTATGGGCCACAACAATTACCCCCCAGGTCGCCAGCGAGGTGGTCGCTGGTCGCCCTGGACATGTCTTTCCCAAATCCTGAGGCGTGAAGGTGGTCGCTTCGCTCCCTCGAGAAGACCAATTGTTTCCTCGAAACCATGCGCTGGATGACGTTGCTCTGCAAAGTCATGATTACGCGTGGATGTCACGCGCTCTGTCTTTATCGGGATATTTGCAGATTTGCCCCAAATTTGAAATATTAATCACACTTCGGCCCCCGTTTCCCCTTAAAAATAGGGGCTTCCTTCTCCTTCTCCGAGTCCTTCGTGCACTGTTCCTCTGCATCCTCTTCTGAACTCCGGTGGCTTCGCGTTCCTTCCGCACTTTCCGGTAAGCATTTCATTTGCTACTACCACCCTTCTTCAATCCCCCTTTATACGCCAGTGATGTCGGGTATTTTGAAGGATAGGGCCAGGCCTTCATCCCTAGTTAGGGTTATTTCCTCTGCCGGGGTTTCCAGTGGCGGCTGTTCGTTGGGAGACTTAAGCCCCGCCCGCGGGGACGGGGGGAATGCGCCCATGGACTTCGATGTTTATGAGTCCCTTGCTGACTTGGGTACATTGACCCCAGAGCAAGGTCCAATGGAGTCAGAGGCTCAGGCCTCAGACTAACTTCCCGAGCCCTCCATTCGCTGGGATCGAGACCACCCAGATTTCTTTGATTATCAGGCTTACCGGGCCGGTCTTGAGCATCGTCGACCACTCTGAGTCAGGATCCGCCAGGTGACCGACACCACATTCTATATTAATGACAAGAAATACCGCTCTGTTATGACCGAGGCTGACTTGGATGTCCCCCATCGCGAGTATGAGACTCCGAACGACGTGTTCTTTTATCGCCCGAACCCATCGGAGAGGGTCGACCAGCCCCCAGAGGGGATGGTCACCATACACGAGGCGGTGATGGACGCGGGTCTTCACTTTCCTCTTCATCCGGCGATCTCCCATTTGTTGGCCGCTTGGCATCTCGCCCCGACCAAGATTACTCAGAACGGCTAGAGTTATCTTCTGGCGACACTGACTATGCTCGGCTAAGCTGGCCTTTATCGACTGCAAACCCCCATGCATGTAAATTATTATTGGTCGTTGGTCGCTCAACATGGTCAGGAGGGCCATTATGCGTTGAAGAACCGTCCCGGCCGGTGGATCGTGTGGGGGATCATCAACAAGGTTAAAAATTGGCACCCTCGATGGTGGTTCGTGGGTGGGGCCTGACAGAGTGCCCCCCCGGGGTCTATAATAGAGATCCCCTTGCCTACTGATTTCTAAGAGCGGGCTCCCCGTAAGAATTTGTTCTGGAAATGCATCGACCATATCTGTCACTGATCTAATTTCCTTTCTTTCTTGCAGGTTTTCTTGTTGCTGACGAAAATTGGCTAAATTGGGATTTTGAGGCCGCCCACCAGATTGCTTTTGATTATCCCTGGGATCGCCGCCACGTTGGACACTTCAATTCTCCATCTGAGAGATTGTGGGGGGGGGGGCTTGCAAACGTATCCCCGTGAGACCGACTGTCTTCGTGAGTGTCCTTCCTTTAATAGAGGTTTCACAATTTGGGAATTTTATCCTTAATCACTGTGGTCATTTTCTTATAGTTTCTCACATTCCAGTTCAAGCGACTGCTCCGACTGCTGAACAGATGGCTTCTCGCCGGAACCATTCTCTCAATTTCTCTCGAACTGGGTCCACGGTGCGGCCCACATCTTCGTCCCGCGGGGGTGGAGTGGTAGAGACAGGGGGGTCTTCTCGAGCAGATCGCTCAAAAGAGAAAAGGAAAACCAAAGAGGGGCGAGAGGGTGCTCGCCCGACCCACTCAAAAGGCTTCCCTACACAGTAACGCGCTCGTACGGGCGACCACTCCCCACGTGCTATTGGGGGAGGGAGCGCTCCCCTGCGGGAGCCGATTCTCGCCGCCCGTCCTCCGCCGATTCTTGCCGCGGCCATGTCTCGGATGGAGGTCGAGCTGAAGGTCGCTCAGGATCGGTCGATCGAATTGGCTTACAGGTGGCGGATGTGACTGCCAAGCGATGCAGTGAGGTCGACTCTTATCGCCTCGAGGTGGTGACCTTAAGGGGCCGGGTCGATGAGCTTACTCGATAGCTGGCTGAATCCCACACCCTGGTAGTGGACTACAAAGCTCGGGTCGAGGATCTTGAGTTTCAGATGTCCAAAGAGGCCTCTCTCCGGGCTGCTGATGATGCAGCGTTGGGGATCTTTTCATACATTGTTGTAGGGAGAATTAATCCGACTTGTTGGAAGTCGTAGATTGGACCGCCTTATGGTTAACACATTATCCGATCCTATCCCGCTGGAGAAAGATTTGAGACGACTTCGGGAGGTCGGTAAGTCACTGGGAGTTTGTGAAGCCACGCAGGTCGCAGAGGCGGCTTGGTGCAGCAGGGAGGTGGCGAAGCGACTTGATAGGACCCAAAAGTCGGGACCGATTGAGTCCCGAGCTTAGTTGAAGATAAACATGAAAAATATTCGGGTAGTTAGTGAGGCGGATTTCTCGAGATATAACCGGGGAATGTGTATCTGTAAGCGTGACTTGCGGAACAAGAAGGGAAACCCTAGTTGGTCCACGAGGAGAAACCCATTAAGACTGTAACCCTAGTTCTGTGTCTATAAATATTACTTGTAATGTACATTATAAAGGATCAAACTCTTAGAATCTAAAGTGTAAATAATACAAGAATATCGGCTTGGAGCCCCCAGACGTAGTCTATTTCACGGACGAACTGGGTAATCAAATCGAGTGTTGTTTATCATTCTCACTATTATATTGATCGGAGTTCTGTTAAAATACTTGTTTGTTCACCGGTAACAAACCGGGTACAACAATTGGCGCCGTCTATGGGAACTACAATTCCTACGAAATCACTATGTTCGAAGGAAAACCCATCTCATCTCTGATCAATACCGATGGCGAGCAATCAAGCCAACCTGAATGGGCAAGATCTGGACGCCCGAGATGGGCGCGAAGCCTCCATGAGCTCTCAACGCTCCGTCTCCCATCGCGATCTCCAGCCAGACCCGATAATGACCCCTGACTGGTGGAACCTGGTGCAGACTTTGGAGGATGCAAAAGCCGTGATGGCTGTCCTCCACACAAAATGCCCCGCGTTTGATGACGAGGACGTGCAGCCTCCCCTCAAGAAGGCCACCCAGGGGGTCGGACCCTCGAAAAACAAGGAAGCACGGGCCCGAAAGGGGCATTCGGCAGTTAACCGCTCTCACGATCTGCTAGACACTCCTTGGTCCATAATCGCCCGGCTCGCCGAAAGGCGGCGGTCGAACAATGTGTTCGACCGACTTGCTTGTGGGGGGTCAACCCGAGGGGATTGTTGAAGGCAGCGATGCAATTGAGCCTCGGCGAGCGGATCAGGTGGAGCCGCGACCTTGCCCTCGCCTTTGAATCTCCACCCTGGCGACTTGCGAGGGATCGACCATGCATTGCGGAACCCCCGCGGCACAAAGCGACCAGCGACCATCGCGATGCTCGGTCGCGGCCTTGACCGGATGGTCAAGCAACTAATGGGCGCATGAAGAAGAAGCGGGCGGGACGTGGTCGGACCCTTTCCTCATTTGTCCCGGACTCCCCGCTCGGAACTCTGGTCACCTTGGCGGTTCTGAAAGGAAGATTAATGTCGCGACCTTGGATCGCTATAGTGGGGAACAGCGGACCCGAGGTTCACGTATGGCGAAATATAACTTCGTACATGGCCTCTATGGGTGCGGTGATCGCGACCAAATGTCGAACTTTTCTCTCGACCACGGCGACCGTGCTCACCAATGGTTCACCTCTGCCACCCCTATCGGTGGGACACTTTTCGAGCAACTTCGCTTCGCCTATTTCTAACACACTTTTTATCCTCGGCGCCCCACGACTGCGACAGGCAATACTGATGAACACCCAGCAGGGGGATACATAATCTGATCGGTCCTATATTGAGAGGATCGACAAGCTGATCTTGGAAGAAGATCCCATTGGGGATGAAACAAAACTGCTGGGGGCTGTCTCCGGCCTCAAGAAGGGGACAAAACTGGCAGCAAGAGATGACGACCGACATCGGACTAGCTATGCCGACCCGGTGGGCTGGCGACTGACACACAGGAGAGTCTTGGAATCCCGACTCTCCGAGGCTAAGGGAGGTCACGAGTCCAAGAAGAGTTCAAAGAAGACCAGTTCGCAGTACAAGCCACCCGGAATCTTCAAGCCGTTTGAAGAGAGCATTCCAGTAAAGTTGATGGATGCCCTGGGCATGACCCCCAGACACATTTTCACCCAGATCCGGGAATGGGAACTGCTACCTCACCGCCGCCCAAGATGAAGTAATGGCAAAGAACCCCAACAAGTATTGCCACTTTCACGAAGGCGGACGGGCACTATACGGTGAGTGAAGGACTGTTGTCCCCATCTCTAGAGATTGTATGAAGACGGCCTGCTTGACGAGTTCGTCTGCGACCTCGAAAGAATGGCGACCGTTCCCAGAGAGGTCGCCCGGCAAGGAGAGCCATACCAAAAAACAACGGGGAGGAGCGGGCAAGGGGCGACTGTCCCCCCATGCACGAGAACGCGGGAGATCGGATGATACACACTCTCTCTCCCCTAGGGACGATCGGGGGGCTAGCCTCCAGCTCCTCCTCCAAGCGGAAGACGAAAGCCGAAATAAGGGAGATAGAGAACGCTAGGAAGATGGTGCTGCCCGTCCTCGTCGTGGGGGAAGAGTCCAGTACTATTGAGTTCGGAGAACAAGACAAGGCTGGGGTAGTCTATCCTAATGTCGATCCCTTGGTAATCCGGGCCAACATCATGGGGACTACGGTGTTGCCGAAACTTACAGTCGATGGGGGCCTTCGCAACATCCTTTTCGAAAACCTGGACCGACCATTTCGGGGATTATGATGCCTATATCACCCGTCTGCTACCACGCGTCGTGAAGTGGTTTGGTGGATTCTTGTAAGGGCCCAGGGATGATCCGACTAGCCGTCGAGCTGGTCTCCACACTGAATAGCGAAGTTAGGGCGACTAGGATATTAGATTTTCTAGTAGTCGACCTCCCCAGCTCTTATAATGGTTTCCTGGGGAGGCCTTTTAAACATGAATTCGAGGCTGCGTCCTCTACTTTCTATTTCTGTGTAAAATTCCCCACCAAGAGTGGGTTGGTCGGCACCATTAAGGATGACCAAGTCGATGCTTGAGGTTGTTTGATTTACTCTTCGTCTCTTTTTAATTCCGCACCAATACCTATCAAACAAACGATTGTAATAGATAGCAATGAACAAGATGAGGAATTAAATCAGGAAAGATCAAGCAAAAAAAGAACCTACAACGACCTCGATCCAAGAATAGGGCACGAGCCCGATGAATTCCTGATCGAGGCCGAGATTGACGACCCCCGACAAGGGGGCCCAAGGGCCATCCTGGGGGAAGAACTCAAGAAAGTCAAGATAGATCCAACTCCCTCGGATCTAGAAGTCATTATCGGCTCCAAAATACCGGACGACCTGAAGGGGGAAGTGATCGACTTTCTAAAAAAGAACTTGGATGTCTTTGCCTGGTCGCACAAGGACATGGTGGGAATAGATCCGGAAGTCGCATGTCACCGACTTCACATTGACCCATCTCGGAGGCCGGTTGCCCAGAAAAGGCAAAAAATTGGCCCCGATAAATATGCCGCTTTAGCCGAAGAGGTAAAGAAGCTGATGGATAATGACCTGATCATACAGGCCAACCAGCCACAGTGGGTGGCCAATGCAGTACTGGTGAAAAAGTCCAATGGAACCTGGCGGTTGTGTATCGACTTTACCGACCTCAATGAGGCCTGCCCAAAAGATTTCTTTTCCATGCCGCACATCGACCACCTGATAGATAACACGGTCGGGCACGAGATGATGTCATTCATGGATGCTTTTGCGGGCTATCACCAAATAGCCATGCACGAACCAGATCGACAAAACACCTCATTTCTGACCGAGAAAAACCTATATTGCTGGAAGAGAATGCCGTTCAGCTTGAAGAACGCAGGGGCAACCTACCAAAGACTGGTCAATCATATGTTCGCCGACTAGATCGGGAAG
The DNA here is from genome assembly GCA_037126765.1 of Stenogyne calaminthoides. NCBI lineage: Eukaryota > Viridiplantae > Streptophyta > Magnoliopsida > Lamiales > Lamiaceae > Stenogyne > Stenogyne calaminthoides. The sequence goes on from JBBCBC010000007.1 coordinate 9,296,989, forward strand.
TCGGTAAAGGTTTATGTCAACGACATTGTCATCAAAAGCTTAAAAAGAGAAGACCACCTGTTTCACCTCGCGCAGACATTCGACATCCTCAGGAAATTCAATATGAGACTCAACCCCAAGAAGTGTAACTTTGGAGTGGAGTCAGGGAAGTTCTTGGGACACCTAGTCAGTAAGCGGGGCATCGAGGCGAACCCATGGAAGGTCAAGGCCATATTGGATATGGGGGCACCCCGAAATGTGAAAGAGGTTCAGAGACTCATAGGATGCCTGGCTGCACTAAGCAGGTTCATCTTCCGGATGGGGGACAAATGCAAGCCGATGTTCGACACGATCCGTAAGAAAGCAAAGTTTGAATGGACACACGAGAGCCATGATGCTTTTGAAAAAATCAAAACCTACCTGGCAGATGTGAGCATCTTGTCCAAACCCGTCCCGGGAGAGAAGCTGTTCTTGTACCTCGCGGCCTCGGAGACCGCTTTGAGCGCAGTGCTGGTCCGAGCGGAGGGCCAGATCCACCTGCCCATTTATTTTGTGAGCCAGACTTTTAACGAGACGGAGCAATGCTACCCATCACTAAAGAAGCTGGCATACGCATTAGTCATGAGTGTGAGGAAACTGAGGCCTTACTTTTTTGATCACCAGGTCGAGGTTCTCACTTCCCTGCCACTGCGGAACGTGCTCCACCGACCAGACACTTCGGGCTGATGTCTCAAATGGGCCATTGAGGTCGGGCAATATGGTGTGACTTATGCGCCACTACCTGCAGTTAAGGCCCAGGCTCTGGCCGATTTCTTAGTGGAACTTACATTCCCTTCTGAAGCGGAGAATTCGAGCGGTTCGCACTGGGATCTGTTCGTAGATGGGTCGGCGACCTCTCACAAGTCGGGGGCCGGCCTAGTACTAATGAGTCCTGAGGGGATCTCATTCCAGAACGCCATTACCTTTGATTTCCCCACCACGAATAATGAGGCCGAATATGAGGCGCTCATCAGCGGATTAGAAATGGCAACTGCCATGGGCGTCAAGAGATTGCAGGTCCATACCGACTCCCAGCTCGTGGCCTGCCAAGTTTCGGGGGAGTACAAGGCCATGGACGATAGGATGACAACCTATCAGGAAATTGTAAAAACACTGTGCCTGAAGTTTGCACAGATCCACGTCAAGCTGATACCGAGAGAGCAGAACTCGCGAGAGGATGCTCTGGCATGGTTGGCGACCTCCGAAGGATCACCAGACATGAAAGATGTCACCATAATGACACTTCCCCACCCATCCACCGCGCAAGTAACTGTGACAACATTAGAAACCCCGGTGTCGAACTGAATGACACCCATCATGGAGTATCTGATAAGCGGCCTCCTGCCACCCGATTGCATCTAGGCTCGATAGTTGCAGTTACGAGCCTCACGATACACAATGATCAGCAGGGAGTTATACAAGCCAGGCTTCGGCATGCCCTTACTTCGATGTATTACGCCTGAACAAGGTCAAATCATTCTCCGAGAATACACAAAGGGGCATGCGGAAACCACACTGGGGGGGAGTCGCTGGCCCACAAGACCACAAGGCAAGTATATTTTTGGCCAACCTTAAGGGCCGATGCCATCGTTTTCGCCCGCAAATGCCACAAATGTCAGATCTATGCTCCCTCCATCAAAATCGCACCAGAAGAGCTCACAAGCATCCTCAGTCCTTGGCCTTTTGCAAAGTGGGGGATATACATCATTGGGCCACTCCCAACGGCTCCGGGATCAGTCAAGTATGCCCTGGTAGCGGTGGATTACTTCACAAAATGGGCCGAGGCTGAGGCATTGGCAACCATAGACCAAGATCATGTTATCAGGTTCATATGGCGAAACATTATCTGCAGGTTCGGGCTACCTCAGGCAATCATATCAGACAATGGAAAGCAGTTCGACGATATTAAGATCGACGCCTTCTTCAAAAAGTGGAAGATCACGAAGTTGTTCTCTACCCCATACCACCCTCAATCAAACGGCGGTCGAGGCCGTAAACAAAATCATAAAGCACACGCTCAAGGCCAAGATCTAGGGGGGAAAAGGGAAATGGGCTAGCGAGCTCCTAGATGTGATAAGGTCATACAGAACGACCTGCAGAAATTCAACGGGTGAAACCCCTTACTCACTAGCTTTTGGAACTGAGGAAGTTGTGCCCGCGGAAGTCGACTTCTCGACCTTCCGAACCAGCCAGGTCACTTTCGACTATAACGACGAGGCCCTAGAAAGGAACCTTGACTTACTCGAAGAAAAGCTACTGGAGGCTAACATGAGAAATGCCAAATACAAGCAGAGGTCTGAGAGATATTACAACTCTAAGGTGCGACTTCGACGCTTCAATGTCGGAGACCTGGTGCTGAAAAAGATACTCAGAGACTCAAAAGGTGCCCTCGGTCCAAACTGGGAGGGCACATTTCGGATATCAAAAGTTCTACTAAACGGGGCATACGAGCTCGAGAAAGCGGATGGGACCAATGCCCAATACCCATGGAATGCAATTCATCTGAAGAAGTATTATCAATAGATTTACACCTTTGTAAATAAATACCGTTGGTAACATTAATTCTCTATTCTGTTCAAAAGAAAAAAATCCCTGTGTAGAAACCAAGCGGGTCACACGGAAAGCATATGATCGATAACATGCAGATCGCATGAAAGACATGAATGATAACGTGCAAACCCGAGGTGTGACTTTAGAGATACTGGAGGCGAGATCGCCACCCTAGAGGTGCGATCATCCCCCGACTTTATAAGACGACTACGCAAATGTCCAAGAATCAAGTCGCATAGAAAATAAGACGACAAGGACTAAGTAAAAGTCGCATAAGGAAATCAAGTCAACACAAAGGGGAATTAAAAAGGAGAATTTCATTAATAAAGACCCGGAGGTCGGGGAGAACCCCATTACAACGGACCCGGAGGTCGGTAAAAAGAAGCATTCCAATACAATACATTTTTTGGAATCGAGCTAGTGACTTGGTCTATACTATGGAGCCACTCGAGCTAGCAACTTGGTCTGTATTGCACTGCTATTTAAGTAGCGGCTCTCGAATGCGGAGGTCGCTGAGGAAGATGCTGCAAAACTATCAAAAAGGATGTTTTAACATCCGAGAAGTGTCAAATGCCGCAATGGGACTTCCCGCGTTAAATGAACACGAGTGTCATACATGTGGTGCAAAAAATTCAAGGGATTGTGAAGGGCATTTTGGATTGATCGGATTCGCATATACAATACAAAATCCCTACATATCAGAAAATGTCCATCACCACTAATTCTGTCATCACGATCGGCGCCCAAAGCACAGAGGGCCCGGAGCACCTCCATCATGGCGGCGATAGGTCCGCCACCCGGGTGGCAGCAAAGCTTGGCAATGGCTGTATGGTCATCCTCCAATGAAGGCAACATCGGAAACGGGGGGAACTCAGGGATGGGCTGAGTGCCATAAGCCGAGAGTGTGGAGTAGGAGAAGCTTGTCGCTGGAGGACTTTCTAAAACAGGGGGTTCACCGGAATCACCCATAACCAAAGTTTTGGGGTGATAAGTGGGGAGGTCAGAAGAGATAAATGCAAGTTTTACATCTCAATATCCCTCCCTATTTATAGACGAAAGACGGGTGTCAAGTTGCAAATTTCATCTCTCGAGGGCCCCATAGAGAAGCCGACGACGCATGTGCAGCGCGTGGGTAGAACGCGACCTCTGGTTGGTCTAATTTACGGTGCCCGGCACCACCGAATACCCAGACCATCATTGTGGATCTGTCAACCGTCACATCGATTCGGGGAATCGAGGCAACATTTTGCCTCCCCGAGGAGGAGATGTCGGCGTAGACACATTTCCCGAGTCCGACCTGCCAGAGGTTGATAAGTTGTATGAGTTCAAGTCAAGGGCCCAAGACGAGCTTGCGACCTCGATCTGGGGGGAATGAAATATGGAGTTTTATTTCACAATAAGATAAACACCAGACGAGACGAAAATTGAAATGATGACTTCCATTGATAAAAGACCCGAAGGTCGGGAGGTAGTACATCGCAAATCAAATCCTGAAGGCCGGTACGATCATAAAAAGAAAAAATAAAAGTAAGACTACAACTTCAATCTATCTCGGCCGGGGTAGTTGGGGGCGGGGTGCTGACCGCCGGCGGATCAACCTCCGAGCTTGATTTTCTCTCCACTACGGGCTCGGAAATCATATCGACAGTTAGGGGAACGACCTCACGATCTCGGGATTTCCTCCACGATGGGCTCGGCAATAGCAGGAGGAACGACCTTCGAGGGCTCGGAAGGTGTACCTACCAGAGAGTCAGGGAGAGGGCGCACGATCTGCCGGGGGTCTGGAAAGAATGAGAGATCCGCGCCCATGTCCTCAAGTCTTAGATATCGGCAAAACATCGGGGCGAAGGTTGGCGGGGCGTAATCGTCGGTGGCGGTCGATCGATAAAGGTCGCGAAGGGTTCGCGATGACATATTCCGGATGGCACATAAAGGCCATCATAATACGCCAAAATTAGCGTTCATCTCTTGGCCGACCAGGCGGGCCTCCGCGGTGTCTAGCTCACTTTCGCTCGACCCGACTCTCCTCGAGGCCGGCCTCCACCTCGGCCACCCTCGCTTTCACTGAATCCTCTTCGGCTTCTCGGCCACCCGCGGTCTCGCTTGGGGCGACTTCGCCCCTCTCCTCGGCCGGCCCACTCTCGGCTCGGCGGAGGCGACCCTCGGTCGAGATCTCTGAAGGTACTCGCGTTGGTTTTCTCTGGCCGGAACTGATCGGATACTCGAGCTGTGACTCCGCGGACTTCTGAGACTTGAGTTTGACTCAGGTGCTGGTCCTCTCCAAATAAAACGCCACCTTAAGAGTGTGGACCATGGCCGAGTACATATTGCCCGTCAGTTTTTGGTGGCGGGCGTTATCGTGATCGGTAAGTGTCCACCCGGGGCAAGTTATGCACACGACGTGAGATGTACCCCGGCCACTTATTGGGGAGGTCGGCCGAAGTGAGGGGAGGGCTCCTGAGGAAGCTAACCACCTCGGGGAAGTCGTGAGGGGGCAGGCTTCAGGCTAATAAAAGTAAGGTCGAAAGTGAGCTATGAAATTAATATGAAAAAGGTTATGCAAATTGTGGTAAGGACTTACTCGTCCACCCGCTCCTCCTCCCAGCCTAAGAAGGAGTCATCATCATCATGTCTGCCTCTCCTCCGGGCTGGCGAGGTAGGCCGCGAACTGGCGGGAGGCAAGGTCGGGGGTGAAGTGGCCGACTGCGATCGGGGGCGGACTCGATCTTTCTTTCCCAGACCCCTGTTGATTTCAGACTCATAGGTCGAAATCTCCTCCATCACTTTCTTCCGAGCATGCTCGGAAGTTGGCGGAGTCGACCCTGTTGCCTTTCTCTTACCTTTGTCGACAGCAGAGGGGCCAGTTAGGACCGAGCTTGGAGGGGCGACCTCGGCAGGAGATGGCCTCGGAGGGGCGGTCTCGGAGGCCACCAGCCGCCTCATTTTTCCCAGAACAGACTTCTTGCGGGAGACCATGACGTCCGCAGGAGGCTTACAACGGTAAACGGGGATGTTGGAAACTGCAGAAATGTGAGAGAAGCCAATCAGTCAGGTCAAGATCGAAAAATGTAATAAGCACGGAGTAAGGGAACTTACAGGGGATGTTCAAATGGTGCGGATAAGTATACAGGCCGGCGTTCAGTCGATCAAGCTCAGTGTTCAAAGCGTTCATGTCCCGCCAGCTCGGTGGAGTGTCGCGAACGATGTCAAACGCCTCTTTAAAGTCCCAGTAAAGGTCGGCAGTGGTGGGTGCGAAAACTGCAAAAGAAGAGGAGAATTAGATCAGTACGGGTGTCTAAGTCTAAAAAAAGGTGACACTCACCATGGTTGACCCGATGGGCATAATCGGTTGGGACGATGATGGGCAGTGTGCTCGAGGGGTCCACAGACTCCCACTTCCCCTCGACGACCACCATTTATAATGCCACCCCTCAATCTTGTTCGGGATTCCACTCACGAGCTCCCGACCTCTATGGAGCCGCACGACATTATAGCCTTCGGCCTGATGGATGGGTGTCATCACATATGCCACCTCGTCTAGGGTTGGAAGCCGGTGCAACCCTGCCTGCCCAAGAACGGTCATTGTAGAAAGTATGTAACTCCATCCATTAGGAGTGATCTGGGTCAGACTCTGATTCCAAGCCGCCAGTAGATGGGAGATCGCCGGGTGAAGCGGGAATCGGATTTCGGCCTCCATTGTCTGTTCGTTGACCGTGATCATCCTAGGCGGTGGCTGGTCAGCACTCTCGTCAGAGGTTGCCCCATAAAAATGCACGTCCCGGGGGACCTTGTAAAGGTGGCGGAGGGATTTCATGTAGCCGTCGGTGAGAACCGACCCGTTCTTGTCGTGCGATGCCACGAAGTCCGACTCAACCAACTTCCGAAAGTTGCTGGTCGGCCTCTTGTATGGGGCCTGGGCCGCATAAGAATGATAGTCAAAGGCCCGCTCGTAGGCCCCGTATTTCCGGGCCTGGTTAGAAGGCCCAGACCTCTCCTCCCTCGCCGGCGTGGCCACACAAAGAGAACTCGGCTCCAGGGCAGGGATGTGTGTGATTTCATCCAACTCCATTAAAAATTGGTCATCATCCCCATCATCATCTCGATCGGCGCCGGAAGCACCGATGGTCGGAGGCCTGGCGGGATTAGGGGCGGCGGTCTATGTTTGGTCACGGCGGTATAACTCTGTGATCACCATGGTGTCATCGTCGGACGATGTTGAGACCATGAACGGAGGGGGCATAGGGGAAGATTTAGAACCGGATGCCATTGATGCGTAGTAGAGAGAATGATTACCTGAAAAGCGACGGGATCTCGGAAATCTAGCCGGAGAGGCAGACGCAGAGGCTCGAATGTTACAGTTTTCAGAAGCAGGAAAGAGGGAGGGCTTAAAGGTTGGAACCCTAGGCCTATTTATAGGGAAGGGCGGGGGGACGAAAGTGTAAATTCGAACTTTTGGGGTCCCCCCCGGAAGTTAAGGCTACGTGAGTAGTGCGTAGGAGGCACGCGATTGCTGGTTGGGCGGACTCGCGGCTTGAGACGTCACCCGCCTGCCATACCATCAGTACAGTACAGTTTTGTTTCTTGTCGCGCCGATTCGGAAAACCAAGGCAACCGTACGACTCCCCAAGGACGAGGGTTTGACTCGGGTGCAGGTCCCGAGATCGACCTTCCATAGGTCGGCAAACGTCAACGGTTCAAGACAAGATCCCAGAGCAAGCTTGCGACCTCATCTTGAGGGGCAATTGTTGTAGGGAGAATTAATCCGACTTGGTGGAAGTCGGAGATTGGACCACCTTATGGTTAACACATTATCCGACCCTGTCCCGCTGGAGCAAGATTTGAGGCGACTTCGGGAGGTCGGTAAGTCGCTGGGAGTTTGTGAAGCCACACAGGTCGCAGAGGCGGCTTGGTGCAGCAGAGAGGTCGCAAAGCGACTTGATAGGACCCGGAAGTCGGGACTGATAGAGTCCCGAGCTTAGTTGAAGATAAACATGGAAAAGATTCGGGTAGTTAGTGAGGCGGATTTCTCGGGATATAACCGGGGAATGTGTATCTATAAGCGCGACTTGCGGAACAAGAAGGGAAACCCTAGTTGGTCCACGAGGAGAAGCCCATTAAGACTGTAACCCTAGTTTTGTGTCTATAAATATTACTTGTAATGTACATTGTAAAGGATCGAACTCTTAGAATCCTAGGCAGAAATAATACAGTAATATCCTGGCTTGGAGCCCCCAGACGTAGTCTATTTCACGGACGAACTGGGTGTTGTAGCATGGATAAACTCGACCTCCCACCGGGCACGAAGGATCATAAACAATCCAACAAAGACTGCATGAAGCAACCTCGGTAAGGGGACCAAGGGATCATCCCACGTAATTCCCACAAGACCAAACCTTCAAGTCGCAAAGGTCGGCAACTCGGGTAGTCGGCAGTTCGGGAAGTCGGGATGTGATTTCTGCTTTATATCCTCAAGTCGGGAGCGACCTACACCAGCCATAACTATACAGTTCACGTGGTCAATGACAACTCCCAACATGCCACTAATCCGCCCTCCACATCCGCTCCACGATTGGTGCACGCTGAAGATGGACAATTTCTGGCCTGTCAAGGCGAGATTAATGGTTCCCGATGTTGTAGCCCTTTCATAGGCATTATTTCTTATGTAAATTTCCACCCAAAGGGTGGGAGTCATAGTATAAATAGGCCACCACGGCCACCTCTATAAAAGGTTGAACACCTTAGCCTTCTAGGCATATACATATAGCCTCTCCCTGGCTTAGACGCCCCCAGACGTAGTCTGATTCCAAAGACGAACTGGGTCACCAACTTCTTTGTCTTTCTCCCGGATTCGATTGCCTTTATCGTACATAATTCATAATCTTTATTGTTAAACTGAGTAGATAAAAACCAGTTACAACAACTGACGCCATCTGTGGGAATCATTTCTTGAGAAATTTCATCAATTCTTAAGGAGACCTCACCTTCCAAACTCTAAGAAAAATAAATGGCAACCAACCAGGGGAAAGTTGTAATCGGAAATGAAACTGACGTTCGTGATGGCGTCGAGGTTTCACTGAGTTCTCAACCCACTCATCGGGCAACCTCGACTAGTTCCCCCGACTGGTGGAATCTTGTCCAAACACCGAAGGATGCCAAAGCGGTGGTGGCCATCCTCAACAAGAAACGTCTCAATTTCAGCATTGAGGAGGAACAACCCCCAGCCAAGAAAATAGCCCATTACGCTAGAACCTCCAAGGGTAAACGCGTTATGATGGAAAAGGGACGGTCCACGGGCCAACTGGCGTATAACGCGGCTAAACATGCCATCGTTCGGAACCACCGAGCCCTGGACAGGCCAGCGGGTTCGAATAGTGTATTCACCCACCTCGGAAGCCAATCGGCCCGGAAGGCCCTCATGAGGTGCGAGGACGAAGCTCACTCTCAACCACGCCATGATGAATAGGTGGAAAGAGATCTTGCCATATCCCTGGACATGCACCATGGTCACGCAGGGGGGGGCGATATCCGCATGCGATGCTCGAGGTTGCGGCATTTGCCAGACCGTTCAACAACCGGTATTGGAAAAGGTGGGTAACCAGGATGGACCGTCTGGGTCTAACAATGACCTTGTCATCCCAGATTCGCCATTGGGAACTATGATCACTCGGCACTTTGCCAGAGGAAAATCGTAATAAGCGGAGCTAGATCGTTTAACGAGTCTGAGCCCCTGAGTCCATATGGCTAAGACAATGCGATATGGCCTCAATGGGGGCATCAGATGCGACGAAGTGTAGACTTTTCTCCTTGACGCTGAGCGACCAGGCCCACATGTGGTACACTTCGCTGCCATCTCTCTCCATTGATACTTTCGAGCAACTGGCTCGATTATTCTTGGGCCACTATCTGGCGATGGTGCCGGCCTGCGACAAAGCGGAGAGGCTCGTGAACATGCATCGGGGAGGCGGAGTCGGATCGATCCTATGTTGAGAGGATCGATAGACTTATCATTGAAGGCGACCCCATTGGGGGCGAGACCAAAACTGCTTTGGGGCGATATCGGCCTCGGAAGAGAAACCAAGCTATGGGCGATGACCGCCGACTACCCGAAACCAGCAGTACCGATTTCGGGGAAAAGGGCCAATGACCTCATCCATACCATGGAATTGCTAGAGACCCGGCTCGAGAGACAAAGGAAGTCGCGGAGCCCAAGAAAGGTTCCAAGAAAACCGGGGGTCATTACAAGACACCCGACAACTTCAAACCATTCGAGGAGTCCATTCCGGTGAAGCTGATGGAGGCTCTGGGTATGACACCTGGTAACGTTTATACCCAGATCCAGGGATGAGACATGTTGCTAGCACCCCGCCCCATGAAAGATAAAAGCCGGCAAAACCCGAACAAGTATTGCTACTATCACGACCAGAGGGGACACTGCACCAGCGAGTGTAGAGATCTTTTGAAGCAATTGTGGAAGCTTTATGAAGATGGCCGGCTGAATGAGTTTGTCAAGAATCCTCAGGCAAATGATCAGGGGGGGCAAGGTCGGCAGCATGACCACCAACCCGGGCCGGGAGATCGGGTGCAAAGAGAGCCCGCAATAGGGGCCGCACAGGGCGAGCTGCCTGTGCCACCCATACCAGAGGGCACAGGAGATCGCATCATCCACACCATCTCGCCCCTTGCCACGATAGGGGGACCTGTCTCTGACCTCCTCATCAAAGCGTCGCCTAAAGGCGAAAGTCAGGGCAATGGAGAATGCCCAAAGAATGGTTCTGCCTATCTTGGCTGTGACCGAAGAAACCCGCAAAATCGAGTTCGGTGAAATAGACAAAGCTGGAGTCGTGTACCCAAACATCAACCCATTGGTCATAAAGGCCAATATCATGGGGACGACTGTATGCCAGATGTTGGTCGACGGGGGGGCCTTCTGCAACATTCTGTTTAAAAAGACCCTAGACCAACTCGGGGATTACGAAGCATACATCACCTCCTACGATCATACAATGAAGGGCTTCGGGAACGCGACGGTCAAACCTCTGGGCATGATCCACTTGTCTGTGGAGCTCGTATCCACCTTGGATGAGAAGGTCAGAAACACTAGGCTCGTAGATTTCCTTGTAATCGACCTCCCGAGCACCTATAACGACTTCCTCGGGAGGCCATTTGAGCACGAATTAGAGGTTGCGTCCTCCACCTATTATTTTTGTGTAAAATTCCCCACCAAGGGTGGGCTGGTTGGCACCGTTAAAGGTGACCAAGTGGATGCGAGAGGCTGTTTACTTTATTTTTCGCCTTATTTAAATTCAGCACGCACGTCTAGTCGTCACATAATGACAATGGATCACAAAATGCATGATAACATGCTGGATACTGAAAAGAAAAATAAGAAGAGGAAGCGTGACGAGTTTGATCCAAGAATGGGTCCAGAGCCCGAAGATTTTATACTCGAGGCCGATATAGATGATCCACGACTTGGGGGACCTAGAGCGGTACCCGGGGAGGAACTCGAAAGGGTCAAGGTGGACCCAGCCCAGCCAGACCTGGAGATCATCATTGGGTCCAAAATTCCTGATGACATGAAGATCGAAGTCGTCTACTTCCTCAAGAATAACCTGGACGTTTTCACTTGGTCACACAAGGTCATGGTCGGGATCGATCTTGAAATCGCATGTCACCGGTTACACATTGACCCAGCCCAAAAACCAGTAGCTCAGAAAAGAAGGAAATTTGGTCCAGAAAAATATGCGGCTCTCGCTGAAGAGGTAAAGAAGTTGCTTGACAACGACCTGATCATGCAGGCCGACCAACCACAGTGGGTTGAAAATGCAGTCCTCGTAAAGAAGTCAAATGGGACTTGGCGACTTTGCATCGATTTCATAGATCTTAACGAGGCATGCCCCAAGGACTTCTTCCCAATGCCACATATCGACCGCTTAATCGACAATACGGCGGGCCATGAGATGATGTCTTTCATGGATGCGTTTGCCGGATACCATCAGATAGCTATGCACGAGCCCGACAGGCAGCACACTTCATTTTTAACAGAGAAGAACATATACTGTTGGAAGAGAATGCCTTTTGGTTTGAAGAATGCAGGGGCAACGTATCAAAGGCTGGTCAACCGTATGTTTGTTGAGCAAATAGGTAAGTCGGTGGAAGTGTACGTTGACGACATTGTCGTGAAGAGTCTGAAAAAGGAAGATCATTTGGCTCATCTGGCGCAAGCCTTCGAGATACTCAGGAAGTATAATATGAAACTCAACCCGAAAAAGTGCAACTTCGGAGTGGAGTCAGGGAAGTTCCTAGGGCATCTGGTCAGCAGGCGGGGGATTGAAGCAAACCCAGCCAAGGTGCAGGCTATCTTGGATATGGGGGCCCCCAAAACCAAAAAGGACATTCAAAAACTGACGGGGTGCCTGGCCGCTCTGAACAGATTCATCTCCCGAATGGGGGATAAATGCAAGCCCATGTTCGTCACCATCAGAAAGAAGGCAAGGTTCGAATGGACATCTGAGATTCAGGATGCTCTTGACAGGATCAAAGCATATCTGGCCGACGTCAGCATTTTAGCCAAGCCGGTCCCTGGCGAGAAACTGTTTCTATACTTGGCGGCCTCAGAAACCGCCCTGAGCGCAGTGCTTGTGCGGGCGGAGGGTCAGGCCCATCTGCCCATTTACTTTGTCAGTCAGAAGCTAAATGAAACCGAGCAGCGATACCCTCTTCTAGAGAAATTAGCTTATGCTCTAGTTATGAGTGTGAGAAAGCTGAGGCCTTACTTCTTCGATCACCAAGTGGAGGTCCTCACTTCCTTACCCCTACGCAATGTGCTCCATCGACCTGACACATCAGGCCGATGCCTCAAATGGGCCATCAAGGTTGGACAGTATGGGGTAACATACGCGCCGCGACCGGCAATAAAAGCTCAGGCACTGGCCGACTTCTGTTAGGGAATTAATTGCCCGGATCTATTCGGGACGAATATTTAAATACAAATTTAATTCTAACAATTATTACTAGCATGAATTAATCCTATATTAATTCAAATAATAATTCAACAACAAATCATGCATATAAACAGTTCACATAAATCCTACGCATGCGAAATTGCTACGGGTTTATGTGAACTAACCTCTCGGAGTGACAACCGTTGAGAAGATGGATCCCATTCACACGAACACACCAAAAAGCCTTCTCAAGTATTCCCTTGCCCTTGTTCAACAATCCGGTGGAAGGAACTCGCGAACAATTTAACAACAGGAAAAATAAAATTATGTTGCACCACCTTTGTGGATTTATAATTTTTCCAACACATGGAATTGCACACTCACAATTGAGGTTTTTTTGAAAATACACAATCTGTCGACGTTTCAAAATATTTGATATTTTATCGACGCTGATATTTTTCCGAAAAACTAATTTTTGTGTTCACCTGGGGATGAAACATTTATCCCCTATTTATAATGAGGGGTTGATCGAAATTTTAGGTATAAAATAAAGATGGGAAAGTCTTTTTCTTGATCTCCAAAAAATCTTGAATATATCCCATATATTCTTTTCTCCACAATTAAATATTCCACAAAAATTCCAACTCCTCTTGTTATGGTATTTTTCAAAAAATAAGGAGTTGGAATCCAAGATTTGGATCTTCTTGAATTTATGAGATATTCTTGTATTCAAAGAATACATATCTTCTATAATATATTTTCAAGAAAATCAAGAAAATCTTTCATCTCCTTATTTATTCATAAATTTCGAAATATGCTTAATAAATAACCAAGTGGGAGATTTCTTGAATTTAATGAGATAATCTTGAATTCCAAGAATACTTATCTACATTCCATAACAAAATTCAAAGAAAATCTTTCTCCCTCTTTTATTTATTATTTTCGAAACTTTTAAGAAAATTAGGCAACAATAATTTATTTTATTTTAAACACTTTTTTCAGTTACTGGACATTATGTTTGGGCTACTTGAGGGGCCTTTAGGAGAATCAAGATTAAACCTTCTAATGGACTTTGAATATCTAATATTGAGCCACAATATTATTCAAGCCCATAAATATTAATTAATCCCACTACATAATTAATATTGCACTATCCATCTTAACCCATATTACTGTTAATATGGCTCCCGGTTATTATTTCCCGTGTTTAAGATTATCTAGCCCATTAATTAATTCAAGCCACTTAAATAGCTTTCCATTAATTAATATCTTTTGTCCTTGGTTAAGGAACGGTTCAACATTATTATCCATACCGGAAACTAGTTCCACTTGCAAGATTTGGTATGATAAATCTTATGAACCTCCCAAGGTGGCAAATCGAACAAGCGTACTTGCATACGATTCTTCGTATTAAATCTTAGCAATCGCATGTGACCAATAATATTGCCCAAGATATAAAGTATTGAATCTCGTTGATTCTCTACCAGTAATAAGTCAAAACAATAATTACTAACCACACACGATCCTATTCAAGGGACGAAGATTAAGAAATAACGAACCATTGAGGTCTAATTCTTCCTAGTTCAGTGCTGAAGAATTTGTCCTCCTGTAGGTCCTATTCAGTGCATCAGTCATGCACTAGTGTAATCTCTTGGTCAAGACAAGCCAATCTGAGCCTTACACTTCAACCTTTCACGATGGATTGTTCATTTCCATCTAGGTCGTGAATGGTGTACTTTTGGTTACAAGGAACTGTTAATTTAATCTTCTGTGATCTGGTATCACTAAATTAACTACAATGTAACACGTACTATTTATTGAACAGTTATGCAGTAAATATATGTAACATTCAATGATATTTAAAGCATCAGTGATAAATAATTTATTTCAGTAAATAAGACAGAAATTCAGTTTTGATTATACAAAGTAAAAGCATACTTTCCAGTATAATCCCAACAATCTCCCACTTATACTCAAAGTCTGCTTTTAAGTATACTACAACATGTCTCGTGTAGTTCCTAATACGTGACATCTAATGTCACCTACACGAACCTAATAATATCTCCCACTTATACTCAAAGCAGATTGGCAACGGTCTTGACACCCATTCCTTCCACATGTCTCTCGAATGTATTCTGAGGCAGACCCTTTGTGAATGGATCTGCTAGGTTGTCTTCTGACGCGATCTTTGCCACCTCTATATCTCATCTCTTAACGATTTCTCGTATAAGATGGTATTTCCTTTCAATGTGTTTGCTGGCCCTGTGGGCTCTTGGTTCCCTTGAATTTGCAACTGCTCCGACATTATCACAATAAACAGTGATTGTGCTGGGCAAATTCAGAACTACATCCAAGTCCACTAGGAAGTTCTTGAGCCAAACCGCTTCTTTCGCTGCCTCACAAGCAGCTACATATTCGGCTTCCATGGTAGAATCGGCGATGCATTTATGCTTAACGCTTCTCCATGTCATGGATCCTCCCCCCATGCAAAACACACTACCGGAGGTAGATTTTCTGGAATCTAAGTCTGATTGGAAATTCGAGTCCGTGTAGCCGATGGGGATTTGACTATCTGACTGATAAAACAACATTCTATCTCGAGTTCTTTTCAGATACTTCAGAATGTTTTTAACTGCTGTCCAATGTTCTTTCTCCGAGTTACTTTGATATCTTGCCACCATGCCAACGACAAAGCAGATATCCAGTCTCGTGCACAGCATTTCATACATAAGGCTTCCGACAGCCGAAGCATAAGGAATGCCTTTCATATCATCTATCTCCTTTTGTGTCTTAGGGCACATTTCCTTAGATAGATGGATTCCATGTCTGAAAGGTACGCTGCCTTTCTTGGAATCCTGCATGCTGAATCGCTTCAAGACAGTGTCTATGTATGAAGCTTGCGATAAGCCTATCATCATTTTCTTACGATCTCGAGTAATCTTGATCCCAAGGATGTGCCCGGCTTCCCCTAAGTCCTTCATATCAAACTATTTTGAAAGCCATGCCCTTACATCTGATAACACCTTTACATCGTTCCCGATGAGCAGAATGTCGTCTACGTATAGTACTAAGAATACCAATGCAGTTCCGACACGCTTTTTGTACACACAACTTTCGAACTCATTTTGATCAAACCCATAAGACTTTATTACTTGATCAAAACATTGGTTCCAAGCTCTGGATGCTTGTTTGAGTCCGTAAATGGACTTCTTGAGCTTACAAACTAGGTGTTCTTGGCCTTTTTCAATGAAGCCTTGGGGTTGTTGCATATAGATTTCTTCATCAAGACTTCCGTTAAGGAAAGCCGTCTTGACATTCATTTGCCAGATTTCAAAGTCGAGATGCGCTGCAATCGACAAGAGAATTCGGATGGACTTGAGCATTGCTACAGGCAAAAAAGTTTCCTCATAGTCGATCCCTTCTTTCTGAGTATAACCTTTCACCACAAGCCTTGTCTTAAAGGTTTCCACCTTCCCGTCCGGTCCTCTTTTTCTCTTGTACACCCACTTGCAACCAATGGGTTTGACCCCATTAAGTGGTTCGACTAGCTCTCACACTCTGTTATGATCCATAGAACCCATTTTGGCTTTCATTGCTGTTTGCCAAGAAATCTCATCCTTGTCTTGGATTGCCTCGTCATATGTCCATGGGTCTGATTCGTCTTGTCCGGGAATCAAGTCCGAGGACTCTCCTATCCCCATGAATCTCTCGGGCTGTCTCACAACCCTCCCACTATGACGAGGTTCCGGTTGTGTAAGTGTGTCGTTTGGTATGTCATCTTGTATAGTTGGCACTGAGGTTAGCCCCCTTAGCTCATTTAAGGTAATCTCACTTCTGCGTCTTCTTTCGTTCATATAGTCTTCTTCCAAAAAATCTAAAGTGGGTGCTTATTACCACCTTTTGATCTTTGGGACCATATAACATACACCCTTTTGTTCCCTCGGGGTATCCTATAAACAACCTTAATTCTGATCGAGGATCCAATTTTCCGGCTTCCTTGTCCAACACGTAGGCCGGACATCCCCAAATTCCCATGTGTCTCAAACTGGGCTTGCACCCGGTCCACAATTCTTTGGGAGTTTTGGGAACCAATTTGGATGGCACCAAGTTCAGAATGCAAGCTGCTGTTTCCAAGGCATGACCCCAGAACGACTTGGGTAGATCCGCATAACTCATCATTGATCTAACATTTTCTAAAAGAGTTTTGTTTCTTCGCTCTGCAACCCCGTTTTGTTGAGGGGTTCCGAGTGCAGTTAGCTGGGATACAATCCCTTCATCTGACAAGTAGTTCAAAAACTCATTTATGAGGTACTCGCCTCCACGATCGGATTGTAGAGACTTGGTACGTTTTTCCCTATGATTCTCTGCTTGAGCCTTAAATTCTTTGAATTTCTCAAAGGTCTCAGATTTATGCTTCATAAGGAAAATATAGCCGTACCTTGAGTAGTCATCAATAAAAGTGACTAAATACTCATAACCTCCTCTTGCTTTGATTGACATTGGACCACATATGTCTGTGTGAACGATTTCTAACACTTCTTTGGCTCTATTCCCCTTGGCTCCGAATGCCCTCTTGGTCATTTTACCCTCCAAACATGATTCGCAGGTTGGGATTGGTTCGACTTGGAGAGACTCCAGTGAACCGTCTTCTACCAACCTTTGGATCCTTTTTGGATTAATATGTCCCAATCTAAGATGCCATAGAAGTGTCTCGTTCACGTCTGATGAACATTTTCTTTTATCGGAAACAGTTGATGTGTTATAGGATGCATTTCGCGAGTGGTGTGCACAGTTAATTGTATAGAGATTATTCAACAACGTTCCATGACAGATAAATTTGTCATAAAGAGAAATGGTAACAACTTTATCAAAAGTAACCGAATATCCATCAATATAAAGTTTAGAACCAAAATTAAATTCTTTCTAAAAGTAGGAACATAAAGAACATCTCTTAAAATTAAAACTCTGTCTTCAAAAGACAGGTGCACTTCTCCCACTGCTTTAGCTGCCACTCTCGTAGCATCGCCCAGTGTGATGAGGATCTCACTCCCACTAAGTTGCCGGGTCATCTTGAACCCGTGAAGCAAACATGATCAGTGGATCCCGTATCAACTACCCACGAATGAGAAGTATACGCCGCTAAACAAGTTTCAACAACTAGTGCGTGAGAATTACCTTTCTTTCCGGCCCTTTTGGGGTTGGAACAAGCAAACCTCCATTGCCTTTACCGCTGTTGAAGCACTTCCTCTTTGGATTTTTCTTGACACCACAAGCATTCCTCATCTTACCATTGCCATTGGCAACAGTTGAGTTTTATTGCTTATGGCTTTTGGTTCTCTTCTTCTTCTTGCCTACCCTTGGCCTAGAAGATGAAGATGGACCACTTGCCGTTCAAAGCTTGAGTTTGGTGCCCCATCAACATCTCCGTCGAGACCAAAGCTTGCAACAAATCAGCTAGCGTGGCCAAAATGCTCAAAAACTTTTGGGCAGAGAGTGAAGTACCAAATTCATCTGAGTCTCCAGATTATAATCTGCACTCAGAACCTCAAGTTTGTTCAGATGGACCATCAATTTTGAGGACGTAATCCCTTACGAGTTTGCCCTCCACCATTTTCAGCAACGACATCTCTCGCAAGGTGATCTGAAGAGTCCCGCATTTTTGACTCGTCAGTTGGCTCATCTGATTTTGGTGTGTCAAGAATCCACTTGTGCTTTTGTGCAGTTAGGACAATTATAATTTTTCGTTTCCAATCAATATAGTTTCCATACTTATTCTATTGACTTTAAGTATAATAGCAGTGGATTAAAAGGTTACGACATGCTGAACTGAAATAAATAACTATATGCATAAACACAAATATATCACAAGGTTCGATCACATGCATCATATTAAAATCTCAAAAAAATATGAACATGCATCAGCCAACTTCTCAAAACAGTTTAAATAAGCCACGTGGGGTGGGTCATTATTTAAACACATTCAAGGAGGTTACAAACAAGAACATTTACAAACCTTTAATATCCAGATTAATAGTTGGCTCTCACTTGACCAATATAAAATTGACAGGGACATCGGGGAAGTATATGCATATCAATTTTATACCTAAGTAATAACCATGATTAAATACAAAATTATTATTTCGCTTTGAACGAGCCTCGTGGGGAGGGTCATCGCGCTACTAGTAATAATCCACAATCATCCGTTTGGAATTTATTCATGTGAAAGCCATCTTTTGACCGTCCCGTGGGGGGAATTTCTCCAAAAGAATTCACAAATAAATAAATCATGGAGGTCAAAATTAATTCAATTTTATTATCCGGAATAAAATTGTCAATTAATTGTTTAAGCATACTTAGTAATTTTCGAAGGTGAGATTTTTCCAAAACATATTCTCATGCATCGCATATTTAAACACAATTTAAATAAGCACAAAAAAAATGCAAAACATAAAAACAAAAAATTAAGCACATTGGGCACATATATCCAATTGTCACGGTTAATTTTTGTCATGTCTTGATCTCGATAAATCGTCTTCATAACCTTCATCATTCGTCTCGAAAAGTTCCCACTTGACCGTCTTAAAAAAATGCCTCGTCAAGCCATGTCATCGACCCATTTCATGGTCGGAGTGCACGCCTTTGCACTCCGCCGTGTCGATCGGCGCCCGATCGCGTCTTGGCCCTAAGACGCGTCACCCGCGTCAAGCGATGCTTTCGGCAGATCTCTAAGCACGCCGTTTTTACCGATGTCGCCAGCGGCCATCATGCGCCGCCCGCATCATGCGATTCACTGCGCCCGCATTGCCGCCCTACCTCGGGCGTGTCGCGTCTTGATCGCCGTAGCGCCCGCTTTGCAAGACGAGGTCGCCTTACCGATCCGTAGCGTGTTCGACCCGCCGACCTCGCCCCACGCCCGTGTGCACCTGCGCGCGTCCACATCGCGCGCGTGGCTTCCTTGGCACGTTTTGCGCGACACACGCCGCTTGCACCTGGTTTCGGATCCCGTCTTTTAATTCTTCGTCTCCGCCTCCGTTTCCGATCCGGTTACAATTTATTTACAAAAAATAAATAAACCTAGATCTAGACTAGTCTATTACATTGAACGAATCAAACAAATCCTAATCTACTCGTGGATTTTCTCACGAGGCAAAACGAATTCGAACGAATCGAATTAAAAAAAAACCACAATTTATATGCATGCATAAATATGAACATTCATCAAATACCATGACAATTGGATACCTGCAAAAAAGATCTAGCAATTATACTATCCAATTTCAAATTTAATGAAAACTAATTAAATTACAATTTAAAACTCAGAGCCCGAAACCGAGGCTTTGATACCAGTTGTTAGGGAATTAATTGCCCGGATTTATTCGGAATGAATATTTAAATACAAATTTAATTCTAACAATTATTACTAGCATGGATTAATCCTATATTAATTCAAATAATAATTCAACAACAAATCATGCATATAAACAGTTCACATAAATCCTACGCATGCGGAATTGCTATGGATTTATGTGAACTAACCTCTCGGAGTGACAACCGTTGAGAAGATGGATCCCGTTCACACGAACACACCAAAAAGCCTTCTCAAGTATTCCCTTGCCCTTGTTCAACAATCCGGTGGAAGGAACTCGCGAACAATTTAACAAAAGAAAAAATAAAATTATGTTGCACCACCTTTGTGGATTTCTAATTTTTCCAACACATGGAATTGCACACTCACAATTGAGGTTTTTCGAAAATACACAATCTGTCGACGTTTCAAAATATTTGATATTTTATCGACGCTGATATTTTTTCGAAAAACCAATTTTCGTGTTCACCTGGGGATGAAACATTCATCCCCTATTTATAATGAGGGGTTGGTCGAAATTTTAGGTGGAAATAAAGATGGGAAAATATTTTTCTTGATCTCCAAGAAATCTTGAATATATCCCATATATTCTTTTCTCCATAATTAAATATTCCACAAAAATCCCAACTCCTCTTGTTATGGTATTTTTCGAAAAATAAGGAGTAGGAATCCAAGATTTTGATCTTCTTGAATTTATGAGATATTCTTGTATTCCATGAATACATATCTTCCATAATATATTTTCAAGAAAATCAAAAAAATCTTTCATCTCCTTATTTATTCATAAATTTCGAAATATGCTTAATAAATAACCAAGTGGGAGATTTCTTGAATTTAATGAGATAATCTTGTATTCCAAGAATACTTATCTACATTCCATAACAAAATTCAAAGAAAATATTTCTCACTCTTTTATTTATTATTTTCGAAACTTTTAGGAAAATTAGGCAACAATAATTTATTTTATTTTAAACACCTTTTCAGTTAGTGGACATTATGTTTGGGCTACTTGAGGGGCCTTTAGGAGAATTAAGATTGGACCTTCTAATGGACTTTGAATATCTAATATTGAGCCACAATATTATTCAAGCCCATAAATATTAAATAATCCCACTACATAATTAATATTGCACTATCCATCTTAACCCATATTACTGTTAATATGACTCCCGGTTATCATTTCCCGTGTTTAAGATTATCTAGCCCATTAATTAATTCAAGCCACTGAAATAGCTTTCCATTAATTAATATCTTTTGTCCTTGGTTAAGGAATGACTCAACATTATTATCCATACCGGAAACTAGTTCCACTTGCAAGATTTGGTATGATAAAACTTATGAACCTCCCAAGGGGGCAAATCGAACAAGCGTACTTGCACACGATTCTTCGTATTAAATCTTAGCAATCGCATGTGACCAATAATATTGCCCAAGATATAAAGTATTGAATCTCGTTGATTCTCTACCCGTAATAAGTCAAAGCAATAATTACTAACCACACGCGATCCTATTCAAGGGACGAAGATTAAGAAATAATGAACCACTGAGGTCTAATTCTTCATAGTTCA
Source organism: Stenogyne calaminthoides (assembly GCA_037126765.1). Classification (NCBI taxonomy): domain Eukaryota; kingdom Viridiplantae; phylum Streptophyta; class Magnoliopsida; order Lamiales; family Lamiaceae; genus Stenogyne; species Stenogyne calaminthoides. Next base: position 9,318,435 of record JBBCBC010000007.1, read on the forward strand.
GTGCTGAAGAATTTGTCCTCCTGTAGGTCCTATTCAGTGCATCAGTCATGCACTAGTGTAATCTCTTGGTCAAGACAAGGCAATCTGAGCCTTACACTTCAACCTTTCATGATGGATTGTTCATTTCCATCTAGGTCGTGAATGGTGTACTTTTGGTTACAAGGAACTGTTAATTTAATCTTCTGTGATCTGGTATCACTAAATTAACTACAATGTAACACATACTATTTATTGAACAGTTATGCAGTAAATATATGTAACATTCAATGATATTTAAAGCATCAGTGATAAATAATTTATTTCAGTAAATAAGACAGAAACTCAGTTTGATTATACAAAGTAAAAGCATATTTTCCAGTATAATCCCAACAACTTCATCGTCGAATTAACCCCTCATCCTGGGGCCAGCGGTTCGACCGGCCCACCATGGAGTTGTACGTAGACGGATCGGCAACTACTAACAGATCAGGGGCAGGGATTATGTTAATCAGTCCAGATGGGATTTACTTTTCAGAATGCCATCACTTTCAATTTCCCTGCCACCAACAAAAATTTGAATATGAAGTTACCGATCAATCGGTCTAGAAATGTCCACCGCAATGGGCGTCAAGCGACTTCAAGTACACACCGACTCCCAGCTCGTAGCACGCCAAATGTCAGGGGAGTATGAGGAACGAATGTCGGCCTACCAAGAGGTCGTCAAAGCACTTTGCCTGAAATTTGAACAAATCTACATCAAGTTAGTACCAAGGGATGCGAACTCCTGAGCCGATGCATTGGCACGACTAGCGACTTCGGAGGGACCAGCAGAGATGAGGGATGTCACCATCACAAAACTCTCCCACCCCTCCACTAAAGACACAACGATCGCTACCCTAGACACCCCGACCGTGAGCTGGATGACCCCCATCATCGACTACTTGATGACCGGAGCATTACAATCCAACAGAATTCGGGCAAAGCAATTGCAACTAAGGGCATCAAGGTACACGTTGATTGGTAACGAACTGTATAAGTGAGGCTTCAGCATACCACTGCTCCGATGTGTTACCCCGGACCAAGGGCAGACTATCCTGCAAGATATTCATGAAGGGGTATGCGGAAACCATACTAGGGGGCAGTCACTCGCTCATAAGACGACGAGACAGGGGTATTTTTGGCCAATTTGAAAGCCGATGCCATGGGTTTCGCGAGGAAATGCCACAAATGTCAAATACACGCGCCATCAATCAAGGTCGCACCAGAGGAACTCACCAGCATCCTCAGTCCTTGGCCTTTTGCGAAGTGGGGGATAGATATCATCGGGCTATTACCAATAGCCCCGGGTTCAGTCAAATATGTCGCAGTAAATTACTTCACAAAATGGGCCGAGGCTGAGGCTTTAGCGACCATAGATCAGGATCACGTCATCAGATTCATATGGCGAAATATCATCTGCAGATTCGGCCTACCGCAAGCAATTATATCCGATAATGGGAAATAGTTCGATGGTCATAAGATCGATAGTTTCTTCAGAAAATGGAAAATCACCAAGCTTTTCTCTACCCCTTATCACCCTCAGTCAAACGGTCAAGTCGAAGCTGTGAACAAGATCATCAATCACACCCTGAAAACTAAGATTGAGGGAGGAAAAGGGAGGTGGGCGATGAACTACGGATGTCTTGTGGTCATACTGAGCGACTGCCGAAATTCGTTAGAGAGACCCTTACTCAATAGCATTTGGCTCGGAAACAGTCATACCCGCAGAGGTCGAATTCCAAACTCTCAGAACCTCGCAGATCGCGACCGACTACAACGATGAGGCCTTGGCCAGAAACCTAGACTTGTTCGAAGAGAAGCAATTAGAGGCAGGTATCCGAAATGCGAGATACAAACAACAGTCCAAAAAATACTACAACTCTAAAGTGCGACTTCGAAAATTCAAAGAAGGCGACCTGGTCCTGAAAAGACTCTCGTGAGTAACCAAAGGAACTTTCGGACCAAATTGGGAAGGACCATACAAAGGTCGCCTCGAGTATTATCCAACAGGGCATACTGAGCTCGAGAACCCAGATGGCTTTTCGGCCTCAAGATTCGTGGAACGATCTCATCCAAGAGATACTATCAGTAGGGTCGAGGCCAGTGTACTTGTAAACTTTCAGGCGAGTTATTAATAATGAGTTAAATTTCTTTTTCACAATTCTTGTGTTTAAACCCAGGGAGGTCGCATAGGTGAGACATCGACCTCCCCCGGGAACGACTTTCGACATATTTGCTGCGAGATCGCCACCCCTAGTGGTGTGATCCTCCCCTAACTTTATAAGAGGACTAAGCAAGGTTCAATCTAAAATCGCAATGCCAATAAGATGAATGAACATATGCACAAATTATAGTCGCATAAGGAAATCAAGTCGGCACAATAAAGGAAAGAAAAAAGGGGTTTTCATTAATGACAACAAGCCCGAAGGTGATTCAGACATTACAAAAGCCGAAAGGCTAGATTACATCAAGCGAAAAACCAAGATACATCATGATAAGCGATTTACGGATGTTTTACTATAACCCAATATCCACGATTGCGCGACGACTTAGGCTTTTAAGGCATCTTGATCAAAAGTATTGTTGGAGATGGGGTTCAACAACTTCTCAATCTCCTTTTTTTCTTATCGGGATTCTTGATGTCATCATTCTTAAGAACGATCAAGAATCCCATCGGCAAACACCATCGACTATGTTCAAAGGTCGCCCACCTAATTGTTGTTGAATACTTATTTGGTGAGGGTGTGGGCAGCCTCTGGGATCTTGGTTTGGTAAACACCTCCCCAGAGGCGGTTGTGGCTTTGCTCTTGGGGAGGAGCCGCGCCGGACATCTCGGTGACCTCATTTCGTGCCCCTCTCACTCGTGCGAGTCTCGAGGACCACCTCGGAGTCTCCCGGTTGTGCTCATCTGGATCGGGAGTGGGGTGCACGATCCAGCTCTGATTAGGGAAGAAGGACAAATCAATGCCCGGATCTTCCAAATCTTTAATCTCGGCACAATGTCGGGAGGCGGTGGGAAATCGCAAATGTAGCGATCGGCTCGGTCACAATACCGGTGAAAGGTGATAGGATTCTTCGTCGACTTATTTCGGATAAGCGCCCATAACCTCCGCGACATAAGCGAGATTGGCATTACGCTCTTCGACTGCCCAAAAATGTTCATCTTTGGCGGCCCAACTTCTCGGAACCTCTACATCGCTGCGGATCAGCTCGCCTTCATCCAAGATCCCACGACCTCCTTCTCTCTCGGCGATCTCTCGGCTTCCTTCAGCAGGCCCTCGAGATCCAAGACCCTCTTGGCCAAGTCAACCTTGGCAACCTCCAGTTTCTTCTGCACCTCATGGGCAGCTATCAGTGATTTCGCTTGCTCGGAGGTCGTTGCCTGGGCCTTCTCCAGTTTGGAGAGCTCGATCTCGGATTGAGCGCAGTCCTTTTCCATGTAGAGGGCGGCCTTCAAGGAGTGGACAACAACCGAATACATGTTGCCCGTGACTTGTTGGCGATGGGCAGAAGAGTGATCATCCTTCGTCCATGCGAGCGGCACGTTCCTCATCGTCCGCGCCAAGTAGCCGGGCCAATCTCCGGGCGTGCCCTCCAGCTTGGGAATTAGGGATCTCAGGAAGCTTAGCACCTCCGATGAGAACTTGCTGGCCGTCAGCTCCTGACTGCAACAAAGAGGAACAAGTATATTAAGTTCGGTCCCGGTTTTTGGAATAATCTCATCAAGAGTTGCAAACGGCCTACCTCTGCACCCTCTCCTCATCCCAACCAATCCAGGAATCGTCCTCCGGATGTCGACCTCCCTCCCGGGCAGAGGTCGACAAAGGTGTCGAGCTGGGAGCCACCCTTCCAGCACCTTGACTTGACGTGGATCGGTGCGTGCCAGGTTCAGCTCGCGCCCTCTTGGGAGGTCGCTCACCGGCCACGGTGGTGGGTTCAACAACTTTCTTCTTGCCTTTGTCGGTAGTAGGGGGAGGAGTCTAAACTGGAATGTCCCCAGGGGCGGCAGTGTCGGGCAGACGCCTCATGTAGCCGAGTACTAATCGAGGTCGCGAGGCCATCTCAGAGGAGGAAGGCCGACGCGGTAGATCGGGATCTCCGGATCTAACATAAAACAAAACCTTTAGCGCAAAATCATGAAATACACTTGAAAAGATGCGGCCGAGACTTACAGGGAATCCTCAAGTGGCGAGGGTAAGTATACAGTCCGGCTTGCAAGCGGTCGAGCTCGGAGTTCAACAAATTAACGTCTCGCTAGCTCAGGGGTGTGTCTCGAACCTCCTTGAACACCTCGAGAAAGTCCCAATATAGCTCAGAAGGTCGGGGCACAAACACTGTAAGACAAGAAAAGAATTAGATCAGTACAATCGAGCACAAAAATATTAAGGCGAAGTACCATTTTCAACACGGATCGCATAATCCGTAGGAACTCTAATGGATAAAGTGCTGGAAGGGGCCACTGACTCCCATGCTCCTCCTACAAACCACCATTTCTGGTGCCACCTGTCAACCTTATTCGGAATCCCACTCATGAGCTCTTTGCCTCTATGAAGCCGCACAGCGTGATAGCCTCCGGCCTGAGCAATGGGCGTCATCACGTGAGATAGCTCTCCGGGATTAGGCAGTCTCTTCAGCCCGGCCTGCCCCAAAACGACCATGGTGGAGATGATGTAACTCCACCCATTGGGGGTGATCTGCGTAAGGCTCACATTCCAGGCTGCCAACATATGGGAAATGGTCGGGTGCAATGGAAATCGAATACCGGCCGACATGGAAGACTCATTCACAGCAATCATTCTGGGAGGAGGCTGATCGGTGCTTTCGTCCGGGGTCGGTCCATAAAAATGCACATCCCGGGGCACCTTGTACATACGACGAAGTCCCCGCACATACCGGTCAGAGAGCACAGATCGGTATCTTTTATCGGACGTCGCGAACTGAGATTTGACCGACTTGCGGTATGCCCGGTCAGGCCACTTGTACGGAGCTCGGTTATAATACATATCATAATTGAAGACTCGTTCATAAGCCCCATAATCCGGAACCGAGGCAGAAGGACCCGCCATTGACGACCGTTCCTGTGGGACAGGATGAAGGAGATTAACATCCAACGGGGGAAAACGGGGGAAGATGGGTAATTTCGGCCAATTCTTCCAGAAATTGGTCATCCACCGGTTCATCATTGGCATCGTCTTCCCAACGACCGCCCATAACCTGAGCCGATGAACTTTCACCCACATGCCCGGTGGTGGAGCCGGAAAATCGGCGGCGATGTAGGGCAATAGGAATGTCATCCTCAGAAGAAGAGGAAGCCACCATGGGCTGAGAGGCAAAGAGGGATTTGGAAACGCTAGAATCCATAAAATCGAAGAAAGGCACCAAAGCGTTTACCTGTGGTTGATTCCGCTTCAGGAACACGAGAATACGTTTCCGGAGGAAGGGAGAAGGAACCAGAGGAGTATCTTGAAGAAATTCTTTCGCAAGACGATCGCAGGAAATAAGGTTTTCAAAACCTAATCCCCCGCCTATTTATCAAAGAAGAGGAAGGGCCAAAATGAAATTAACCAAAACTTCGGCCCCCTAGCAACAAAAAGGCGCGAGGGGCTCACGTGAAATCTACTACGGCATCTCATTGGACGAAATGGCAGCGCTTTACATCATCATCCTGGCACGATATCATTTCGAATCCCTGAGATCGACGGACGTATGATGCGACGATTCGTATTATCGAGGTGACTTTTCACCTGCCCGAGGATAGTAAGCCGCTCATAGGAGACTTTCCAGGTCGGATGGTCGTGAGTCGATTTCGTCCATGTGTCAAGCCAAGGTCCCTTCTCGGAACAAACAACCTCAACTTGAGGGGCAATTGTTATAGCATGGATAAGCCCGACCTCCCACCTGGGCACGAAGGATATCCAACAAAGACTGCATGAAGCAACCTCAGTAAGGGGACCAAGGGATTAGCCCACGTAATTCCCACAAGACCAAACCTTCAAGTCGCAAAGGTCAGCAACTCAGGTAGTCGGCAGTTCGGGAAGTCAGGATGTGATTTTCGCTTTATATCCTCAAGTCGGGAGCGACCTGCACCAGCCATAACTATACAGTTCACGTGGTCAATGACAGCTCCCGACATGCCACTAATCCGCCCTCCACATCCGCTCCACGATTGGCGCACGCTGAAGATGGACAATTTATGGCCTGTCAAGGCGAGATTAATGGTTCCCGATGTTGTAGCCCTTTCATAGGCATTATTCCTTATGTAAATTCCCACCCAAAGGGTGGGAGTCATAGTATAAATAGGCCACCACGGCCACCTCTGTAAAAGGTTGAACACCTTAGCCTTCTAGGCATATACATATAGCCTCTCCCTGGCTTGGACGCCCCCGGACGTAGTCAATTTCAAAGACGAACCGGGTCACCAACTTCTTTGTCTTTCTCCCGGATTCGATTGCCTTTATCGTACACAATTCATAATCTTTATTGTTAAACTGGGTAGATAAAAACCAGTTACAACACTGGGTAATCAAATCGAGTGTTGTTTATCATTCTCGCTATTATATTGATCGGAGTTCTGTTAAAATACTTGTTTGTTCGCCGCTAACAAGCCGGGTACAACATACATCAGCGCCTACACGGACATTCTTTGGGCGGTCTTCCATCGTGATCCTTCCGTGGATGCCACCGTTCTTGAGGAGGACTTTAAGGCCTTTGTCAGTGAGTGCCCGCCTGAGGTCGACATGGTGTTGCCCGTGGTGGACCTGGCTGATTTTGGCATAGACTTGTCATTCCTGGCCTCGATGAGCAGATTGAGGAGGCTGAGCGAGAGCTCTGACCTCGGGTGCTCTTCTGGGCAAGCGCTTCTTGATCCCGTTGGGGCGCGCGTGCCCCTAACTGAGATGGCGGATGGTAGCGGCGCGACGGTGGCCATCCTGAGTGGAGAGGTGGCCGGGGGCGAGGAGCAGGTGGCTGACCAAGTTGTGGTTGAAAAGGAGGGTAGGTCTGGGGATGGCGCTTAGTGTCTCCCCTTATGCTGGAAGTTTGTGCAGGGCGTCTGTGAACCCCTTTCTTTTGAATGTTTTTCCTTTTTATGTCTGTGTGGCCCTCTGGGGTGTATGAATTTGTAAGTGGCCCGCGGGCCCCCGTTTTGTATCCGGCCTTTGTGCCTTTATCCGATGAATGAAAAATCTTTTACGTTTTCTTGTCCCTTGTTGTGCATTCACGTTGAATTCCTTGCTTTGCTTATGAAATGTTGGTCGTGCAAACCTGGACGTACACCGGCGACTATGAGTCTTGCCTATGTCCTAATCGCCGTTTGAATACGATGCGATGTATCTGGACTATGTTTTGGTCATCTTATCTTATGCGACATGTCTAAACTTCAACTTAGTCGTGTTATGGTGCTGTCTTCAAGAAGGTCGTCGTGCTTGGCCAATGGCCAATGCAACGACGACCTTGTCGACGTGAGTTCTGAGTGATGCTTCTTGTCGCAGGTGGTTGGCTTACGTATTTGGCGGCCACTCTTCCGACTTGACCTTTGTCGTCCAAATCGTATTTGGGATGGTTCCTGGCTGACTTATTCTAAAGCGTACAAGGCATTTCAAAAATATAATTTATTATAAAATATTTCCCTTGAAAACGATGAGCTATTACAACGTAGTGACGGAAAAACTAGTAAACAGGCTATTAGTTATTCCCTATTGGTAGTATTTCTTCAAGTGGGCCGCGTTCCAAGGGTATTGAGCTGGAGTTCCGTCTGGGTCTTCGATCTCGTATGCCCCGTTTGTGAGATATTTGGATATTCTGAATGGGCCCTCCCAGGTGGGGCCAAATATTCCTTTGGGGATTCCGAGCACTTTTTTCAGAACAAGGTCGCCTTCCTTGAATTGGCGGAGTTTGATCTTTGAATTATAGTACTTCTCTGCTCATCGTTTGTAGCCGACATTCTTCAGGTTGGCCTCCATTCTCTTTTCTTCCAGGAAGTCGAGGTCGGTCGCCATTGCTAGATCATTGTTGCCCTGTGGTTTTTTGTTAGTTCGGTGGCTAGGCACTAGGACTTCAGCGAGAATTACTGCTTCTGCCCCGAATGCGAGGGAGTACAGTGTTTCCCCCGTTGAGGTTTTGCACGTTGTTCTGTATGACCACAACACTTCTGGCAGTTCACTCGCCCACCTGCCCTTCCCCTCCTCAAGTCGAATTTTAAGCGTGTGCTTAATGATTTTGTTGATGGCCTCCACCTGGACGTTGGATTGGGGGTGGTAGGGTGTGGAGAAGAGTTTCGTTATTTTCCACTTTCTGAAGAAGGTGTCGATTTTATGGCCGTCGATCTGCTTTCCGTTATCCATTAATATGGCTTGTGGGAGGCAAAAAAGGCAGATGATATTTCTCCAGATAAATTTTATCACGTTGTCTTGGTCGATTGTTGCGAGGGCTTTGGCTTCAGCCCACTTTATGAAGTAGTCGACCACGACGAGAGCAAATCTCACCTTCCCTGGGGCCATAGGCAAGGGGCCAATAATGTTGATTCCTCATTTCGCAAAGGGCCATGGGCTCATGATGCTGGTTAGCTCTTCCGGAGGTACCTTGATCGATGGGGCGAATATTTGACATCGATGGCACATTTTTGCATATTTGAGGGCGTCTTTCTTCAACGTTGGCCAGAAATATCCTTGTCGTACCACCTTATGGGCAAGGGATTGGCCTCCCGTATGGTTTCCACAAACTCCTTCATGGATTTCCTTCAGGATAATTTGCCCTTGTTCTGTCGTCACACATTTGAGTAGCGGAATGCTGAAACCCCATTTGTACACATAAAGTTCCCATGGCGGGCTGGTCGACGTCTCTGGGCCAGTTGGGAAGATAAGTTCTACGACGAAATCAGTCAAGGCCTGTGTTTTGATGGCTGTTCGGGGCGCGTACGTGACTTCGAATTGGCCGATCTCAATTGCCCACTTCATGCATCGTCCCGCGGTGTCGGGTCGATGTAGTGCGTTCCTTAATGGAAGTGAGGTCAGCACTTCCACCTAGTGGTCGAAGAAATATGGTCGTAGCTTTCTGACACTCATTACGAGCGCATATGCGAGTTTTTCGAGGGGTGGGTATCTTCGTTCTGTCTCGTTGAGCGCCTGGCTTACATAATATATTGGGAAATCCGTCTGCCCCTCCGTCCGCACTAGGACCGAGCTCAGGGCAATTTTTGAGACGGCGAGGTATAGGTACAGTTTCTCTCCCGGGACAGGTTTGGACAGAACCCTTGGGTTGGCGAGGTACTCCTTGATGTTGTCTAGCGCCGTTTGGGCTTCTTCCATCCACAGGAAGTTGCCTTTAGCTTTTTTAGGTACTTCGAAGAAAGGCTTGCACTTGTCTCCCATTCGCGATATGAACCTGCTGATGGCGGCCAAACTCCCCGCTAATCTTTGGACCTATTTTTGGTCGTGGGCTGCCCATTTTCAATATTGCCTTGATCTTGGACGGGTTGGCTTCTATTCCTCGTTTACTGACTAGGTGGTCGAGGAACTTGCTGAACCCTACCCCGAAGTTACATTTTTTGGATTGAGCCTCATGTTGAATTTTCGAAGGATGGCAAAAGTTTGGGCGAGATGGGTGAGGTGATCTTCTTTCTTCAAGCTTTTGACGACTATGTCATCTACATATACTTCCATGGTCTTCCCGATCTCATCCAAAAATATGTGGTTTACTAGCCGTTGGTAAGTGGCACCAGCATTCCTAAGGCCGAATGGCATCCTTTTCCAACAGTACATGTTCTTTTCAGTAAGGAATGAGGTATGCTGTCGATCGTCCTTGTGCATGGATATCTGGTGGTAGGCGGCGAATGCAACCATGAAGGACATCATCTCATGGCCGGCTGTGCTGTCGATCATGTGGTCGATATGTGGCATGGGGAAGAAATCCTTGGGGCATGCTTTATTTAGGTCGGTGAAGTCGATGCACAATCTCCATGACCCGTTTGTTTTCTTGACTAGAACAGCGTTTGACACCCACTGCAGCTGGTCGGCCTGCTTGATGAGTTTGTGATCGAGCAACTTTTTCCTTCCTCGGCCAGCGCTGCGTATTTTTCCGGCCCAAATTTCCTCCGCTTTTGGGCGACTAGCTTTCTATCGGGATCGATGTTCAGTTGATGGCAGACGACTTTGGGGTCGATGCCTACCATGTCTTTGTGCGACCAGGCGAAGACATCCAGGTTGCTTTTGAGGAAGTCGATTATCTGCCTCCGTAGTTCTGGCGATATCTTGGAGCCGATTATTACTTCCAAGTCCTAGCGGGCTAGATCCACCATGACCTTCTCGAGTTCTTCGTCCAGCTTAGCCCATTGTTGGTTCCCTCTTGGGTCATCGATTGCCTCTTGATGATGAATTCGCTTGGCTCGGGACCCAACCTTGGCTCTAGATCGTGGTCAACCTGGTTTCTTATTTTATTGAGGTCAAATTGCATGGTGATTGGGCCATCATTGTCAATCTGCATAGGGTCGTTGTGCTTGGCATGTATCAGGTTGTATGTGTTTGGAACATAATTTAAATAAGACTGGGTATAAATCGAACATCCTCTTGCATCAAGTTGGTCACCCTTTACAGTGCCGACCACCCCATCTGTCGTGGGGAACTTTACACAGAAATAATAAGTTGAGGATGCAGCCTCAAATTCATGTTCAAATGGTCTGTCGAGGAAACCGTTAAAGGTCGACGGCAGGTCGATTACAAGGAAATCACAAAGTTTCGTTGCCCTAATGGCCCTATCTAAGGAAGAGACTAGTTCCACTGCTAAGCGGATGATTCCGTGGGGCTTTAATATTGCATCGCCGAAGTCTCTGACCAGGTGTTTGCTTGGTTCGAGGTAGCTATGATAGTCACCGAGCTCGTCAAACATCTTCTTGAACAATATGTTGCAAAATGCGCCGCTATCGACCAATAGTCGCTTGACCGTTACCCCCATGATCTTGGCAGAGATGACCAGAGGATCGATGTTTGGGTAAACGATTCCCGCCTTGTTCTATTCTCCGAACTGAATCCGATTGACTTCTTGTGCTGTTGCATTCACCGGTAGGCATAGTCGGACCGTGTTGGCCATTTCCCTCAGTTCGGCTTTCTGGCGCCTTTTTGATAGCGAGGTTGACAAAGAGAGTCCGCCCACTGTCCCGAGCGGAGACAAGGTGTGGATTACCCGTTCGCTGTTGTGCTCTGGCATGGGAGGCGCTCACCGAGCACCCTTATGTTCTTCAGCTTGCCTGGCGACCTCATTTTGTTGAAGGGGTATGTCATCGCGTGTTCGGTTTTCCTTGGGTTGTGGTCGCCTGACATGTTCGTGCAACATTCCATCTTCGTAGAGCTTCCAGAGTTGCTTCAGTAGGTCGCATCACTCGCTGGTATTATGGCCGACCATCTCGTGGTAATGGCAGTATTTCCCAGGGCTCTTCCGGTCGTCGCTCTTCTTTATAGGTCGAGGTTCCCCAAGTAGTCGCTTGTCCTTGATCTGGGTATAGATGTATCCCGGGGACACGCCGAAGGCCTCTATTAGTTTGATCGCTACCGGGTCTTCGTAAGGCTTGAAGTTGTCGGGAGTCTTATATTGCCCTGGCTTTTTGTTCATCTTGGGCGCGACTTTCTTCATATCTCCCATCCTGGTTGCAAGAAGCTCCATGGTGTTGATGATATCGCTCGCGCGGGTCCTAAATTCCGCATAGGTCGCTGGATAATTGGCGGTTACATTCCGCTAGAGCTTGGTTCCCTTCTTGAACCCGGCGATGGCGCCCAACAGTTTGGCCTCGTCACCCACAGGTTCTCCCTCTAGAATGAGCTGGTAGAATCTTTCCAGGTAAGCCCTGTCTGACTCGTCTTCACCTTGTTCGACATTCGTTAGCCACTGTTTTCCAGCCGGCCTGGGTGCCATGGCCGCGAAATGTCCCATGAAGAGCCATCCCAGCTGTTCGAAAGAGTCGATGGACTGAGGGGCGATGGAGGTGAACCACTTATGTGCTTGTTCGTTCAGCGTGAGGGGGAAGAGCCGACACATGGTTGTGTTGGAAGCCCCCACTGATGTCATTATGAGTTATACTTGGCCAGATGGGTCCTAGGGTCTGAGTTCCCGCTATACCGATCAATCGAGGCTGTATTAATCTTGGCCTGTGTTGGGGCTGCCGCTATGGTCGCGCCGAGGGGTGACAGCGGGAGGGCCATGTTGGTCATCTGCCCGGATGGGAGCAGGCTGGTTATCCATTCTCTCCTGGAGGGCTCGAACTGTCTATCTTAGGGCGACGATCTCGGCATCTCGCTGATTGCCCCGGGCATCCCGCTGACCGCCAACCGTGTTGAGTCCACTTATCGCCGAGATACGTGGTTCGTTCCTGAATCTCCTCTGGTGGTCGCTGGCTCCAACCATGATCAGGGTATGGGAGTTTACTTCATCCTCCATGGGGTTTGGTCTCTTGTGGATCAGGTTACCCCTCAGCCGGTTGAAAACCGAGTTGTCAGTCGGGTTCCCCCCCAGTCGATTGAAGACCGAGTTGTCCCGCGGCCCTTGCTGTTGTTCGTCGGGGTGGCGGATCCTGCTCGCCCCACCTTTGGGGAGATGGTTTGCCTTTGAGGCCGACATTTCTTGGTTGAGGCCCAATTGTTCCCCTAGTTGAGCCTTTCCCTTGGTTGTCGCTTCGGGCCGAGCGACTTTGAAGATGGGTTGCTGGTCATCATCATCATCAAAATTCAAGTTCCGCTTGCGCAGGTATGCCCAGGCGTTCTTCATCTCTTCGGGGGTTTTGAAGATTTGCCCCTAGTTTTGTTCACCTACGTCCACGGGCCTTGACCTTGATTCCGAGGAGAGGGAGTCCTCCATCCCATCGCGTGGGTCGGTCTCGAGGCCGATGACCGGGTTGTTGATTTGCACCATAGTCCTTCGTGAGTTCTTAGAAGTTCGCAGATTTGACAAGAGAAAGTTTCCACAGACGGCGCCAAATTGTTACAGCCGAAATTATCCCGATGTACTAACAATCACTCAAAAAGTAAAAACTATGAATGTAAACAAACGAGAACACAAGATTTGGTGACCCGGTTCGCCAAAATATGACTACGTCCGGGAGCAATACCAAGCCAGGAATTTCACTATTGTATCTGCCTAGAAACTAAGATTTCGATCCTTTACAACGAGCCTCTTCAGAGGCATTTATAGAGTACAAGCTAGGTATTCTTCTGGCCCTGTCTTCTCGGCCCTTTAGGGTTTCTCCTCATCCTGAAGGCAACTTCCTTGACCGGGGGCGAGATTTGCCTCACCTGATATTCTTGATATACTGGAGCCCAGAAGATCCGTGCCTTGGATCATCTCGGATCTCTCCCATACTTATCCATAGCGCCCCTGATGGTCTCTCCCCCGGGCTGGTCGCCCCGGACCGTAAGCCTCGCGGGAGGCGACGGTTTTGACACCTGACTCCGAGCCACCCAACTGCCGAGGGATGGTCGCCCCATTCCTATGGGCCACAACAGACATGCATTGGCCAATGACTTTGATCCAATTATGATGAGAAGATGAGTATTCTCTCTAAATCCACTTTGAGGAATGAATTCTTTTCTTGGCTCAACTACCACTCACATGCACTTCGTGATGAACCAAATCCAAGCCATATCTACCCATTGAAGGGTGCAAGCGTCCGTCATGGTCAAAGTTCATCACTCCACACATGTCGTGCGTATTGACCTCAAGTCAAAGGAGTATCACATCGCTCCCACTAACCGAGACATCCGTAGACACATATAGTGGAACTACATCAAACGGTTTCTCGGATGGATATACCAATAGCCTCTAAGGTATTTGTGCATCCATAATGAGATACCTAGTATCTCGTAGTAAGTGAGATCTTACTACACTCTCTAAGAGTATGATGCAGATCGCACACCAATCTCCATTGCATCATCAATATCCCATTCTTGATGATCCTCGATTGGGGCTATTTGAGAATCACACTTAAGTCATCTGAATTCTCACACACTCAATGACAACAGTGACTCAAGGAAACATAGATAAGAACAAATGCAAACAATCAAACATAATATTCTAATAAGTGCATTGCCATATATTTAATATTAAATAAATAATAATATTAAACCAACACTGAATATTATCTGAGTATTATGTCCTTACAATGGATTGTCTCTAGGACACTAACACTAACACATCTTTGCTATCTTGTTAAGAGTTTTAAAGTTCAGATGACTCATTCTCTTGTGCCAGAGCCAACTACTACTTTTGGAACTCTTAACAATCAGACATGCATTTCTTCGACAACTGTCCCAATCTGCAGTGTAGATCGTTCCTTTTTTGGAACCAATCAGCAAAATCTGTTGAGTAGCTCGATTCTTGATAGTGCCCTGATCAGTCAAGAACTCAACACTGAATCTGTTGCAGAATTGTGAAACCGATAACAGGTTGTGCTTTAAACCATCGACATACAAAACTCCAGAAACATGTACATCATCATTGATTAAGGTTCCAAATCCTCTGGTAAAACCAAAGTTATTGTCACCAAAAAGTACACGTAGGCCTTCTTATTCTATATATGAACTGAGGAGATGCTTATTGCCAGTCATGTGCCTTGAGCATCCACTATCGATGTACCAGATAGTTGCTTGTACATCTCCTTTATTTGCCAAACCCACGCGAACCTGCAGTCAGATCAGACTTTAGGTACCCCTGTAGGATTGGGTCCTGAGGGGTTAGTGTTACCTTTCGGGATCTAAACAAACAGGACACTTCTATGATAATCATCAAGATCAGAAGGCCTGATTTGTCTCCCATAAGCATCAACATAATCATACATCTCTTCATCTGCATTCTGATTAGTATGTTTATGAGTGTGAGCCTTTGATGAATTAGAAGACTTGGGATTTTTCTTGTTAGTCTGTCTTCTTTTAATCTAGTGGGGCTCAGGTGCAGGTGTCCTGGATTTCTGGTAAGGGTAGGTACTACTGCTTCCATCAAAAGATTTATATCTTCTTTGCACAGATGGTTTAGTCAGTTTACCTTTAGTGTGCTGGTTAGGCAGCTTGACCTGATTAGGTTTCAGCTGGGACTGTCCCTTGTGAGATGGTCCAGGCTGATACCTAGTCTACTGATTGGGCTGAGGTCTCTTCAAAAGAACTAGGCTCTTCTATTGAGTCCTTGGCTGATGTTTGATCAGTCGGGGTTCATTTCTATTCCCCTTCTTACCAGACATTTGTCTTACCTGATCAGCTGGTCCTTTTCCCTTATTTGATACAGATTTAGCATAATTTTTATCTTTACCAGAAATCTTCTTTGATTCACTTTTTGAAAATGAACCAGTTTGGACATGTGAGGATCAAGAAGGGCCTGAAGGGCCTTCAAACCCAATACCCTTCTTATCACTTGGCTTGCGATAGTAGTTGTTCAAACTTTGAACAGTTTTAGATGAGTTTGTGAAAACTTCTACTTTCTTTCGCAAACTGTCCTCACTTCTTTTTAGACTCTCATGCAGTCGGAAGAGTTCTTAAAACTTAGCTTGAAGGACTTTGAGATCATTAGCTTGTTGTAGGTTGAGAGCCTGTTGTTCGTTAATCAGTTTGTCTTGATCAGAAATACTGACTTTCAGAAACTCCAGTTCTGTGGTCATCTTCTGAACAGTCTCAACTGATTTTAGTTCAGCAGCTTTACTTACCGCTTTTATAAGTGTTCTCAACCCTTAGCTTATCATTCTCATCTTCCACTATTGTATAAGTGTCTACTACATTAGAGAGATCATCAAGCAATTGATCATTGTAGAGCTGCAGGTCAATCTCTCCAGCAGGTGTGCTCAGCACAACAGGTGTGGAAACAGAAAACACAGAAGGTTTAGAGATTACCTTAGATTGGTCAGCTTCTTTGGCCATGAGATAGATGTCGTCATCAGATGACAATATCAGATCGTTGACATCATCAGTTGTCCTCATCAGGCAGAAGTCCTCGACAGATGAATATCCAGAGTCATCTGATGGCAGGTAAGAATCATCTATACCAGAAGTATCAACAACTAAAGCTTTTATGTCTCTGTACTTTTGCTCTCTTCTATTCCGCTTATCTTCTCTTTCTTGGGGTATCAGGTCAGGGTAGTCTACACTGTAGTGACTTGGTTTTAGACAATTGAAACATGCTCTAGGTTCCACGAAATTTCTTCTCCCAAGTGATTCTCTTCTCCTATATAATCTATCAGGAGATTTACCAGTTTGCCTGTAATCAGAATTACTTCGATCTGATCTTTCATCTCGTTTGTCTTCCTTTTGATCATTTTTCCGATTATCTCTTTTGTCTTCTCTACGATCATCTCTCCAATCATCTCTTCTGTCATCAGAACGATGTATTTCTTGTGATATGTCAGTAGATCTCCTATCTATTCCTCTGCATTGTCTGTAGTCGTGGTAGAATTTCCAATACTTTCCCAGTTGAACATTAGATAGTTCAAGCTTTCTGGTCAGCAAAGCAATCAGTTCAGCCTGACTTATGATATTTCCTACTGGTTCAGTTAATCTCGAACTACTGCTAGTTGTTTGGAATGCAACTGCTTTTGTCGTGGTAGGAGTAGCTTCAGCAGGTGACTCGTCTTCTTCTTGACCTCTTTCAATCAGGTCGAATTCATGATCCTTTAGACTGAGAAACAGGTTGCTCAGCTTCATCTTCGCAATATCTTGACAATCTTTTATCACAGTTACTTTCATGTCCCATTTCTTGGTAAGGGACCTCAAGATTTTGTAGTTGATGTCTTTATCAGACATTTCTCGTCCTAGTTCACGAAGCTTGTTGACAAACATGGTGATTCTTCCATCAAGCTGATTTATGGTTTCATTTGGTAGCATCTTGAGTTTCTCAAATCTTACCAGTTCAACTTGCAATCTGTTATCCTTAATAAGATCGTTTCCTTCACATATCTCAGCCAGAGTATCCCATATCTGCTTAACAATTTTTAGATACTTGATCTTCTCACGAGTTGTCTTATCCACTGTCTTCATGATGATATGCCTGGCAACAGTATCCAAGTTGGACAATTTCCTTTCTTCAGCATCCATCAGTGAAGGACTCTTTCTGATTCTTGCTCCAATTGGATGTGCTGGATCACCTCCTTCAGATGGGTTATTGTGATAAATGGTGATGGGTCCTTGTTCGAGAACTTCCATCATTATGTTGCTTATCGCACCCAGATGGTTGCTCATGAGAATAGTCCAGTCGGCATACTCATCAATAGAGCACTTCCATGCTGAATATGTGAGTTTAAAACAGATGAGTATTAAAACAGGTTTTTTAAAGATTTGACCACAATGGTTCTTCCTCAAGAACCGATGATACTCAAAGCCAGTGGTCCGTAGAACCACTGCTCTGATACCACTTGTAGGTCCCGAACGGGTTTCGTGAGGTGGAAGTCTAGAGGGGAGGGGTGAATAGACTTCCAAAACTTTTTCGCATGTTAGAAGAGAAATCATGTCAAGGCTTAATTCAAAGGGATTCCATTACCTCCATTCAGCAGAGTATTGCAACTGCTCCATATGGATCTTTTTTGACCAGTTACGCCACTTAGTTTCAGCGGACACAAATACACTCCAGTGATCGTGGATGATTTCTCCAAGTTCACCTGGGTTGTATTCCTGTATAAGAAGAATGAAACTACAACAAAGATACTTGAGCTGCTCAAGAGATTACAGAATGAGAAAGGTGTCAGTATTGTGAAGATCGGATCAGACAAGGGAACCGAATTTCTGAATTCTTTCAGAGTTTGGGATACAGTATGAAACATCAGTCGCAAGAACGCCTCAATAGAATGGTGTAGCAGAAATGAGAAATATAACACTCAAAGAAGCTGCTCGCACAATGTTGGCTGAACATGCAACTCCAAACCGTTTCTGGGCAGAAGCAATCAACATTGAATGCCATACTCAGAACAAATGTTCTCTGACAAAGATTCACTTCAAAACACCTTATGAACTGTGGAAGGGCAGAAAACCTCGTGTTTCTTACTTCCATGTTTTTGGATGCAAGTGTTTTATTCACAACAATGGGAAGAGTCAGTTGAAAACCTTTGAAGCTAAGTCATATGAGGGTATATTCTTAGGATATTCATCAACTAGCAAGGCCTTCAAGGTGTTCAATAGGAGAACTCTAGTTGTGGAAGAAACACCTCATGTGGTCTTTGATGAGTCAACATTTGATCAGGAGAAATCTGCCTCATAACAAGCCGTACCAGAACAAGAAGTACCTGATGCTCAGAAAATGGATCAGTTAAGTATCAAAGAAAATGAATCAGAACATGTCACAGTGTATGTTCCTAACTTTGATCTTGACGATTCACCAAGTCAGTCAGACCCTAAGGTACGTACAACTGTCGATGAAGAAGCTGGTACAGCTGAGACAGTAACAACTGAACCATCTGGTTCAGGGGGAACACCTGATATTCCAGAGGACATACTTCAGTCTATGATGATTCCAACATCAGCGGAGACATGTCCATGCCAAGTGGATCCTACTAATGTACCTCTCCCAATCTCTAGTGACTCAATATCAGATGAGGATGACGATGTCCAAACTGATATAAACTAGGAAGAAGGATTTGGTTGAAAGACCATCCAACTGACCAGATAATCGGCAATCCTAATGCTCGAGTCCAAACTAGACATCAGATTCGTGAAAGTGCTATGTATTGTTGTTATCTGTCTTTGAAGGAACCTACTCACACCAGAAGAAGATTTACAAGATGCCAGCTGGATTCTAGCCATGCAAGAAGAGTTAGAGCAATTTGAGAGAAATCAAGTTTGGGAACTTGTAGACAGGCCAACTCATCAAGATGTGATTGGTACTAAGTGGGTCTTCAAGAACAAAAGAGATGAAAATAATTTCATCACCAGAAATAAGGCAAGACTTGTTGTGGAGGGGTATTCACAATCAGAAGTATTTGATTATGATGAGACCTTTGCACTAGTCGCTCGCCTTGAGGGTTTACTGTGTATCTGATGGATGTAAAGAGTGCATTCTTAAACGGGGTACTAGAGGAGGAAGTTTATGTCGAACAACCTCCTGGCTTTGAAACAGGCAACCAGGTGTACCGTTTAAGAAAAGCTCTTTATGGGCTGAAACAGACTCCCACAGCTTGGTATGATACATTATCTCAGTTCTTGGTAAACAATGAGTTCTTTAAGGGTATTATAGATAGAACCTTGTTCAGAATTGAAGACGGAGATAATATTTTGATGGTTTATATTTATGTGGACGACATCATTTTCGGATCTCCCAATCAGAACTTATGTGAGAAGTTCAACAAACTGATGCAAGGGAAATTTGAAATGTCCATGATGGGTCAGATGAACTACTTTCTAAGTCTTCAAGTAAGACAAGGAACATAAGAAATCTTCATATGTCAGGCAAAGTATACAAGAAACTTGCTGACTAAGTTTGGAATTCAAAATTGCAAGACTGCCAGAATTCCTATGATGACTTCCTTCAAAATGGATCCAGATGAGAATGGTCAAAAAACTAATCAGAAAGAATATAGGGTTCTCATTGGATCATTGATATACCTGACTGCCAGCAGACCAGATATAACCTTCGCAATAGGTGTATAGATTTCAGGCAAATCCAATGCAAAGCTACTTGGAAGCAGCTAAGCGGATTCTTAAGTATCTGAAAGGGACAGTAAACCTTGGGTATTCCGACTCTGATTATGGAGGTTGCAGGATAGACCGAAAGTCAACCTCAGGTACCTGTCAGTTGGTTTTCAAAGAAACAGACATCTGTTGTCACTTGTCACATCTACTACTGAAGCAGAATACATGGCCGCAGGAAACTATTGTTCCAAACTGCTCTGGCTTAGTCAGTAGCTGAGAGATTATAACATTGTAGATACGAATGTGCCTATATTCTATGATAGTAATAGCGATATTGCAATCACACAGAACCCAGTTCTACATACAAGATGCAAGCATGTGGACATCAGACATCACTTCATCAGAGATCATGTGGAAAAGAAGAACATCAAAATGGAAAAGATCCATCATCGATAAGTTAGAGAAATAGATATCTTAACCAAGCCACTAGCTGAAGTCAGATTCAGGGAACTATCAGTCGAGCTAGGACTACTGGACTTAGGAGAAAATGCACCTGAAGTCTTCGGTGGATTGGTCTCTAAGACCAGTTGGTTAAGAAACTGATCAGGTAATGAATGTCAGTTGAAGAAGGAACTTCAACTGATACGAAAAGATCAGTTGGGTATTGTTCAGGTAATGAATGTCAGTTGAAGAAGGAACTTCAACTGATACGAAAAGATCAGTTGGATACTGATCAGGTAATGAATGTCAGTTGAAGAAGGAACTTCAACTGATACGAAAAGATTAG
The DNA here is from genome assembly GCA_037126765.1 of Stenogyne calaminthoides. NCBI lineage: Eukaryota > Viridiplantae > Streptophyta > Magnoliopsida > Lamiales > Lamiaceae > Stenogyne > Stenogyne calaminthoides. The sequence goes on from JBBCBC010000007.1 coordinate 9,338,814, forward strand.
TTGGGTACTGATCAGGTAATGAATGACAGTTGAAGGGGGAAATTCAACGAAAATTCCACTGATAAGGTATGATCAGTTGGGAACTGATCAGAAAAGGAGAAACATTGTTGAAAATTTATCAAGGATTAGGCAACGAAATTAAGGTCAACATATTTTAATCAGACCTGATCAAACTTCATGTGGTATTGACTGATTACAACATCAGTCAATCAGATACGCATTTCTGATCTCTTGTCTTTCTGATTACCTATATGTTTATTATTTGATCATATCTGTTTTAAAACTGTACTCAAGTATATATGACGCACGCCCTACAAGCATTTAATGTGGACGTGGGGAGCATGTATTAAATTGCATTTATTGTGAATTTTTTAAATCCAAAAGCTACCGCAATAAAATCCTTGACCGCATGATTGATTTTAAAACAAACTACCTAATCTCGACCGCCCATCTTGATTAGACCCTTCGGTTTCCAATCTCGATTTTCTAAAAGGCTTTTCCCTCCAATTCTATATATAGGCATGGCTATACACTTTGAAAACCTTCTTGCCCTAATTTCCAAAACTCTTAACATATTCTCTACATATACTCTATACTTTTGCGAAACACTCTACACGAATTTTATCTATCTCATTTCGCAAATCTCTGGTAATTGCTTATGCTTTTCGAGTATGGTTTCAAAAAATTTTTTTGGGTATTCATTTTATGTCAAATAATAGAATTGATGCAAATGTCTTGTAGATCGATGCGTACAATACTAGCCTTTTGAAGCATTACACGATACTTGTTGGTATTATGCAAATGTCTTGTATGAACAATATATAATGCTCTAAGTGTTGATTAGTGCTTTAACTATTCTTTTGAGCAATGTCAAGATAGATCCAATGCTTTGATACATGTGCAAACATGGCTGCCCGTGGATATGGTAAGGTTATTTGTGAATATGGTTCCCTTACAAATCAAATTGTCGAAGACAAATACGTTGTCTTCCATATGACAAGGGATCCAGAATCCATGGATACATTAGATCTTCTTCGGTCGTGTAAGCTGGAAAAGTTCTGCTCTGCACGTGCCAATCCTGTGATGCAGATTGAAGCCTTGGAGTTTTTACACCATTTGAGAGTTAAATCTAACCATGAACTCGAGTCAATGGTGAATGGTGGAACCTTCAACATCACAGATGCTGATCTGATCCGACTATTTGGGCTACCCTAAGGAAAGATATCTCCGGTGTTATACAGAGAACTTGACGAGGCTAGAATATGAGATCAACTCTTCAGGGAAACAAATAAATCTTAGACAACCAACTTCATCAAACCGATGCTAAAGTGCAAGTACATGCTGCTATTCGATATTGCTTCCAAAATGATAATGGGGATTTCATTCAGCCCTGATGGCCTAACCCACGCCAAATTACATTGTATGGCTGCCATTGTGGAAAACACCTAACATCAACTGGTTGGGATATCTGAAAGCAATCCTTGTCCAAGAGAAGGATAAGTTCAAATAGGTGAATCGGGTTATCATTCTGACCAAGAGAATTAGCAATCTGAACAAAGTCGTTGTGATTCTGAGGGACAGATTTCTAAGAGCTGATTGGGAACATACCAGGCTAAGAGCTTATAAAGCCTTCCTCACCTATACTTCTACTATTTTTTATCCTCCTGATGATGATATGACCAAAACAGAGAGAAAGAAGAAAAACAAAGTTTAGGAAGCACCGCAGGACGAACCTGAGCCAGTTCTGTTGGGGAATGAGTTGCACAGATCTATTCGGGGTGAATATTTAAATACAAATTTAATTCTTTAATTATTACTAGCATGAATTAATCCTATATTAATTCAAATAATAATTGCAACAACATATCATGCATATAATAAGCCACGTAAAACCTACGCATGCGGAATCTACGGGTTTACGTGAACGTACCTCTCGGGATGGCAGTGAATTCGGTTGGACGGACTAACCAAAATGACTTCCCAAGTATTCCCTTAGCCCTTGCTCAACTATCCGGTGGAAGGACACTTGTCGAACAATTAACGAAAGGAAAATAAATATGTTGCACCACCTTTGTGGATTTACTAATTTTTCCAGCACATGGAATTGTACTTGGGAATGAAACAATCATCCCCTATTTATAGGAGAGGAGTGGTCGAAATTTCTAGTAGAAAATCAATGTGGGAAAAGACTTTTCTTGATCACCAAGAAATCTTGAATATATCTCCTATATTCTTTTTTCCATAATTAAAATATTCCACAAAAATCCCACCTCCTCTAATTATGGATTTTTCGAAATTAATGATGCAAGATTCCAAGATTTGGATCTTCTTGAATTTATGAGATATTCTTGTATTTCAAGAAATACATATCTTCCATAATATCTTTTCAAGAAAATCAAGAAAATCTTTCTTGCCCATTATCTTCAAATTTTCGAAAATTCTATATAGATAACCAAGTGGGAGATTTCTTGAATTTAATGAGATAATCTTGTATTCCAAGAATACATATCTTAATTCCATAACAAAATTAAAAGAAAATCTTTCTCCCTACTATATCTATAATTTCGAAATATTTAGGAAAAATTAAGCAACAATATTTATTTTATTTTAATCACCTTTTCAGTTAATGGACTATATGTTGGGCTACTCAGGGGGCCTTTAGGAGAATTAAGATTGGACCTTCTAATGGACCTTGAATATCTAATATTGAGCCACAATATAATTCAAGCCCATAAATATTAATTAATCCCACTACATAATTAATATTGCACTATCCATCTTAACCCATATTGCAGTCAATATGGCTCCCGGTAATTTTTTCCCGTGTTTAAGATTATCTAGCCCATTAATTAATTCAAGCCACTGAAATAGCTTTCCGTTAATTAACATATTTTATCCTTGGTCGAGGAACGGTTCAACATTATTATCCATACCGGAAACTAATTCCACTTGCAAGATTTGGTATGATAAAACTTATGAACCTCCCAAGAGGGCAAATCGAACAAACGTACTTGCACACGATTCTTCGTATTAAATCTTAGCAATCACATGTGACTAATAATATTGCCCAAGATAAAAAGTATTGAATCTCTTTGATTCGCTACCCATGATAAGTCAGAGCAATAGTTACCAATCCCACGTGATCCTATTTAAGGGACGAAGATTAAGAAATAACGAACCACTGAGGTCTAATTCTTCCTTGTCCAGTTCTGAAGAATTTATCCTCATGTAGGTCCTATTCAGTGCATCAGTCATACACTAGTGTAATCTATTGGTCAAGACAAGCCAACCTGAGCCTTACACTTCAACCTTTCACGATGGATTGTTCATTTCCATCTAGGTCGTTAATAGCGTACTTTTAGTTACAAGGGACTGTTAATTTAATCTTCTGTGATATGGTATCACTAAATTAACTACAATGTAACACGTACGACTTATTGAACATTTATGCAGTAAATATATATAACATTCGATAATATTTAAAGCATCAGTGATAAACAATTTATTTCAGTAAATAAGTCTGAAAATTCAGTTTCGATTATACAAAGTAAAAGTATACTTTCCAGTATAATCCCAACAATCTCCCACTTATACTCAAAGTCTGCTTTTAAGTATACTACAACATGTCTCGTGTAGTCCGTGACATCTAATGTCACCTACACGAACCTAATAATTTCTCCCACTTATACTCAAAGCAGATTGACAACGATCTTGACACCCATTCCACCCACATGTCTCTCGAATGTATTCAGAGGCAGACTCTTTGTGAATGAATCTGCTAGGTTGTCCTTAGACGCTATCTTTGCCACATCTATATCTCATCTCTTAACGATTTCTCGTATAAGATGTCTTTCCTTTAATGTGCTTGTTTGACTCGTGGACTCTTGGTTCCCTTGAATTTGCAAATACCCCTAGCAAATATTGCTAGACAAATTCGGAACTCCATCCAAGTCCACTAAGAAGGTCTAGAGCCAAATCGGTTCTTTTACTGCTTCACAAGTAGCTACTTACCCGATTTCCATGGTTGAGTCAGTGATGCATTTCTGCTTCACACTCGTCCATTTGATGGCTACACTTCCCAAATGAAACACACTAACTGAGGTAGATAGTTTATGGAATCTAAGTCTGATTGGAAATCTGAGTCCGTGTAGCCGATGGGGATTGGAGTATCTGACTGATAAATTAACATTCTATCCCGAGTTCTTTTCAGATACTTCAGAATATTTTTAACTGTCGTCCAATGCGCTTTCCTGGGTTACTTTGATATCTTGCTACCATGCCTAAGCAAAGCGGATATCCGGGTCTAAATCTACGACATTGTATACATAAGGTTTCCGGAATGCCTTTCATGTCATCTATCTCCTTTTGCCTCTTAGGGGACATTTTCTTGGATAGATGGATTCCAAGTCTGAAAGTTACGAATCCTTTCTTGGAATCTTGCATGCTGAAGCGTTTCAAGACAGTGTCTATGTATGAAGCTTGCGATAAGCCGATCATCCTTTTCTTGCGATCTCGAAAGTGATCTTGATCCCAAGGATGTGTCCGCTTCCCCTAAGTCCTTCATATCAAACTGTTTTGAAAGCCATGCCCTTACGTCTGATAACACCTTCACATCGTTCCCGATGATCAAAATGTCATCTACGTATAGTACTAAGAATACCAATGCAGTTCCGACATGCTTCTTATACACACAACTTTCCAACTCGTTTTGATCGAACCCATAAGACTTTATAACATGATCAAAACATTGGTTCCAAGCTCTGGATGCTGTTTGAGTCAAGTAAATGGACCTCTTGAGCTTACAAACTAGGTGTTCTTGGCCTGTTTCAATGAAACCTTGGGGTTGTTGCATATAGATCTCTTCATCAAGACTTTCGTTAAGGAAAGCTGTCTTGACATCCATTTGCCAGATTTCAAAGTCGAAATGCGCAGCAATCGATAAGAGAATACGGATGGACTTAAGCATGGCTCTGAGGCGAAAAAAGTTTCCTCATAATCGATCCCTTCTTTCTGAGTATAACCTTTCGCCACTAGTCTTGCTTTAAAGGTTTCAACCTTCCCGTCCGGTCCTCTTTTCCTCTTATATACCCACTTGCATCCAATGGGTTTGACCCCATTAAGTGGTTCGACTAGCTCCCACATTCTATTATGAAACATAGAACCCATTTCGGCTTTCATTCTTTGTTTGCCAAGAATCAGATCCTTATCTTGGAGTGCCTCGTCATATGTCCATGGGATGCGATTCGTCTTGTCAGGGAATCAAGTCCGAGGACTCTCCTATTCCATGAATCTCTCGGTCGTCTAACAACCCTCCCACTACTGACGAGGCTCGGTTGTGAAAGCGTATCGTTTGGTATATCATCTAATACGATTGGTATTCGAGGTTTGCCATCTAAGCTCATTTAAGGTAATCTTACTTCTGGGTTTTCTTTGGTTCATATAGTCTTCTTCCAAAAATCTAAAGTGGGTGCTGATGACCACCTTTTGATCTTCGGGACCATAAAACATACACCCTTTTGTTCCCTCAGGGTATCCTACAAACAACCTTAATTACGATCGAGGATCCGATTACGGCTTCCTTGTCCAACACGTAGGTCGGACACCCCCAAATTCTCATGTGTCTCATACTAGGCTTGCGCCCGGTCCACAATTCTTTGGGAGTTTTGGGAACAATTTGGATGGCACCAAGTTCAGAATGTAAGCCGTTGTTTCCAAGGCATAACCCCAGAACGACTTGGGAAGATCCGCATAACTCATCATTGATCTAACCATTTCCAAAAGAGTTCTGTTTCTTCGCTCTGCAACCCCGTTTTGTTGAGGGGTTAGGGTGCGATGAGTGGGATACAATCCCTTCATCAGATAAGTAGTTCAAAAACTCATCGCTGAGGTATTCGCCTCCACGATCAGATCATAGAGACTTGATACGTTTTCCCTATGATTCTCTGTTTGGGCCTTAAATTCTTTGAATTTCTCAAAGGTCTCAGATTTATGTTCATAAGGAAAATGTAACCGTACCTTGAGTAATCATCAATAAAAATACTCATAACCTCCTCTTGCTTTGGTTGACATTGGACCACATACATCTGTGTGAACGATCTCTAACACTTCTTTGCTCTATTCCCCTTGGCTCCAATTTCCCTCTTGGTCATTTTACCCTCCAAACATGATTCGCAGGTTGGAATTTGTTCAACTTGGAGACGCTCCAGTGAACCATCTTTCACCAACCTTTGGATCCTCTTTGGATTTATATGACCTAATCTTAGATGCCAAAGAAGTGTTTCGTTCACGCTTTCTTTTGCGAAAATAGTTGATGTGTTATAGGATGCATTTCGTGAGTGGTGTGCACAGTTAATTGTATAGAGATTTTCCATCAATGTCCCGTAACAGATACACTCATCATTTCAAAAATGATGTCATTCTTATTAGAAGAAACTTAGTGTCCTTTAATCGAATTTTATAAACTGAAAGTGAATTCTTTCTAAAACTGGGAACATAAAGATAATCTCAAAAAAACTTTATCTTCAAAAGATAGGTGCACTTCTCCCCTTTGCTTTAACTACTACTCATGTGTAGTATTGCAATGTCTGCTACTTGCGTAGTATTGCAATAATCGTTACTATCGTAGCATTGCAATATCCGCCACTTACGTAGCATTGCAATGACTTCTACTTTTTAACGTCACCCGGTGTGATGATGATCTCACTCCCCACTAAGTTCTTGGGATCATTTTGAACCCGTGAAAGCCAACATGATTAGTGGATCTCGTATCAACCACCCACGAATGAGAAGTATCGCCCGCTAAACAAGTTTCAACAACTAGTGCGTGAGAATTACCTTTCTTTCCGTCCCTTTTTGGGGTTGGAACCGCAAAACCTCCATTGTCCTCTCTCACCGCAGACTTAAGCACTTCCTTTGGATTTTCCTTGACACAACAATCATTCCTCATCTTACCATTGCCCTTGGCAATGATTGAGTTTTATTGCTTATGGCCTTTGGTCCTCTTCTTTATCTTGCCTACCCTTGGCCTAGAAGATGAAGCGGACCACTTGCCGAAATCAAAGCTTGAGTTTGGTGCCTTATCATCATTTTGCCGAGACCAAAAGCTTGCAACAAATTATTTAGCGAGGCCAAAATGCTCAAAAACTTTTTGGGCAGAGAGTGAAGTACCAAATTCATCCGAGTCTCCGGATCATAATCTGACTCGAGAATCTCAAGTTTGTTCAGATGGACCATCTATTTTGAGGCGTAATCCCTTATGGGTTTGCCCTCCACCATTTTCGGCCGACGACATCTCCAAGGTGATCGACGAGTCCGCATGTTTTGACTCGTCGGTTGGCTCATCCGATTTTGGTGTGTCAAGAATCCACTTGTCTTTATTATGCGATTAGGACAATTATAATTTTTTCGTTTCAATATAGTTTCCATACATATTGTATTGACTTTAAGTATAATAACAATGGATTAAAAGGTAAAGACATCTTTGAATCGAAATAAACAACTATATGCAATAAAGACAAGTATATCACAAGGTTCGATCACATGCTTTATATTAAAATCTCAAAAAAAAATATGGACATGCATCACCAACATCAAAAACAGTTTAAATAAGCCACGTTGGGTGGGTCATTATTTAAACACATTCAAGCAGGTTACAAACAATAATAGTTACAAACCTTTAATATCCAGATTAATAGTTGGCTCCCTCTTGACCAATATAAAATTGACAGGGACTTGGAGAAATATATGCATATCAATTTTATACCTAAGTAATAACCATGATTAAAATCTGAGGATTATTATTTCGCTTTGAGCGAGCCTCGTTGGGAGGGTCATCGCCGCCACTAGTAATAAAACCACAATCATCCGTTTGGAATTCATTCATGTGAAAACTATCTTTTGACCGTCCGTAGTTGGGGAATTTCTCCAAAAGAATTCACAAATAAATAAATCATGGAGGTCAAAATTAATTCAATTTTATTATCCGGAATAAAATTGTCAATTAATTATTTAAACATACTTAGTAATTTTGAAGGTGAGATTTTTTCCATTTGGCAACTCTCATGCAAACACATTTAAACAAATTAAATAAAGCACAAGATAGCACAAATAAATCAAGCAAAAGCGAAAAAAAAAAAACATATTGGGCACAAATTATCCAATTGTCATGGTTTGATTTTTCTTGGCTTGATCTTGAAGAAACACGTCTCGAATTTCTCCCACTCGTTCATCTCGAAAAAAATACCCGTCTCGAAACACCACGCCCAGTAGCTTCGCGGTAGGGATGCACGCCAAGATCCGACGGCCACTTAGTTTAAACGACCTCGGCGACCTTAGCACCGCCCAAGGTCGCCCGCCGGTCTCGTGCCTCGCACGCCTCTAAGACTCGGCTTCTAAGCCAGCGCTTCGCCTCCGCCTCTCGCTTCGCGACAGCTCGCGACCCCGTCCCTGACGCTGCGCCTTCGCCGCGTCATTGGCGCTGACCGCGTGCAACGTCAACAGGCGTGACATCAAGCGTGCGAGTTTGCTGACCTGTTCCTTGCGTTTTTCGGCCGGCGGCCTGCCGCCCTAACGCCCGTCGCGTGCCGGTAGCGCCTCGCGCCCACCTACATCTTGATTCTCGATTTTGTCCTTTAATTCTTTCGTCTCTCTTCGTTCGATCCAAGGTTACAATTTATTTACAAAAAAATAAATAAACCTAGATCTAGACTAGTCTATTACATTGATCAAATCAAACAAATCTTAGTCTACTCGTGGATTTTCTCACGAGGCAAAAAAACAAATCCGAAGCTAATCAATTAAAACCACAATTTATATGCATGCATAAATAAACACATTAAAATCCATGACAATTGGATACCTGCAAAACAGATCTAACAGTTCTACTATACAATTTCAAATTTAATGTCCACAAATTAAATTACAATTTAAAAATTCAGAGTTCAAACCGTGGCTCGATACCAATTGTTGGGGAATGAGTTGCATTGAGATCTATTAGGGGTGAATATTTAAATACAAATTTTATTCTTTAATTATTACTAGCATGAATTAATCCTATATTAATTCAAATAATAATTGCAACAACATATCATGCATATAATAAGCCACGTAAAAACCACACGATGCGGAATCTACGGGTTTACGTGAACGTACCTCTCGGGATGGCAGTGAATTCGGTTGGACGGACTAACCAAAAGGACTTCCCAAGTATTCCCTTAGCCCTTGCTCAACTATTCGGTGGAAGGACACTTGTCGAACAATTAACAAAAGGAAAATAAATATGTTGCACCACCTTTGTGGATTTACTAATTTTTCCAGCACATGGAATTGTACTTGGGAATGAAACAATCATCCCCTATTTATAGGAGATGAGTGGTCGAAATTTCTAGTAGAAAATCAATGTGGGAAAAGACTTTTCTTGATCACCAAGAAATCTTGAATATATCTCCTATATTCTTTTTTCCATAATTAAAATATTCCACAAAAATCCCACCTCCTCTAATTATGGATTTTTCGAAATTAATGATGCAAGATTCCAAGATTTGGATCTTCTTGAATTTATGAGATATTCTTGTATTTCAAGAAATACATATCTTCCATAATATCTTTTCAAGAAAATCAAGAAAATCTTTCTTGCCCATTATCTTCAAATTTTCGAAAATTCTATATAGATAACCAAGTGGGAGATTTCTTGAATTTAATGAGATAATCTTGTATTCCAAGAATACATATCTTCATTCCATAACAAAATTAAAAGAAAATCTTTCTTCCTACTATATCTATAATTTTGAAATATTTAGGAAAAATTAAGCAACAATATTTATTTTATTTTAATCACCTTTTCAGTTAATGGACTATATGTTGGGCTACTCAGGGGGCCTTTAGGAGAATTAAGATTGAACCTTCTAATGGACCTTGAATATCTAATATTGAGCCACAATATAATTCAAGCCCATAAATATTAATTAATCCCACTACATAATTATTATTGCACTATCCATCTTAACCCATATTACAGTCAATATGGCTCCAGGTCATTTTTTCCCGTGTTTAAGATTATCTAGCCCATTAATTAATTCAAGCCACTGAAATAGCTTTCCGTTAATTAACATCTTTTATCCTTGGTCGAGGAACGGTTCAACATTATTATCCATACCGGAAACTAATTCCACTTGCAATATTTGGTATGATAAAACTTATGAACCTCCCAAGAGGGCAAATCGAACAAGCGTACTTGCACACGATTCTTCGTATTAAATCTTAGCAATCACATGTGACTAATAATATTGCCCAAGATAAAAAGTATTGAATCTCTTTGATTCGCTACCCATGATAAGTCAAAGCAATAGTTACCAATCCCACGTGATCCTATTTAAGGGACGAAGATTAAGAAATAACGAACCACTGAGGTCTAATTCTTCCTTGTCCAGTTCTGAAGAATTTATCCTCTTGTAGGTCCTATTTAGTGCATCAGTCATGCACTAGTGTAATCTCTTGGTCAAGACAAGCCAATCTGAGCCTTACACTTCAACCTTTCACGATGGATTGTTCATTTCATCTAGGTCATGAATCGCGTACTTTTAGTTACAAGGGACTGTTAATTTAATCTTCTGTGATCTGGTATCACTAAATTAACTACAATGTAACACGTACGACTTATTGAACAGTTATGCAGTAAATATATGTAACATTCGACAATATTTAAAGCATCAGTGATAAACAATTTATTTCAGTAAATAAGTCTGAAAATTCAGTTTCGATTATACAAAGTAAAAGCATACTTTCCAGTATAATCCCAACAAGTTCAACCTAAGAAAAGGAAGACACTGACAAAGGTGTTGGCAAAGAGGCTGAAGAAACTGAAACAAACACCTATGACTCTCTTTATGGAAAAGGAGTCTGATGAAGAAGAAGAGGCAGAACAGACTGGTGATCAGGAAAGAAGTGGCACTTGTAGTAAGTCTGTCGCATCAAAGAAGAAATCAGCTGAGCAGTCAGAGAGACTTGGATCCCAAGTGGAAAGCTCGCCTGAGCAATTAGAAGGGGAGCACGGAAAGGGAAAAGAAAAGGCAAGGTCATCTTCGCCTCAATCTCGCGCTCACTCACCTGCCAAGTCGCCACCTGCCGAGCGTATGACTCCTTCTCTATCTCCATCTCCAAGGGTTGAGCAAACCAGATCACTTTCTGTTCAACCAGAACCTGCTCAATCAGTTCAAAAGCAAGCTGCTCAACAGCCTCCACCAGAAACTTCTTCAACACATCAGCAGTTAGATCAGACTATCATCCAAGAGAAATCCACCGCTGATCAACCTACTGTTGAAGTCCCTCAACCCACTATTTCACCAGTTCAACAACCGCAACAATCTGAAGCATGATCTGAACCTTCAATACCTGAATCCAGATCATCTAAGACAATCACTAGGAAGATGGCACATATGCGAATTAAACGAGAGTTTGATGCTCTATATCCAGAGTTGGAAGCACATCTGATTGCAAGAGAAGATGTGATGGAGATTCTAACTTAGCGAGATCTCAGATTGAAGAATTTTTCGGACTTCATGATCCTCATAGAACAGATGGGAGGTGCTGATGAATTTGCTGATTTCGACTTCGATATGAACAAGTCTGCACGAGTTGCATCACCAGCTGATTTGATACCTGATGAGGTAGTTAGGGCCTTGGTTTACAAAAAGTTGGGTAAACCGCTGGTGATTGATCTGGATAAGACTGATGAAGGAACATCTGGAAAGAAGGATGTTGAAATGACTGAGGCAGGAGCTGCAGATGATGGTGGTCGGGGTGATACAGTTCAACACCAGCCACTGGAGGCACAAGAAACTGATCTAGGATAGGAAGCAGTCCGAACTGAGGCAACTGTTGGAACTGAGGCACCTCATGAACCTACTCCACCAACAGGTCAGGCCTTGCAGACCATACCTGCTACACACATTACGTCTGATCAACTACGAGAGATCAAATCTTACTTCCAAGACCTGTTGAAAGAAGAAGTAGAAGGGGTAATGTCCAATTCTGTCAGCAACACCATAAATGAGCAAAACCAATTCTATATCTGAGATCTGAAGGAGCAAATGGAATACGCTATTTCTCAGATCGAATCCTTAAGGGAACAGTCAAGAAAACGATGGAAGAACTGACTGAAGGGTACAAGAAATCAGTTGCCGAGAAACTCGCCCAAGTAAAAAAAAATCTTCAAGTTTCTTTACTTGTGGCAACTGATAAACTGGTCAAAACTGAAGAGAAATTTGATAAACTCATTCTCACCTTCTCATCATCTATTGAAACTGCAAAATCCAAACTTATCAACAAAATCCAAGAGCAAACAGTTCAGACTCAATGGCTTACCTCAACCGATCTCAATCAAGCCATTATTGTCAGTTTTGGCTCCCTGACTTCCCACCTCAATCCTTTTTTGATAAAACCAAAAAGGGGGAAGGACAGGTTGAGAAACCAACTGATATCATTAGAACCTCAGAAGATCTTATTCAGACAGTTGAAGCATATGGCCAAAGGGTGGATCATCTGGATTTATTTGCAAATGATGTTTCAGACAAGATGAAGAGATCCAGAGCAAGATCGATGGCAGGAGGAGCTGGACCTTCCAGAACTGCACCTCTTCCTTTACCTACTCAAACTCAAACAAGAAAGATGACAAGGAGCACTGCAAGTCAGATACAAGCTGACAAAGAGCTTGCGGTGAGACTATCTGAGGAACAGATAGCAGAAGAAGCTCGTTTAAGTGAGAAAGAAAGGAGGGCAGAAAAATTGACCGAAGCTGAAGGATTGAAGAAGAGGTACACTTCAAAAGCTAAGAAAGGTCAAACTGGAAAACCATTCGTGGAACCACTATTGCCAGCAAAGGTTGATGACATCATCCCTAAAACTGCTGCACATGCTGCCAGATTTGAAGAATGGAACAAGATCAGAGCAGAATGACTTTTGGATGCTTATGTTCTTGACTTGGTGCCAGCAGAAGAATCACCAGATGACGAATTTCTGAACTGGTTGGAGAACAAGCATCCAGACTTTCTAAAATATCTGGAGAATGAGGCCAGAAAAATCAATGTAAAGGAAGAAGGATGGCTCATTCGACAAACTGACCTTTCAAAGATTTTACTCTGATTTGTTAGGCAAAGCTCGCATAACTGATCCGCAGCAGATCAATGATGTCAAATGGAAGCTATATCGGATCTTCAACGTTCCACAAGATCTGCGAGAGATGCCAGAGGGTTACATACCCAATGTTTGATGATCAGAAGATGGTTTTGTTAGGATCAGTTGCACTTTCTAATTAAACTTTTCAAATGTACTCTGTAATGACAAAATCCGATAAATGAAAAGTTTACTTTACTGATCCTAAGACAAACTCTCATTGTCTTCTGATTATCTGCTCTTTACTGATTTATAGTTTATCAACTGATGTTGGTTTCTCAAATGTTTTGGTTTCATCAAAAGGGGGGAAATTGTTGGGAAATTTATAGTTTTCATGAAAGTTCCAAAATATTTGTAATATGACCAGTCAGACCTGTTAGCTGACTGATGATCTAGAAATCAGAAATAGGATGACCAGTTGATAATTGTTGTATAGAGCAACTGATGTAATAAGTAGATAGGTCACATATTGAGGGGGAACTCAATATGTATATGTTAAGTCTTGAAGAAGATCAGAAGATCAGACTAGTCAGATGATCAGGTGAGACATCAAGCTGAGACTCAGAAGACTAACTTTCAACAAGACCAGAAGACCTTAAGAAGACCTACATCAGAAGAACACCAGAAGAGTCAGTAAGTTGTGCTAAGACAACTTACATCAGAAGACTCAATCAGGTAGACTGATCAGTTCGAACTGATCAGGTCAGTTCAATCAGGTAACAACCAAGTGCTTACCTAAGACGTACAAGGTAATCAGACAAGAAGAATGTCAACCTAAGTTGGTAAATCAAGCGCCGAATTAGTGTACTTGACAACCAATGAGAGTGAGACACGTACGTACGGAACTGACGGTGCAAGACAAAGAGCTTCAGAGTTCAACGGCTAGAAAGGACGACAAAGCACACATTTAGCCATGCTGCCTCTGAAGCACGTCAAATCAGCCTTGCAAACCTACCTTAAATAGACCAAAATTTGAATTTCTCTCCAACGGCTAGTTCGATTTCGTGCCTATAAATATGGGATCAAACCTTCAGAGTAAGGTTACAGAAATTATACACAAGCTTAAGCTACAAGCAATTTCCGCAAACAACACCAAGATCAAGCAAATATTCTAAGTGTTCATCCCATAGGTTCTTAGCAAGAAATCCTATCCTTTAGCTTTAGGCTATTCAAATACTAGGATAGATTTCCAGTTGGAAACCATACAAATCTTTACCCAAACCGAGTGTTAGGTTAAGTTTGTAAGCAAGATTTCAAGCTAGGGTTTCTAGTCTTGATTTCTGGGATAAGTTGAGTGAGAACTCCATAAACATCTGATTGTAAGGTGTTTGGACTAACACGTTAAACTAAGTCTAGTTTGGTAGTAAATGCCCCTGGACTGGGAAGAGTGGACGTAGGATAAGTTGTCTGAACCACTATAAATTGTGTGTTGTTTATCTGTTTTACACTCTACACACACATCTGATATTTAACCGAACATGCATTTTCTAAGTATAGATCAATTCTGCATCAAGCAGTTGATCTGATCAGATTGACCTGTTGTCATCTGATCTGATTCATTATACTTAGAATCTAATTTATCAAAACTGGTTTTTCTACAGGGGTTAAAACTTACTTCAGCACATCAGTTGACCTGATAGACATCAAAATGATTTGCTTCACAGCAATCAGTAAGTTGGATATCAGATCGTACTTATTCTCACACGCACTCTATCAGCACCTATCTGACCTTACACGTTGATCACGAAAAAGTTTTGGAAGTCTATTCACCCCTCCCCTCTAGACTTCCACCTCACGAAACCCGTTCGGGACCTACAGAATCCACCAGCTATTCACCCGGATCGACGAGGTCGAAGCGGAGTGGAACCTATTTCGGACCAAAAGTGACCTTGTTTAACATTAGCCCAAAGAAGTCCATGTGAAAGCGAGGTCGATGAGTAAGGACAAAAATAATTAAATGTGAATCCCGATTAATTCAAATTTAGCGTTTCTTGGTCATGTCATCACTTCTCAAGGTGTATAGTTTAATCCAATTAAAGTGGAGGTTGTTAATGAACAAAACACTTAAATGTGAATGTCATTCATAGTTTCCTAGGGTTGACACAATTCTAGAGGAGATCATAGAAGGTTTCTAGAAAATTGTGTCAGCTATGACATAATAGACGAGAAAAAGAAAATAATTTAAATGGTCGGAAAAATGTAAGGAAACATTTCAGGAGTTGAAGAGGATACTAGTCACAACACCTGTAAATTTGTCTTTTACAGTAACACATAGAAACAAGGGTTTAAATGTGTATTAATGAACATGGTAAAGTTATTGCTTGTTCCTTGAGGCAATTAAATCCATGAGTCGAACTACCCTACTCATGACTTGGAACCTGTTATTGTAGAGTAGTTCATGCTTTGAAGATTTAGAGACATTATATGTATATGAACCTGGTACACATATCTTAGAATCGTGAACTCCATTAGGCAAGATAAGCTTGCATGTCCTGCCTTCCTTTGATTCATGAAACTCCACCTTGCATGTGTAGTGATCTAGGTGTTGTTTAGTTTTGATGCATGAAACTCCACGTTGCATGATGCATTCCTTCCTTCTAATAAGGTCAATTGGTTTTATCATCTCTTGCCTAATAAGGTCAATAATTACCTCCACAGTGGACCATTTTGTGGATGATCTCTTTCTTTCTTCACATGAATATGTTAGAGGCTGATTTTTAACTTTGTGGGGCCAAGTCTTCTTCCTAATAAGACAAGCAGGGAGAATCTCTTTCACATGAGCATGATAGAGGTTGATCTCTTATCTTGTGGGGCCAAGCTTTGGGGACCACTCCATGATAAAAAGCTTGATAAGGATGAGCTTATTATGGCCAACTTTGAAGATGGCTACCTAAAAGGACGAAAATATGCAAAATAGATGATCATTATTTGATCATTTATCATATTACAAGCATAAAAACGAAAATAAAGTGATTATTATTTAATCACTACCCTATTACAAATATGACTGATGTCACTTATTTAAAAACATTATATTACAGACGTGATTGACACAAAAATGTATTAATTTGCTATATCCGGAGGCCATAGCATATTCGGGTCATAGTTCGTGTCGGATCTCTTCGGGTCATTTCTTTTGATTTTGTAACTTATCTTCTTGGTAGCTTGAGACCGGTCAGGTGAATCAAGTGGCATGATTTTCTTGTTATCTTCACCTATTAGCAGTACACATTGCTCCTGTTTTTGGAATTTCTCTGGATGATCTTGGATTATCTGTTTGTCTGGAAATGTCTTCACTTTAAAGTATTTGACATCTTTTAGCATGATTTTAAGGTTTCGATTCTGGTTTGCAATTGGGCTAGGGCACGGTATGGGCTTTTGGTATGACGATGGTGCCACTTTAAGTCCAGTGGGCCAAAGGGCCCATTGACTATGAGTTGTAGAAGGTTGGGCCAATGTTGGAAAAGAAAGATTTTTATTCTGTGAAAAATAGTGGAGGGATTTGACTAACCTTTCTTTCCTTTGAATTGGTTTCTTCCATAATTTCGTTTGAAATCAAGCTCGACGTATTCAACCATAATGGACTCAAAACTCTCTTCTACGCCAGACAAATGAATTTGCACTTTGAAGGCATCCGCCAAAGGTACATCATGCAATGATAAAACAGAGTTGGGATAGAAGGTGATTACCACACTTTCTACATCAAGGGTAGTAAGGACAGTTCCTATAACGACATGTTGGTAAATGCGATATCGGATGTCAAGCAGCGTGATCTTAGCAAGAAACAGTTGCTTTTTTTCTCCATTGCGTGTAAGCACCAGTCTGACAGCTCCAAGATAGACATGACTATAACTTCGTTTATTCCACCAACTGATATATACCCTGATGGTATCGTTAGAGAAAGATATTGCTCTCGGGAGGAGGCGAAGATCAAGATGATTCATCTTTGACGACTGGATATACTCTTTTCTTTTTTAATTTTTTTTTTGATTTTTTTTTGTAAGACTACCGAACTCCCTATAGATATGATATTAACTATCTAATCGTGGAACAGCCTGCTCCACAACTACATATTTGGGAAGAACGGAATAGTCAAATAGTGTTTCTATTATACTGGTATGACAAATAGAGAGGGAAAACAACGAGGCAGAAGTCATGACTTCAAAATTCTATGAATATGAAAATTTTGAAGAATAGTAAAAATATGTGTTTATTTTGAGATTTTGGTAGAATTATATTTTTATTTTATGTCAAATCAATATGTAATAATAATTAATGTTGTATTGTATTAAGATTGAAAAAGTAGTCCCATCAAAAAAAAAATGAGAAAAGTAATGATGTGATAATATTGAATTTTGTAAAAAATAGGCGTGTAGATATATTTTATAAATCTCAAACTATAATGGAACTTGATTTTCAAAGTCCCAAGTCCATACTGGTAAGTCCCAAAACAAACATACCCTCTAAATCTTCAAACTAAACAGTCCGAACCAGCCCACATTTTTATATTTTGCAATACAGTCACTGAATAATTGGCTAACAACTTGCTACCTCCGTCCCAACTTTTTGTTCACATTTACTATTTTCTCATATTTTAGCGAGCGAATATTTTATTAGTATTTAAAATGATAAAGTAATTTTTAAGAAAACATATTATAGAGGAGATGTAGATTTATCATACCCCTCATTAAAAGTCACTTTATCATTTAAAATACTAATAAATAGCTTGCTCGCTAAAACATGAGAAAAAAGTAGGTGTGAACAAAGAATTGGGACGGAGGGAGTATTTCTTTACTCTACTAAAGTCTAGAAAACTTTACAAATAAAACCAGACATTTTGATGTTTTCATTTTTATCAAATCAGTAGTATACCGCCAAAAATAATCACATAATCAAATTGCAAAATAATAATGTGGTATATAACATTGCTAAAGTTAAGAAGTTGAAACATAAACAAGAGTTAATGTAAAAATTAAAAAGGATAACAGACAAACTAGTTAGGTTGGGGTTGATCCTTTGGGACTTATTCGAAGTTCCACTCAATAAATAGCCTCCAGATGAGCTCATCTGCATATGTGGATGTGTTCTCGATGGAAGAACCTGCAAGTATTAACAAAATTTTAACTACTTCTCAGAAGATAAAAACATGATAAATATCAGCTTGAAACCAATGTGATGATTTAGAATCACTGTACTGGATTTAAAACCGATCACTTGTGACCAAATATTATAGGCAAAATGTATTTTTTCCTAAGATGCTTTAAAAGTTTAAGTTGCCCCATATCGTTATCTTCTAAATTATTGTTTTAAAAGTTTAAGTTGCACCTATCGTTATCTTCTAAATTATTGTCTACAATACTTCAAGAAACAATTTTTAACTCTTGTGTACACTTTTACGCTACTCGCCTTTAATCCCCTTGAATAAAAGAAGATACAAAGAGCGGAGGAAGAGAAAATAAAAGTTCAAGGAGAAAAACATTTGAATATGGAAAATGAGTTCATGGAGCAAAATATTTGAAAGATAATATACAGGGGCAAAAAAAGTATTATTCATTTTATGTCATTGTTCAGTCATAAAAATGTAGTTCAACAGATGGAAGATTCAAGCAAACCCGATATTCACGTAACGTGGTTTACGTAATTTGTAAGCTTATGGCCATTTTCTCAATCTGCAGGTTGTGCATGCATGACGCGAGAGGCTGTAAAAAAGAACATGGAGATCATTCCATTTGTGTATTATTAGGAGCGGAATTTAAACTCACATTGAAAGAACTAATATAAAACCAGTTGTGTCAAACTTTGATTAAATTTAAACTCATCTCGCTTATTTGATCAAGAGCGAATTCAATCAAGGTCCATACAAGAAAGTAGGTATAAAAAATGTCATGAAATACGTCTAGTCGTGTTTTTAGACAAAACGGAGATGATAAATACTTATATGCATCATGCAACTCAAGTGCATTTTAAATAGTATTATTTGTTTTACTAAAAGGTATTAGTTGATCAGTATTATTTATTTTCACTGAACAATATTAATTGTTTTCATTTAAAAGTATACATTGTGCACCAATTGCACAGTGCAACTAGTGCACCTAAGTGTTTACTCAACGGAGATGCGTGCTCAAGTCTTTAAAATATTTGCAGAAAAGGCTGCGGAGGAAATTCTTATTGAAAACCATTACCTGGAGATACTGGTGATAAATCACAAACGGGGCTGAGTATGATAATAGTGGGACCAGTTCTTTCACAATGCCCCAAGGATCCAAATCCGGAGCAGCAACAATTAAACTGAAAATTGAAAATAAAGAAGACCAAAAGTTACACTGTATAGAACAAATGAACGAAATATCTTCATATAAAGAGATGAAATATTACCTGGAAAAGCCATTTTCCTTCCAGAACTTGATAACCTCTGGAGGTGCCTTCTCACCACTCTTGACACTTTTACTGGTTTTTTGTGAAGCAACTATATTATTCTCAATTTCCAGATCCTCCTTGGATCTTTCTTCCATATTAACCAAGTCTATAGCTGAAGAAGGAAAAAGGGTTTTTTCCTGTAGAAAAATCAGTCAGAATGCTTTAATTGATAGTAAAATAAATAAAGATAATGAAAAGCATCACATACATTATCAGATACATTTTGTTGATTACTAATACTACAGGCTTCTTCAAGCTGGTCAACTGGTGTTGAAGTTACATTAGAGGAGGGTCGTAATTCAGTGAGTGAAGCGTGCACAGTCCTGTACCAATAATAAAGACCACATGTCATAATTCTTGACACAAATAATAATGAAGCCCTTTAACTTGGGAATAGCTAATCTTATCTAAATCAAGAGTTGCAAATATATTCCTATATGAAGGAGCATAATCTTTAACTAAATAAAGGTTTCGTTAAATCTCTTTCTGTGACAAAAAGAGTTAAAACCACAGCATAAGTAAAAGATGCAGTAACAACAACAAGATTCAGGGAAACATAGCATATAGGGGCAATGCTGTTGTTTCTCCGTTTCTTCTTTCTTTACCAAATTTTTTTAAACCCTAGGGAAAAATTCAACTTTTTCTTGTTTATGATTCTGTCACGGTATCTTTCGAGTTATTTTGACAAAAAATGTTTTTAAAAAAATTGTACACAAACCACATTTTGGGGTGAGAGGATCTGGAAAGTATAAGTGGAGAAAAGGACCATGCTCAGCCCTCTAATAACTATGCACAAACCACAGCAAAAAATTACATAAAAGGTCATAAGAACTAAGATAAACATTACCATCAGCAAAATTATCTTTAGTTAAAGAATAACAAGATGCACCTTTTGCATGTCTCATCACTAAAATTGAACATTCTGACGATACTAATGGGATATGGAGTGGTTCCGCAATATGTATTACATACATAACCCGTTCCTGGAAAAAAAAAGGGAATAAAGTTGAGAACATAGTAGAATGAAGGAATTTTTAAACACTATCTCATTTTGATGACTTTGGGACACATCACATTTCCATTTTCATCTTTACAGCATTTATGACGAATATATTTACCGTGTATTATCTTTTAGCATGATTTTCATCTTTAACGACAGCAATATGTTTAAATGTTTGCTTGGCAACAAATAATTGAAAATAATGTCCATATTTCTGAACTTTAGTAGGTCCTTATATGAAAAGATGAAACGTTTTCAATGATGGTAGTATATCGTTTTTGCATTAAGAAAAAATAAACCACAGAAAATCCTTTTAAGGAACAAATTTATTCAAAGTGAGGAAGTGACATACCTCTCAAGCGCTCGGCAACAGCACCCGTAATTAGACCATCAAGCATATCCAATACAAGCACGTCTGACTGTGCAGTAACATTAGCCAATGAAAGCAGAAGGGACAAAGTGTCCACCCGCAAAAACCTGACAATGAGTCAATGACAAAAGCTCTCTGAGAAACACCTTTTTAATGATTTTAGCATTTTAGAGGATGAAAGAGTAGGATGCAAATGGAAAGCTAATAAAATAAAAAAGGCAATACTTCTATGCACCAGTTGCCCCGTTAAACTCAAGTGCATTTTTAAATGGTATTAGTTGTTCGACTAAAAGGTATTAGGTGTTCTACTAAAAGGTATTAATTGGTCAGTATTACATTTTCATTGAACAATGTTAGTTTTTCATTGAATAGTATTAGTTGTGCACCAGTTGCACGATGCAACTAGTGAACCCAAGTGTTGCAAAAGATGTATGGATATAGAGGGCAAAGGTCTGATCTAAGTTGCTTGAACATGAGTACGTGTATACAAGAGTCCAGCTTCACTGTATAAAATTTAGGATATACGGATACAAAAAAATAAAGAGCACAAAGTTAGACAAAGAATGAAAGATCAACAAATATTACAACGTGCATTTGGTTGTAACTTGTAAATTCAATTTATTGAATTAATTTGTCACCAGATGAGACATGGTACTTACCCAATTTTCTCAGCATGCTTTTTGAAGTATGCATCACATATGCTGAAAAGACAAAGACAAAAAAACACAAGAGTGAGATGGTCACCAGAAATCACACTTTAAAAATGAAAAACTGTTTAAAATAGCAACTCTCAAACAATCTGGCAATTAGCTAAAAATGTTTACCATTGTAACAATTACTTAATTAAAACAGGAAAACCATAGCGAAAACAGAGCAGAAAAGTTGAAAAGAGTTAGCATTAGAGATTCTCTGGGTACTAGAAGATTATGAATTTATGATGAAATGAAAGTATAGTTGAGGTAATTGAATTTTTCATAGATCTGGAGCCACATGGATCAGATGAGAAAGAAAATGTCATGCAAGTTCAAAATTTAAAAACAGTTGCAACAGCAACTGGCTTATATTTTAGAATACTATAGCAAAGGTTAGTTGTAATTTGTTCATTGATGCTTCGATAGTTTCAATATCTGTTTGGACTAAACAAGCTCTATTCAACAAAAACTGGTTGTTGGTCTCAATTTCAACCACATTTATATTCATCTCAATCAAATTACTGCATTGTAATCTCACGTTTAAATATGTAGATGAGTGGAACAGTACGAAAGATCTCAGAAAATTATAATTGTCTTATGTTATATCATAATAATATAATATTCTTTTAAATTATCTGCTCTGAGCAGCAAAATTTTTAATATGTTTCTCTGTTAAGAATTATGAATTATTTATAAAAGGTAGGAAGAATGAAGTAACCTTCGGGCAAATGGACGTCTTAGAAGTACTCTGGGTGCATATTTTTTCTGTTTTTTGATCCGGTATTTTTCCTGCAAACAGAAGGATATTAGTTTTGATTTAGCATAATAGCATATTCTTGTTATTTAAGTTGTGCACCTGTGAAAACGCTGTTTTATTTTCAAACGTTGCACTGTTTGCAATTAGGGCCTCCACTATTTCATTTCCAGTAGCTCCCTTCCTGCAAACAAACATAATCTGTTAAACATAATGGAGACACACAGTAAAAAGAGCGATAATTTTATGTAAAAAAACTGATTGATGACGAAAACCATTATGGTAGAAGAAATTGTGAACAACAGCTTGCTCGGAAGGAGATGGAATAGGAAAATCATAACAAGATTGGTTTATGGCTCATTATACTTAATAGATGAACTTTTGACTCGGTCACGATTTTAATATTTCTTCTTAAGCTGCATACCAATAAGAAACCAAACTTAAAAGTATTGAGAAGAAATATGTTAATAAATGCTGGAGCGAAAAAGGCTGGCTGCAGAATAAAGATTCCAACATTTGATTTTTAACTTCAACAAAATGGCATTGCATATAAAATGGCTTATACAATTTCACTCATAGGCTATCTAACTATATATATATATACACTATATATACACACACACAAACACATATATATGTATAACACAATATAAGGTGTTTTATCTTGAAGCCTTCTTATAATAAAGTCTTGCATGCACTATAGCAGCCTATTAAAGTAAGCTGTCCATATTCCACAGTCCACATTTAATTGAACAAAGTTCTAATCATATCTGCTAAAAGTGGAGCACAAATTTTAGGGATTCAGATCACGTTCCCGATTTATTTTGGTAAAAAATGACCGGCGAATAGAAACGTGCAACCTGGATCACGTATTACGGGGGTTTAAGAATTGAATTAGGTAACTAATTCCACAAATTTAGCATGCAAGAGAATTCCCTCCCCGATAAGCTCGATCGGTTTCCAGCTAACCTCATGCAAAACTATTATTGAAGTGAATCTGAAACAATATTAAAACAATGATACAACCATGTGACCATGATCATTTAACAGGGTGATCAACTAGAAAACCTGTTGTTAAAAACAGGTTGTTGCACTTGTTACTTTTCTTTAAGCAACTTTGGGTGACAGGAATTGATTTAAGCTCGTTAAAGGAACTTAGATCTTAGGAGTTAGGACTCATTGGAGAGAGGAAAGCTAGAATTAGGAGGGATTAGGGCTGCCATATATTATTACTTACAAGGCTAGTAGAAAATCAAACCTTACTAAGGATAAAATTGCAAAGAATAAGTCAAGTTTTCTTGCTGGTATGCATGGTGTTGTCTTTGCTCGGGCCAGGGGTTGGACTAACATTTGGTTGGAGACCGATTGTCAGCTTGCTGTCAAAGTTCTTACTTGCAGTGGGCGGGATATGCCTTGGAGGCTCAAAGCCAGCTGGCCGAAGTTTGCCGAGGCTAGGTCTAATGTTACCCTTACTGTTTCCCACATTCATAGAGAGGGGAATTCCATTGCTGATTTACTTGCCAAATTACACTATGACAATGTTTGGATCGGGGGTTGTCCCGATTTTCTTTGTGATAAGCTTTATTCTGATATGAATAAGGACTCCTTTCGTTTTTCGAAGTAGTCCCTGTTTAGAGGAGTTTCCCTTTTTCCCTTCAACCAGGGGTTTTGCCCCTAGGGGGGTTTTACCCTGGCAAGGTTTTTAGTGGGGCTCCGGCCTCTGGTACGGTCTGTGTACTTATGGCTCTTGGTTTTTTCTCTTTTATTTTTAGGTATTGTTTATTTGCCTAAAAAATGCTTCCAAAAAAAAGGCTCGAATTCATACTTGATCATGTCTAAATCTGAATCTTAATGGCTAATCACAGAAACCAATTTTATATTTACAAACTACAGTACACTCAGTACCTACTAGCACATAAATCACATATCACGGAGATACTACGAACATATTGAATCTATGATTTCAACCAATAAATGTGAAATTATACCTTCGCAAGCCATCTATGTCTTCTCCAGTAAGACTCTGTGCTGTGTTATTATCAACTAAAGCACGGTTATCTCTGCGCTCATCTATTACTTTGCCGTCCATTTTCTCTCCGAGATTATTACCTGATGAGGAAACATGTGATTACATCAGCACCAGAATTTCTAATAGAAGGGGGGAATCAATTGCATGAAATCACTGAAGTTAGCAACAACATAAAGATATTCAAATGCCCCAAAGCATGCATACGCTATAAATGGGGACTACCAAACACTATGCATATCCGATCATCACTATTAGTTAAGCAATTCGTGTTTTTTGCCTCACAAGAATGGAAAGGTGCCTGCATTTCTGCAGTAATCACTACTAGAAATTTGTCAATGGACAACAGATAATATATGTTGTCTATTGGCAAAAACACCTGTTGTCTATTAAGGTGTAGTTAAAGAAGTATACATCTTTGACAACGGATTATGTCCGTTGTCTATTACACAAATAGACAACGGTTGTCCATTGATAGACAACGGCTATAATCCGTTGTCTATCACAATTTTGACAACGACCGTTCACAACGGATTAAGTCCGTTGTATATTATGCAAAGATACAACGGTCAGTAGTTGATAGACAACGGTTACTATCCGTTGTCTATCACAATTTTGACAACAACATTCTACAACGGATTATGTCCATTGTCTATTAACAGAAGAGACAACGGTTATCAATTGATAGACAACCGTTATTATCCATTGTCTATTATAGTTTTGACAATGCAATTACACAACGGTTTATGCTCATTGTCTTTTACAAAATGTAGTAGGTTTATAACCCGTTGTCTATTTACATATATATAAATAAAATTTCCCAAAATATTCAGATTTAAGGTATAAAATTATAGAATCATAATACACAAGAATTTCAATTTTTTCCAAACCATAAATTCCATCTATTCCAACATAAGTCGTTCCAAAGTACAAAATTACAGATCAATTTATAAGCTAGCCTAAACATATATGTTAAAAAATTCCATCGTTTGCATTAAGTCAAAATAATCAAATAAACATTAATAGAAGTTCAAGTATTGCTACTCGACTAAATAGAAGAACTATTGATGCATTCAGAAAACTCCACCCGCACTCCATCAATTTGAGCTGTGGTGTAACTTCTCTCTTTGAACTGTGCAATAACATTGATAATAATTAATCCACATTATGGAAAATTCTCAAAATAGATAAATTTGGGAAAGAACAATTTAATATTACCAGAGATTGCATTGAGTCCATATCGACTAATCCATCAAACTTAAATATACTCCTCATAAATCACAGTACAAAAAAACTGCATTGCTTCAAATCTTGTTGCTTAGGAACCTAGTTTAAAAACGAAGACAATGAATTCAAACAATAGTTAATGGGAACACTTTCTAGCTAGTCACATCTTTTACATACCTTGATCACTTTCCATATTGGAGCTATTTTTCTGGATTTGTTTGTCATCGACTCCGCATTGAACATTATTAAGGCCCTTCATGTATAAGTAAAACATAGTTAGTACACATTATTATCACAACAGTTGTAAAATTATAATAAAATAAACAAGGACATATGAATTGTGGGCCCATTAGCCTTAAGAGTTGGTCTATGGTGGGCCCACCAATACTGTAAGTTGGTGATAAGGTTGGTTGGTAAAGCCGTAAAGGAGGACACACATTTCTCATCAAATTCATAACACATACTATAAATTTATAATCATTTCTCATGAACTCATTATGTCAATGCCACATAATATACTCTTCTATATATTCTCCATTTTCGTGTCCACTTTTCATGCTTATACTACTATTATCTATAGTAGAACCGTATATATTTTAGTGTAAGAAGCTAATAAGGAAGGAATAGACTAGTATTATGAGTATTTACTAAAATAATACAAGGGATACATTCATTCTATAGAAGGGCATGCTTGCAACAATTCAACAATGGCCAAACCTAAACTCACTAGTAAAACCAAAAACAATTCTAATGTATTTTTAAACTCTTTTAAGTGGTTAAAATTAAATGAACCATTATTAAGTTAATCATGTTAAGAATTGACTTTATATTAACTTGCAAAAGTTTTAAAACTAGAGGAAATACATACATACAAAATTTTATCTAAAATCTCAGCCCTCTAATATCTGACAAACTAAGAAAATGATTATTTAACAAATGTTTCATGCTAGTGAAATTTAAAGTTTTCAACCAAAAGTGCACAACCAAATTCAATTTGCAAATACCTCTTATCACACAATTAATACAAGCACTGTGACTCGATCACTAAGTGATAGGTTGTGCTTCACAAATTTATTTCTTGGGAAACATGCATGTTTCATATTTACAAAGTAAATGAACATCTACAGTTTATACTCATTATTAAATGCCACATAATATACTCATTATTAATTTTCTAAACTCTCATTTTTCCAGACTTATACTACAGTTGGGTAGTTGACTTGACTTTGATTGTAAAAATATCCTATTGCTTAAAATTACAAAGTAAATGAACATCTACAGTTTATACAAGATGTAAGAGTGGTGATACATTTCCAATAATTCGAAATGTGTATTAATGGCATAATGCAATGTTTTTTTTGGCTAAAATAGTCACATTCATTTGCCCTGCTGTTGCAAATTCCAATGGATTGCTATAAATATTTCTAAGGTGACAATTGGAAATATTTCTAAAATTAACCTTGCTATATTTGTTTCCTTCTATTTTTACTTTTTTGTTTATACATAAACCAAATTTAAAGCAAAATAATGTTGCTGCTGCTTTAAATACTTTTAATTATATTAATATTTTATTGAAAAAAAGTACTGCCAAAATACTAAACTGTAAATATCAACTACTAATTTTTCATTTTGCAAAGATGATCAATTGAGCCATTCTATCAACCTCATATCCTTCAAAACAAAGGTTTTGGTTTGTTTATAATTTTTATTTTTATTATCTCGATAACTCACTATAGGAATTCTTGGTATTTTTAATGACTCTCTTCATTCCTACATCTTGGTAATTGATAATTTAGTAGTATTTGATGACAATTCATAGAATTAATCCTTATTAGTCTCTTTCTCTTTATGTTCAAGACATTGAGAAACTAAGGGTCTCATTTATCACTTCTAACTCATCTAAGAGGATGTTTCTAGTCTTGCCTATATAAAAAAGAATCAATGTAAATAGCATTGCATGAATTCTTT
Organism: Stenogyne calaminthoides; assembly: GCA_037126765.1. NCBI lineage: Eukaryota > Viridiplantae > Streptophyta > Magnoliopsida > Lamiales > Lamiaceae > Stenogyne > Stenogyne calaminthoides. The sequence continues at coordinate 9,366,435 of JBBCBC010000007.1, forward strand.
TTAGGGATAATACAACACCAAAATTAACAAACCATACCAACTCTTGTTTCACATTAATTATAATATACCCAGATTGATCTTGACTCGTACGAAATCAGAAAATTACAAAAACACACAATGATTCAGATTCTGACTTTAAAACTAAACATTCAAATAAGTTGAGAACTACAAAATCACTTTCCAATTATTCAGATAAAACGGAAGTACAAATCAAATAAACAAGGAAACAGAAATAAATGAGGGGATCAAATAATACAAACCTGAAGATGATTATTGGAGAGATCGAGAACCACCAAGCTATGAATCTTGCCGAAGGGTTCTCAAATGTGATTTTCCCTCCCTGCATAGATATAAATTTTGTTTCACATAAGCATTTAAAAAGGTAACCAGTCTTAAGAATCCATAAGACAAACGCCATCCATCAATCTCACCAGTGGGGTTCCAAGTTATTAAATAAAATGGAGAAAATACCTTGTGAGGTTTTCCGTACAAGGGAAGAAAGCTATGGAGGTAAAATCACTTGCGATTAATCGATTGGACGATGGCGCGATACAGGGGCAACGACGAAAGGAAACCAGCGGATGTGGAGAAACGATTGAGCGAGGCGCCGAGACACAGGGGCAGCGACTAACGGAAACGAGCGCGAAACAGGGGCAATGATTGAGGTTGTGGAGAATCGCAGCGATGGAAGTTGTGGAGAATTGCGTACGACGGTGAGTTTGTGAGAGGGTTAGGGTTTAACCGCGAGAGTGTGGGAGAATGAATCAGTGAACATGTGGTAAATTTTTTTCTAATAACATTTTTATTAATTTGTTAAGGTATTAATTAATAAATAAGTTCCTTTCAAAAAAATTAATTAATTGATAAGTTTCAGGATTACTAGTATGAATGTAGTGAAATTATGGTTATAAAAAAAATTAAATGATAGATTTAGAAGTAAGAGTAAATTATCAAAATTTTAAAAATATATGTATATATAATATAGTGGGTCTTTTGTGCACCAAGTGCACTGCGCATTTCATAGTGTGTTAGAAATGTGTAACTTGTTTACACTAAAATGTGCAACTTATTTTCCTAATTAATAGTTGCACGTTTCAGTATAAACAAGTTGCATATTTCAGTGCAACAAGTAGTACATTTTAGTGCAACAAGTTGTAAGTTTCTAAAATACATTATGGAATACACAGTGCACCTGGTGCATACAAGACTTAGACATATAATATACATACAGTACAATAGAGAAAAGAAAACATACATATGGATTTGTTTTTTAAGTGAAATCATTAAATTTATTAACTTTTAATTTTTAAAAAAATATATATATAATTGATATGTTAGACAACGCAAAACGACAACGTGTGCCAAAGTCGTTGTCTATAACAATGCATTCATGCTAATAGACAACGCAAAACGACAACATACACAATATTTGTTGTCTATTATCGTCTATTCGCTAATAGACACTGCAAAACGACAACGTACGCCATATCCGTTGTCTATGACCATGCATTCATGCTAATAGACAACGAAAAACGACAACGTATGCCACATCCGTTGTCTATTAGCGTGCATTCGCTTATAGACAACATGGGACGACAACGTACTCCACATCTGTTGTCTATTAGGGTCCATTCGCTAATAGACAACGCGGATTGACAACGCAGGCTTATATCCGTTGTCTATTAGTGAGAATTCTCGCTAATAGACAACACAAAACAACAACTTAGGGCTATATCCGTTGTCTATTACCGAGAAATCTCGCTAATAGACAACGGTTATTCACATAGACAACATACTTCTCTTAAAAGACAACGGATTTTGAAATATCCGTTGTCTATTAGCTAATTTCTAGTAGTGAATCCCAGTTCACTTTGATCACCCAAGGCCATATCAAATGTATGCCCCAAAATGTGACAGAAATTGTACAACTTTTGCGCTGAAAATTGATCGGGTGCAAATCAAACTTATCTCCAACCATTCAACTAGGTAAGTATTCAACCAAATGAATATTCTTAGGTATTATGTATTACTTCATATAGTCAATTTTTTAATAATTTCATTTTATTATTTATTTTATAATATACAACTAGAATGATTTTTAAATTGTTTCATGAATACATTACAATTATAATTCAACTATAGTTTTTAAAAGTACTTACGTAAGTCATAAAATACAAAAAAGTATGAGACAATAGTTGTTTAGGTGCGCCTAGTGCCTGAGGCACGCACCTTTACTATGGATAAAACTAATATAAACTTAAATTAAACATATTAGCATTTAAATAACTATTAGTTTGAAGTTCAAAAGCACATGAATGACACACAAAAAAACATTTATGTGTCATTCAAAAAACTTCAACAAGGGAAGAAGAAGAAGTGAGCGTAAGCCAGAAGAGAGCCGCTGTAATTTTTATTTTAGTCTTGGAAGGTAAAACCCTAGTTTTACACTTTCACTTATAGATAAAATCGTGTATGTACTATTTAGAACCCAAGAAACATGTTTTTCTTTACTAAACTTAAAAAAAAGAAAAGATTTTAACCCATGCACCCGCCTCATCCATGGAGAGGCACTAGCCCTTGCGCCTTAGGCGCGCCCGACAACTATGCATGAGACGGGTACAAACTAGCACAAATCAACACCCCCCTTCAAAGTGTCAAAACGTCATGCCCAAATTATGTTCCGTCTCACCGTGAGACCGTCTCATGTGTAGCAAATAAAATGGGGTTTTAATAATTCAATATGAATGTAAGCAACAAAACAGTAACTTTTTAAAAAACAAAACAAATTTAATAAACCAAAAAGGAAAACTACTCAACAATATTTTATTGCAGCTACTGTGCTGCGTCGGGGAGCAAATGGGATGCATCAGTCTAGCTTTCTCACTATCTGGTTCGCAACATATGAATTAGCTTAAGTAATCTTCAACTTTCAGTATTAGTTTCAAACTGTTGCTAAGGTGGAAAAAAAATTGGCATTTCTCAAAGTAACACATAGATTGAAGAACACCTAAAGAAATACAATATACCTTCCGTAGTTTGATTAACCCGAGAGAGAAATGGTCCATCTTCACCAACCTCCACCTGAAACTGTTGCAAGGGGAAGTAACCCGTCCTGAGGAAGGCCGGGATTAGACCGTCTTATGGTTAGCTTATCATCCGATTCCATCCAGCTGGAGCAAGACGTGGAGCAACTTCGGAAGTTCGGTAAGTCGTTGGAAGTTTGGGAAGCTACGCAGGTCGCGGAGGCGGCTTGGTATAGCAAAGAGGTCGCAAGGCGACTTGAAAGAACCAGGAAGTCGGGACCGACTAGGTCTCTAGTTCAGTTAAAGATAAACATGGAAAAGATTAGGGTAGTTAGTGAGGCGGATTTCTCGGGACCTAACCAGGGTAAGTATGTCCATGAGCGCGATTTGCGGGGCAAGAAAGGGAATCCAAGCTTGGCGGCTTAAACCCTAGGTTGGTCCACGAGAAGAGGCCCATGAAGATTGTAACCCTAATTTCCTGTCTATAAATATAACTTGTATTGTACGTTGTAAAGGATCGAAATCTTAGCATCCTAGGCAGAAATTATACAGTAAAATATCCTGGCTTGGTGCCCCCAGACGTAGTCCATTTTATGGACGAACTGGGTAATCAAATCGTATGTCATTTATTGCTTTCGTCATCTTATTGATCGGGGTTTTTATCATATTGTTTGTTTGTTCGTCGGTAATCAAACCGGGTACAACAATTGACGTCGTCTGTGGGAACAACGATTCCTGAGAAATAATTATGTTCGAAGGAAAACCCATATCTTCTCCGATCAACAGCGATGGCAAGCAATCAGGGCAATCCTAACGGGCATGAGTTGGACGCCCGCGATGGGCGCGAGGCCTCCATGAGCTCTCAACGCTCCGGCTCCCATCGCGCTCGCCAGCAAGACCCGGTGATGACCCCTGACTGGTGGAACCTGGTGCAGACCCCGGAGGACGCAAAGGCCGTAATGGCTGTCCTCAACAAAAAACACTTCGCATTCGATGAGGAGGACGTGCAGCCTCCCCCCAAGAGGGCCACCCAGGAGGTCGGACCCTCGAAAAACAAGGAAGCACGGGCCCGAAAGGGGCATTCGGCGGGCCAACTGGCCTACGATCCGGCTAGACACACCTTGGTCCGCAATCGCCAGCTCCTTAGTGTTGGGATTATACTGAAAAATATGCTTTTACTTTGTATAATCAGACTAACTGAATTTCAGACTTATTTACTTAAATAAATTGTTTATCACTGATGCTTTAAATATGATTGAATGTTACATATATTTACTGCATAACTGTTCATTAAATAGTACGTGTTACATTGTAGTTAATTTAGTGATACCAAGATCACAGAAGATTAAATTAACAGTTCCTTGTAACTAAAAGTACACCATTCACGACCTAGATGGAAATGAACAATCCATCGTGAAAGGTTGTAGTGTAAGGCTCAGATTGGTTTGTCTTGACCAAGAGATTACACTAGTGCATGACTGATGCATTGAAGAGGACCTACAGGAGGATAAATTCTTCAGAACTGAACAAGGGAGAATTAGACCTCAGTGGTTAGTTATTTATTAATCTTCGTCCCTTAAATAGGATTGCGTGCGGTTAGTAACTATTGCTTTGACTTATTATGGGAAGAGAATCAGTGAGATTCAATACCCTATATCTTGGGCAATATTATTGGTCACATGCGATTGCTAAGATTTAATACGGAGAATCGTGTGCAAGTACGCTTGTTCGATTTGCCCCCTTGGGAGGTTCATAAGTTTTATCATACCAAATCTTGCAAGTGGAACTAGTTTCCGGTATGGATAATAATGTTTAACCGTTCATTTACCAAGGATAAAAGATATTAATTAATGAAAAGCTATTTCAGTGGCTTGAATTAATTAATGGGCTAGATAATCTTAAACACGGAAAATAATAACCGGGAGTCATATTAACTGTAATATGGGTTAAGATGGATAGTGCAATATTAATTATGTAGTGGGATTAATTAATATTTATGGGCTTGAATAATATTGTGGCTCAATATTGATAATTCAATGTCCATTGGAAGGTCCAATCTTAATTCTCCTAAAGGCCGCTCAAGTAGCCCAACATAAAGTCCAATAACTGAAAAAGGTGTTTAAAATAAAATAAATTCTTGTTGCATTATTTTCCTTGAATTTCGAAATTATTAAAGAAAAAGAGGGAGAAGAATTTTCTTGAAAAGATTTTATGGAAAGGAGATAAGTATTCTTGGAATACAAGATTATCCCATAAATTCAAGAAATCTCCCACTTGGTTTCTTTAATTGTAATTTTCGAAATATATAGAGTAATAATAGGAAGAAGGATTTTCTTGAAAAGATTTTATGGAAAAAGATATGTATTCTTGGAATACAAGAATATCCCATAAATTCAAGAAAGATCCAATCTTGAAAATTCTCCTATTAATTTCGAAAAAATGGGTTAAATAAGGGTGTGAGATTTTTGTGGAAAAATACACATGGAAAGAAGAATATATGGGATATATTCAAGATTTCTTGGAGATCAAGAAAATATCTTTCCTAACCCTATTTTGAGCCCTAAGTTTCGTCCCCCTCTCTATTATAAATAGGGGATGAATGTTTCATCCCAAAAAAAAACACGAAAATTGGTTTTTCGGAAAAATATCAGCGTCGATAAAATATCAAATATTTTGAAACGTCAACAGATTGTGTATTTTCGAAAAATGTCAATTGTGAGTGTGCAATTCCATGTGCTGGAAAAATTAGCAAATCCACGAAAGTGGTGCAACAAAGTTTATTTTTCTTTTTGTTAATTGTTCGCGAGTATCCTTCCACCGGATTGTCTAGCAAGGACGTAAGAATACTTGGGAAGGACTTTTGGTGTGTTTTCACATACAAGACCATTGTCATTCCAAGAGGTACGTTCACGTAAACTCGTAGTAATTCCGCATGCGTAGGATTTACGTGAATTGTTTATATGCATGATTTGTTGTTGAAATTATTATTTGAATTAATATGGGTTAATTCATGCTAGTAATAATTGTTAGAATTAAATTTGTATTTAAATATTCATCCCGAATAGATCCGGGCAAATAATTCCCCAACACTTAGAAGGCCGGCAGGATCCAACAACGTATTCGACCGGCTTGGCGACCTGGGGGTCCAGAAAGCCCCAGGGATTGTTGAAGATGAGGAGCAATATGAGCCTCGACGAGCTGATTAGGTGGAGCACGACCTTGCCCTCGCACTGAACCTCCACCACAATGACCTGCCGAGGGGATCGACCGTGCATTACGGCGACCCCCCGATAATGAAGGCAACAACAGACCGTCGCGACGCTCAGGTCGCAGCACTGACCCGGACGGTACAACAACTGATGGAGCGTATGTAGAGTCTAAATGGGCCGGTGGGGGCAGATCCTTTCCTCGTTGTTCCGGACTCCCCACTCGGAGCTCTGGTCACATTGGCTCCTACCCAAAGGAAGATTAACGCAACGACCTTGGATCGCTACAGTGGAAACACTGACCCAAGGGTCCATGTGGCAAAATATAATTCGTACATGGCCTCTATGGGCGCTACTGATGCGACCAAATGTCGGCTCTTTTCTCAGACCCTGAGCGATCAGGCTCACCAGTGGTTTACCTCCTTGCCGCCCTTGTCGGTGGACACTTTCGAGCAGCTCGCTCGCCTATTCCTGACGCATTTTACTGCCCTGGCACCCCGGCCTGCGACCAGGAAGCGTTTGATGAACACCCAGCAGGGGGATACAGAATCTGATCGGTCCTATATTGAAAGGATCGACAAGTTGATCCTGGAAGGAGACCCCATTGGGGATGAAGCGAAACTGCTAGGGGTTGTCTCCGACCTCAAGAAGGGGACCAAACTATGGGGGCGCATGATGGCTGATTACCCGACTAGTTACGCCGACTTTCAGAGGCAGGCTAGCGACCTAATACATACAGGAGAGCTCCTTGAATCCCGACTCTCCGAGGCTAAGGAGGTCGCGGAGCCCAAGAAAAGCTCCAAAAAGGCCGCCTCGCAGTACAAGCCGCTTGGAAGTTTCAAGCCTTTTGAGGAGAGCATTCCGTTGAAGTTGATGGACGCACTGGGCATGACCCCCGGACACATCTTCACCCAGATCCGAGAGCGGGAATTACTTCTCCCGCCACGCTCGGTGAAGAGTAATGGCAAACAAAACCCCAACAAGTATTGCCACTTTCACGAGCAGACCGGGCACTATACCAGTGAGTGTAAAGACTTGTTGCCCCAACTCTGGAGGTTGTATGAAGACGGCCTGCTTGACGAATTCGTCAAGCGACCTCAGAAGAACGACGACCAGGCTCTGAGAGGTCGCCAGCAAGGAGAGCGTGCCCACAGGAATGACAACCAGGGAGCGAGACAGGGGGAGCGACCTATCCCGCCCATGCCTGAAAATGTGGGAGATCGCGTGATACACACCCTCTCTCCCCTAGGGATAGTCGGGGGACTAGTCTCCAGTGTTGGGGAATAAGTTGCACAAATCTATTCGGGGTGAATATTTAAATACAAATTTAATTCTTATAATTATTACTAGCATGAATTAATCCTATATTAATTCAAATAATAATCCAACAACAAATCATGCATATAATTAAATCACATAAATCCAACGCATGCGGAATTCTACGAGTTTACGTGAACGTACCTCTTGGGACGGCAATGACTTTGTTTATTAGACACACTAAAAGAACTTCTCAAGTATTCCCTTAATCCTTGCTCGACTATCCGGTGGTAGGACACTTGCGAACAATTAACAAAAGGAAAATAAATTATGTTGTACCACCTTTGTGGATTTTCTAATTTTTCCAGCACATGGAATTGTACTTGGGAATGAAAGAGTCAACCCCTATTTATAGAGTGGAGGTGGTCGAATTTTTAGGGCAAAAACAATGTGGGAAAATCTTTTCTTGATCTCCAAGAAATCTTGAATATATCTCCTATATTCTTTTCCCATAATTATAATATTCCACAAAATCTCACCTACTCTTTGTTATGGATTAATTTCGAAAATTATAGGGCAAGAATCCAAGATTTGGATCTTCTTGAATTTATGAGATATTCTTGTATTTCAAGAAATACATATCTCCCATAATATCTTTTCAAGAAAATCAAGAAAATCTTTCTTTCCCTTAATTAACAAAATTTTCGAAAATTTCCCTATGGATAACCAAGTGGGAGATTTCTTGAATTTAATGAGATAATCTTGTATTCCAAGAATTCATATCTTCATTCCATAACAAAATTCAAAGAAAATCTTTCTCCCCTTTTTATCCATAAATTTCGAAAAATATGGAAAAAATAAGGTAACAATATTTATTTTATTTTAAACACCTTTTTCAGTTATTGGACTTTATGTTGGGCTACTTAGGGGGCCTTTAGGAGAATTAAGAATGAACCTTTAAATGGATCTTGAATTATTAATATTGAGCCACAATATCATTCAAGCCCATAAATATTAATTAATCCCACTACATAATTAATATTGCACTATCCATCTTAACCCATATTACAGTCAATATGGCTCCCGGTTATTATTTCTCGTGTTTAAGATTATCTAGCCCATTAATTCATTCAAGCCACTGAAATAACTTTCCGTTAATTAAAATCTTTTGTCCTCGGTTAAGAAACGGTTCAACATTATTACTCATACCGGAAACTAGTTCCACTTGCAAGATTTGGTATGATAAAACTTATGAACCTCCCAAGGGGGCAAATCGAACAAGCGTACTTGCACACGATTCTCCGTATTAAATCTTAGCAATCACATGTGACCAATAATATTGCCCAAGATAAAAAGTATTGAATCTCGTTGATTCTTTACCCGTGATAAGTCAAAGCAATAGTTACCAACCACACGTGATCCTATTTAAGGAACGAAGATTAAGAAATAACGAACCACTGAGGTCTAATTCTTCCTCGTTCAGTTCAGAAGAATTTGTCCTCCTGTAGGTCCTATTTAGTGCATCAGTCATGCATTAGTGTAATCTCTTGGTCAAGCAAGCCAATCTGAGCCTTACACTTCAACCTTTCGCGATGGATTGTTCATTTCCATCTAGGTCGTGAATGGTGTACTTTTAGTTACAAGGGATTGTTAATTTAATCTTCAGTGATCTGGTATCACTAAATTAACTACAATGTAACACGTATTATTTATTGAACAGTTATGCAGTAAATATATGTAACATTCAATGATATTTAAAGCATCAGTGATAAATAATTTATTTCAGTAAATAAGTCCGAAATTCAGTTTTGATTATACAAAGTAAAAGCATAGTTTTCAGTATAATCCCAACAATCTCCCACTTATACTCAAAGTCTGCTTTTAAGTATACTACAACATGTCTCGTGTAGTTCCTAATACGTGACATCTAATGTCACCTACACGAACCTAATAATTTCTCCCACTTATACTCAAAGCAGATTGGCAACGGTCTTGACACCCATTCCTTCCACATGTCTCTCGAATGTATTCAGAGGCAGACCCTTTGTGAATGGATCTGCTAGGTTGTCTTCAGACGCTATCTTTGCCACATCTATATCTCATCTCTTAACGATATCTCGTATAAGATGGTATTTCCTTTCAATGTGTTTGCTGGCCTTGTGAGCTCTTGGTTCCCTTGAATTTGCAACTGCTCCGACATTGTCACAATAAACAGTGATTCTGCTGGGCAAATTCGGAACTACATTCAAGTCCACTAGGAAGTTCTTGAGCCATACCGCTTCTTTCGCTGCCTCGCAAGCAACTACATATTCGGCTTCCATGGTAGAATCTGCGACGGATTTCTGCTTGACGCTTCTCCATGTCATGGCTCCTTCCCCCATGCAAAACACACTACCGGAGGTAGATTTTCTGGAGTCTATGTCTGATTGGAAATCCGAGTCCGTGTAGCCGATGGGGATTAGACTACCTGACTGATAAATTAACATTCTATCCCGAGTTCTTTTCAGATACTTCAGAATATTTTTAACTGCCGTCCAATGTTCTTTCCCCGGGTTACTTTGATATCTTGCCACCATGCCAACGGCAAAGCAGATATCCGGTCTCGTACACAGCATTGCATACATAAGGCTTCCGATAGCCGAAGCATAAGGAATGCCTCTCATGTCATCTATCTCCTTTTGAGTGTTAGGGCACATTTTCTTGGATAGATGGATTCCATGTCTGAAAGGTACGAAGCCTTTCTTGGAATCCTGCATGCTGAATCATTTCAAGACAGTGTCTATGTAAGAAGCTTGCGACAAGCCTATCATCATTTTCTTGCGATCTCGAGTGATCTTGATCCCAAGGATGTGTGCGGCTTCCTCTAAGTCCTTCATATCAAACTATTTTGAAAGTCATGCCCTTACGTCTGATAACACCTTTACATCGTTCCCGATGATCAGAATGCCGTCTACGTATAGTACTAAGAATACCAATGCAGTTTCGACACGCTTTTTGTACACACAACTTTCGAACTCGTTTTGATCGAACCCATAAGACTTTATAACATGGTCAAAACATTGGTTCCAAGCTCTGGATGCCTGTTTGAGTCCGTATATGGATTTCATGAGCTTACAAACTAGGTGTTCTTGACCTTTTTCAATGAAGCCTTGGGGTTGTTGCATATAGATCTCTTCATCAAGACTTCCGTTAAGGAAAGTTGTCTTGACATCCATTTGCCAGATTTCAAAGTCGAGATGCGCAGTAATCGATAAGAGAATACGGATGGACTTGAGCAAGGTTACGGGCGAAAAAGTTTCCTCATAATCGATGCCTTCTTTCTGAGTATAACATTTCGCCACGAGTCTTGCTTTGAAGGTTTCCACCTTCCCGTCCGGTCCTCTTTTTCTCTTATACACCCACTTGCAACCAATGGGTTTGACCCCATTAAGTGGTTCGACTAGCTCCCACACTCTGTTATGATTCATAGAACCCATTTCGGCTTTCATTGCTGTTTGCCAAGAATCTGCATCCTTGTCTTGGATTGCCTCGTCATATGTCCATGGGTCTGATTCGTCTTGTCCGGGAATCAAGTCCGAGGACTCTCCTATTCCCATGAATCTCTCGGGCTGTTTCACAACCCTCCCACTACGACGAGGTTCCGGTTGTGCAAGTGTGTCATTTGGTATGTCATCTTGTATAGTTGGCATTGAGGTTAGCCCCCTTAGCTCATTTAAGGTAATCTCACTTCTGGGTCTTCTTTCGTTCATATAGCCTTCTTCCAAAAATCTAAAGTGGGTGCTTATGACCACCTTTTGATCTTCGGGACCATAAAACATACACCCTTTTGTTCCTCGGGGTATCCCACAAACAACCTTAATTCTGATCGAGGATCCAATTTACCGGCTTCCTTATCCAACACGTAGGCCGGACACCCCGAAATCCTCATGTGTCTCAAACTAGGCTTGCGCCCGGTCCACAATTCTTTGAGAGTTTTGGGAACCGATTTGGATGGCACCAAGTTCAAAATGTAGGCTGCTGTTTCCAAGGCATGACCCCAGAACGACTTGGGAAGATCCGCATAACTCATCATAGATCTAACCATTTCCAAAAGAGTTCTGTTTCTTCGCTCTGCAACCCCGTTTTGTTGAGGGGTTCCGGGTGCAGTTAGCTGGGATGCAATCCATTCATCAGATAAGTAGTTCAAAAACTCATCGCTGAGGTATTTGCCTCCACGATCGGATCGTAGAGACTTGATACGTTTTTCCCTATGGTTCTCTGCTTGAGCCTTAAATTCTTTGAATTTCTCAAAGGTCTCAGATTTATGCTTCATAAGGAAAATATAACCGTACCTTGAGTAATCATCAATAAAAGTGACGAAATACTCATAACCTCCTCTTGCTTTGGTTGACATTGGACCACATACATCCTGTGTGAACGATTTCTAACATTTCTTTGGCTCTATTCCCCTTGGCTCCAAATGCCCTCTTGGTCATTTTACCCTCCAAACATGATTCGCAGGTTGGAATTGGTTCGACTTGGAGAAACTCCAGTGAACCGTCTTGCACCAACCTTTGGATCCTCTTTGGATTTATATGTCCCAATCTTAGATGCCATAGAAGTGTCTCGTTCACGTCTGATGAACGTTTTCTTTTGTCGGAAATAGTTGATGTGTTATAGGATGCATTTCGTGAGTGGTGTGCACAGTTAATTGTATAGAGATTATTCGACAACGTTCCATGACAGATAAATTTATCAAAAAGAGAAATGGTAACAACTTTATTAAAAGTAACCGAATATCCATCATGAAAAAGTTTAGAAACTGAAATTAAATTCTTTCTAAAATTCGGAACGTAAAGAACATCTCTTAAAATTAAAACTCTGTCTTCAAAAGACAGGTGCACTTCTCCCACTGCTTCAGCTGCCACTCTCGTAGCATCGCCCAGTGTGATGAGGATCTCACTCCCACTAAGTTGCCGGGTCCGCTTGAACCCCTGTAAAGTGAAACAAACATGATCAGTGGACCCCGTATCCACTACCCATAAATGGGAGGCATACGCCGCTAAACAAGTTTCAACAACTAGTGCGTGAGAATTACATTTCTTTCCATTCCTTTTGGGTTTGGAACAGGCTGACCTCCAATGTCCTTTTTCACCGCAGTTAAAGCACTTTCCCTTAGCTGGCTTGTTCACTCCTTTACCTCTCTTCACCTTTTCTTTGCCATTGGCAACACTTGAGTTCAATTGCTTGTGGCTTTTGTCCTTTTTCTTGTTCTTACCACCCCTTGGCCTAGAAGAAGAAGAAGGTCCATTTGCCATCAAGGCTTGGCTCTTTTGCCCTAATATCGCCTCCGCCGAGACTAAAGCTTTCAACAGATCAGACATCGAGAACTTCTGATTATTCATCTGGTAGTTCAGCCTGAACTGTTCAAAAAATTTCGGCAGAGAGTGGAGCACGAAATCGATTTCGGTCTCGATGTCGTATTCAGAGCCAAGTACCTCAAGTTTATTAAGGTGAGCCATCATCTGGAGAACGTGCTCCCTTACGGGCGTTCCCTCCACCATTTTCATAGAGAGCAAGTCCCTCATGGTGATCTGACGAACAACACGGTTCTGATGTTGAAACATCGCTTTAAGACTAGTCATGATGTCTGCAGCGGTCTCAACGTTCTGGTGTTGGTGTTGCAACACATCTGACATAGAAGCCAAGATGGTACACTTTGCCATTTCGTTGGAATGCTCCCAGTCAGCATACTATTTCTTAACCGTTTTAGTTGACTCATCTTTTGGCTTTTCTGGTTTAGGTGTAGTGAGAACCCAGTTATGGCTTTGTGCAGTGAGGACAATAGTAAGTTTACGATTCCAATCAACAAAGTTTTCACCAGTAAGCAAATTGTCTTTAAGTATATTGAACAGTGGATTAAAAGGTTGCGACATGATGAACTGAAATAAACAATAATATGCATAAGCACAAATATATCACAAGGTTCAATCACATGCATCATATTTAAAATCTCAAAAAAATATGAACATGCATCAGCCAACATCTCAAAACAGTTTAAATAAGCCACGTGGGGTGGGTCATTATTTAAACACATTCAAGCAGGTTACAAACAAGAACAATTACAAACCTTTAATGTCCAGATTAATAGTTGGCTCCCACTTGACCAATATAAAATTGACAGGGACTTCGGGGAAGTATATGCATATCAATTTTATACCTAAGTAATAACCATGATTAAATACAGGATTATTATTTCGCTTTGAACGAGCCTCGTGGGGAGGGTCATCGTCGCCACTAGTAATAATCCACAATCATCCATTTGGAATTCATTCATGTGAAAGCTAACTTTTGACCATCCCGTGGGGGGAATTTCTCCAAAAGAATTCACAAATAAATAAATCATGGAGGTCAAAATTAATTCAATTTTATTATCCGGAATAAAATTGTCAATTAATTATTTAAATATACTTAGTAATTTTTTACGGTGAGATTTTTCATTGAGCAACTCTCATGCAAACACATTTAAACAAATTAAATAAAGCATAAGATAACACAATAATAAATCAAGCAAAGCGGAAAAATAAACATATTGGGCACAAATTATCCAATTGTCATGGTTTGATTTTTCTTGACTTGATTTTTAAGAAACGCCGTCTTGAATTTCTCCCACTCGATCGTCTCGAAAAAAAAACTCCGTCTCGAAATGCCACGCCAAGTAGCTCATGGCCAGGATGATGCACGCCAAGATCCGCCGGCCATTGCCGAAGCGTACCCGTCGCCCGCGCTTCGCCCGCTCAGGCTTCGGACAGCATCGCCGCGTTAGCCTCGGCGGCCCTCGGCAGGTTTCGGCGGGGCGGCCCGTACGCCCAGCGTACCCGCCGCGCATCCAGGCTTCGCTTCGCCAGCCTCGCCCGCCGTGGAACTCATCGGCGCCAGACGTCCTGCGCAGCGCTCCGCCTCCATCCGCCCGATCCGCCACCGACCGCGGCGGTTGCGCGTGAGTCTAGTGCCCGCCCTGCAGGCTCGACGATCTCGCAGCGCTCGGCCCTCGGCCTCAACTGCGCGCCGGTCTTGCGCGCCCTGCGTGCATCCAAGATCGCTGGCGTGCCTCCCTTGGCACATTTCGCGCGACGCACGCCGCTTATGCCCGGTTCTGGATTGTATCCTTTAATTCTTCGTCTCCGCCTCCGTTTTCGATCCGGTTATAATTTATTTACAAAAAATAAATAAACCTAGATCTAGACTAGTCTATTACATTGATCAAATCAAACAAATCCTAATCTACTCGTGAATTTTCTCACGAGGCAAAACGAATTCGAACGAATCGAATTAAAAACCACAATTTATATGCATGCATAAATAAACACATTAAATTCCATGACAATTGGATACCTGCAAAAAAGATCTAGCAATTCTACTATCCAATTTCAAATTTAATGACAACGAATTAAATTACAATTTAAAAAATTCAGAGCCCGAAACCGTGGCTCTGATACATGTTGTTGGGGAATAAGTTGCACAGATCTATTCGGGGTGAATATTTAAATACAAATTTAATTCTTATAATTATTACTAGCATGAATTAATCCTATATTAATTCAAATAATAATTCAACAACAAATCATGCATATAATTAAATCACGTAAATCCTACACATGCGGAATTCTACGAGTTTACGTGAACGTACCTCTTGGGACGACAATGACTTTGTTTATTAGACACACCAAAAGAACTTCCCAAGTATTCCCTTAATCCTTGCTCGACTATCCGGTGGTAGGACACTTGCGAACAATTAACAAAAGGAAAATAAATTATGTTGTACCACCTTTGTGGATTTGCTAATTTTTCCAGCACATGGAATTGTACTTGGGAATGAAAGAGTCATCCCCTATTTATAGAGTGGAGGTGGTCGAATTTTTAGGGCAAAAACAATGTGGGAAAATCTTTTCTTGATCTCCAAGAAATCTTGAATATATCTCCTATATTCTTTTCCCATAATTATAATATTCCACAAAATCCCACTTACTCTTTGTTATGGATTAATTTCGAAAATTATAGGGCAAGAATCCAAGATTTGGATCTTCTTGAATTTATGAGATATTCTTGTATTTCAAGAAATACATATCTCCCATAATATCTTTTCAAGAAAATCAAGAAAATCTTTATTTCCCTTAATTATCAAAATTTTCGAAAATTTCCCCATGGATAACCAAGTGGGAGATTTCTTGAATTTAATGAGATAATCTTGTATTCCAAGAATTCATATCTTCATTCCATAACAAAATTCAAAGAAAATCTTTCTCCCCTTTATATCCATAAATTTGAAAAAACATGGAAAAAAAAAAGGCAACAATATTTATTTTATTTTAAACATCTTTTTCAGTTATTGGACTTTATGTTGGGCTACTTAGGGGGCCTTTAGGAGAATTAAGATTGGACCTTTCAATGGATCTTGAATTATCAATATTGAGCCACAATATCATTCAAGCCCATAAATATTAATTAATCCCACTACATAATTAATATTGCACTATCCATCTTAACCCATATTACATATCAATATGGCTCCGGTTATTATTTCCGTGTTTAAGATTATCTAGCCCATTAATTAATTCAAGCCCTTTGAAATAGCTTTCCGTTAATTAATATCTTTTGTCCTCGGTTAAGGAACGGTTCAACATTATTACTCATACCGGAAACTAGTTCCATTTGCAAGATTTGGTATGATAAAACTTATGAACCTCCCAAGGGGGC
This sequence comes from Stenogyne calaminthoides, assembly GCA_037126765.1. Taxonomy (NCBI): domain Eukaryota; kingdom Viridiplantae; phylum Streptophyta; class Magnoliopsida; order Lamiales; family Lamiaceae; genus Stenogyne; species Stenogyne calaminthoides. Next base: position 9,382,657 of record JBBCBC010000007.1, read on the forward strand.
AAATCGAATAAGCGTACTTGCACAAGATTCTCCGTATTAAATCTTAGCAATCACATGTGACCAATAATATTGCCCAAGATAAAAAGTATTGAATCTCGTTGATTCTCTACCCGTGATAAGTCAAAGCAATAGTTATCAACCACACGTGATCCTATTTAAGGAACGAATATTAAGAAATAACGAACCACTGAGGTCTAATTCTTCCTTGTTCAGTTATGAAGAATTTGTCCTCCTGGAGGTCCTATTCAGTGCATCAGTCATGCACTAGTGTAATCTCTTGGTCAAGACAAGCCAATCTGAGCCTTACACTTCAACCTTTCACGATGGATTATTCATTTCCATCTAGGTCGTGAATGGTTTACTTTTAGTTACAAGGGATTGTTAATTTAATCTTCTGTGATCTGGTATCACTAAATTAACTACAATGTAACACGTACTATTTATTGAACAGTTATGCAGTAAATATATGTAACATTCAATGATATTTAAAGCATCAGTGATAAACAATTTATTTCAGTAAATAAGTCCGAAATTCAGTTTTGATTATACAAAGTAAAAGCATACTTTTCAGTATAATCCCAACATCCAGCTCCTCCTCCAAGCGGAAGATGAAGGCCGAAATGAGGGAAATGGAGAACGCCAAGAAGATAGTGGTACCTGTCCTCGCCTTGGGTGAAGAATCCACCACAATTGAGTTCGGAGAAAAGGACAAGGTAGGAGTGGTCTATCCCAATATCGATCCCCTGGTGATCCGGGCCAATATCATGGGAACTACAGTGTGCCGACTTCTAGTCGACGGGGGCCTTCTGGTCGATGGGGGCGCCTTCTGCAACATCCTTTTCAAGAAAATCCTGGACTAGCTCGGGGATTATGATGTCTATATCACCCCGTGCGACCACATCATGAAGGGGTTTGGTGACGCAACTGTGAGGCCCACCGGGATGATTCGACTGGCCGTCCAGCTGGTCTCTACACTGAATAGCGAGGTTAGGGCAACTAGGTTGTTAGAATTTTTGGTAGTCGAGGCTGCGTCCTCTACTTTTTACTTTTGTGTAAAATTCCCCACCAAGAGTGGGTTGGTCGATACCGTTAAGGGCGACCAAGTCGATGCAAGGGGTTGTTTGATTTACTCTTCGTCTCTTTTCAATTCCGCACCAATACCTATCAAACAAACACTTGTAATAGATAGCAATGAACAAGATGAGGAATTAAATAAGAAAAGAGCAAGCAAAAAAAGAACCTACAGCGACCTAGATCCAAGAATAGGGCACGAGCCTGATGAATTCCTAATCGAGGCCGAGATCGATGACCCCCGACAAGGGGGCCCAAGGGCCATCCCAGGGGAAGAACTCGAGAAAGTCAAGATAGATCCAACTTGCCCGGATTTGGAAGTCATTATTGGCTCCAAGATACCGAACTACCTGAAGGGGGAAGTCATCGACTTTCTCAAAAAGAACTTGAACGTCTTCACCTGGTCACACAAAGACATGGTGGGTATCGATCCGGAGGTCACGTGTCACCGACTTCGTATTAACCCGGCCCGGAGGCCGGTTGCCCAGGAAAGACGAAAATTTAGCCCAGAAAAGTATGTAGCTTTAGCCGAAGAGGTGAAGAAGTTGCTGGATAACGACTTGATCATGCAGGCCGACCAGCCACAGTGGGTGCCCAATGCAGTATTGGTGAAAAAGTCCAATGGAACCTGGCGGTTATGTATAGACTTCACCGACTTGAATGAGGCCTGCCCAAAAGATTTCTTTTCCATGCCGCACTTCGATCACCTGATAGATAACACGACCGGACACGAGATGATGTCATTCATGGATGCTTTTGCGGGTTATCACCAAATAGCCATGCACGAACCAGATCGACAACACACCTCCTTCCTAACCGAGAAAAATCTATATTGCTGGAAGAGAATGTCGTTCAGCCTGAAGAACGCAGGGGCAACCTACCAAAGGCTTGTCAATCATATGTTTGCTGATCAGATCGGGAAGTCGGTAGAACTGTATGTCGACGATATAGTCGTCAAAAGCTTAAAAAGGGAGGATCACCTGTTCCACCTCGCACAAACCTTCGATATCCTTAGGAAGTTCAATATGAGACTCAACCCCAAGAAGGGTAACTTTGGAGTCGAGTCGGGGAGTTCTTGGGGCATCTGGTCAGTACGCGGGGGATCGAGGCGAATCCGGGGAAGGTTAAGGCCATACTGGACATGGGGGCACCTCGGAATGTGAAAGAGGTTCAGAAATTCACGGGGTGCCTGGCCGCATTAAGCAGGTTCATCTCCCGGATGGGGGACAAATGCAAGCCGATGTTCAACACGATCCGTAAGAAAGCAAAGTTCGAATGGACACCCGAGAGCTAGTATGCTTTTGAAAAAATCAAAACCTACCTGGCAGACGTGAGTATCTTGTCCAAACCTGTCCAGGGAGAGAAGTTGTTCTTGTATCTCGCGGCCTTGGAGACCGCTTTAAGCGCAGTACTAGTCCGAGCAGAGGGCCAAATCCACTTTCCCATTTATTTTGTAAGTCAGACGCTGAACGAAACAGAACGACGTTATCCATCATTAGAGAAGCTGGACTACGCATTAGTCATGAGTATGAGGAAGCTGAAACCGTACTTTTTTGATCACCAGGTCGAGGTCCTCACTTCCCTGCCGTTGAGGAATGTGCTCAACCGACCAGACACATCAGGTCGATGCCTCAAATGGGCCATTGAGGTCTGGCAATATGGAGTGACATACGCCACGACCTGCCGTCAAAGCCCAGGCACTGGCCGATTTCCTAGTCGAGCTCACATTTCCTACTGAGGCAGGGAGTTCGGGCAGCTTGCCGTGGGAGTTGTTCATAGATGGATCAGCGACCTCTCACAAGTCGGGAGCTAGTCTAGTGTTAAGAAGCCCTGACGGTATCTCATTCCAGAACGCCATTACCTTTGATTTTCCCTCAACAAATAATGAGGCCGAATATGAGGCGCTCATCAGCGGCTGAGATGGCAACAACCATGGGCGTCAAGAGATTGCAAGTCCATACCGACTCTCAGCTCGTGCCCTGTCAGGTCTCGGGGGAGTACGAGGCCCGGGATGATAGGATGGCGGCCTATCAGGAAATCGTAAAAACACTATGCCTGAAGTTCGCACAAATCCATGTCAAGCTGATACCGAGAGAACGTAACTCACGAGCCGATGCTTTAGCTCGGCTAGCGACCTCCGAAGGATCACCAGATATGAAGGATGTCATCATCATGACACTTCCCCACCCATTCACCGAGCAAGTAATCGTGACAACATTGGAAAGCCCGGTGTCGACCTGGATGACACCCATCGTGGAGTATTTGATAAGCGGCCTCTTACCGCGCGATCGCGTCCAAGCTCGGCAGTTGCAGTTACGGGCCGCACGATACACAATGGTTGGTGGGGAGTTATACAAGCGAGGTTTCAGCATGCCCCTACTTTGATGTATCACACCTGAACAAGGCTAAGTCATTCTACGAGAGATACACACGGGGGGGGATTCGCTGGCCCACAAGACCACAAGACAGGGATATTTTTGGCCAACCCTAAAGGCCGATGCTATCACCTTTGCCCGCAAATGTCACAAATGCCAGATCTATGCTCCTTTCATCAAGGTCGCACCAGAAGAACTCACAAGCATCCTCAGTCTTTGGCCTTTTGCGAAGTGGGGGATAGACATCATTGGGCCACTCCCAACGACCCCAGGATCGGTCAAGTATGCCCTGGTAGCGGTGGATTACTTCACAAACTGGGCCGAGAGGCTGAGGCATTGGCAACCATAGACCAAGATCATGTCATCAAGTTCATTTGGCGGAACATTATCTACAGGTTCGGGCTACCCCAGGCAATCATATCAAACAATGGAAAGCAATTCGATGGTATGAAGATTGATGCCTTCTTCAGAAAGTGGAAGATCACAAAGTTGTTTTCTACCCCATACCACCCCCAGTCAAACGGCCAGGTCGAGGCCGTGAACAAAATCATAAAGCACACGCTCAAGACCAAGATCGGGGGGGGAAAAGGAAAATGGGCTAGCGAGCTCCCGGACGTGTTGTGGTCATATTGAACAACCTGTAGAAATTCAACGGGCGAAACCCCTTACTCGCTAGCCTTCGGAACTGAGGCGGTTGTTCTTGCAAAAATCGATCTCCCGACCCTCTGAACCAGCCAGGTCGCTTTTGATCATAATGATGAGGCCTTGGAAAGAAACCTGGACCTACTCAAAGAAAAGCGGTTGGAGGCTAACATGAGAAATGCTGGATATAAGCAGAGGTCGGAGAGGTACTACAACTCTAAGGTGCGACTTCGACGTTTCAAGGTCGGAGACCTAGTACTGAAAAAGATACTTGGAGACTCCAAAGGTGCCCTTGACCCAAACTGGGAGGGCCAGTTCCAGATATCGAAGGTCCTACCAAATGGGGCATATGAGCTCGAGAAGACAGATGGAACTAAGGCCCAATACCCGTGGAATGCAGCTCATCTGAAGAAGTATTATCAATAGGTTTACACCCTTGTACTGATCACATCGATGTAAACAAATACTTTGGTTAACGATAATTCTCTATTCTACTTGAAAGAAAAATTCCTATGTGTAGAAACCAAACGGGTCGCATGAAAAACATATGATCGATAACGTGCAGGTCGCATGAAAGACATGATTGATAACATGCGAACCCGAGGTGCGACTTTAGAAATACTGGAGGCGAGATCGCCACCCTAGCGGTGTAGTTATCCCCCGACTTTGTAAGACGATTAAGCAAATGTCCAGTAAACAAGTCGCGTAAACATTTAGACGACAAGGACTAAGTGAAAATCGCATAAGAAAATCGATTCAACACAACAAAGGAGTTAAAAAAGAGATTTTCATTAATAAAGACCCGAAGGTCGGGGAGAACCCCATTACAATAGACCCGGAGGTCGGCAAAAAGAAGCATTCTTAATACAATACATTTTTCGGAGGCGAGCTAGCGACCTGGTCTATACTACAGAGCTAATCGAGCCAGCGACCTAGTCTACACTGCGGGGCTAATCGAGCTAGCGACCTGGTCTATACTACGGAGCTACTCGAGCTGGCGACTTGACTTGTGCTACATTATTACTAGTGTAGCGGCTCTCAGATATGGAGGTCGCCGAGGTTGATGCTGCAAAACTATCAGAAAAGAATGTTTTAACATCCGAGAAGTGTCAGATGCTGCAATGGGACCTCCCGCGTTAAATGAACACGAGTGTCATACATGTGGTGCAAAAAATTCAAGGGATGGTGAAGGGCATTCTGGCCTGATCGGATTCTCATATACAATACTAAATCCATATTACATGTCAGGAAATGCCCATCACCACTAATCCCGTCATCACGATCGGCACCCAAAGCCCGAAGGGCCTGGGGCACCTCCGTCACGGCGGCGGCAAGTCCGCCACCCGGGTGGTAGCAAAACTTGGCAATGGCCGTATGGTCATCCTCCGATGAAGGCAAGATCAGAAACAGGGGAAAAGTGGGGATGGACTGAATACCGGAGGCCATATGTGTAGAGTGGGAGAAGCCCATTACCGGAGGGTGCCTCAAAGCGGGGGACTCACCGGAACTTCCCATGACTAAGCTTGGGGACGATATACGGGGAGAAAAGGTGTATGGAAATTCTGAAAATCCTATTCTATTTATAGAGGAAAGGCGGGGGTGAGATTGCAAATCTCGACTCTCGAGGGCCCCCAAAGAAATCGGCGCTGCATAAGCAGCGCGTAGGCAGTACGCGACTGTTGGTTGGTTCAATGTACGGCGTGCGGCGTCACCAAATGCCCAGACCATCATTGCGGATCTGTCGCACGTCACGCAGGTTTGGGAAACCGAGGAGACAGTTTGTCTCCCCGAGGATGAGGAATCGGCGAAGGCACACTTCCCAAGTCCGACTTTCCGGAAGCCGGTTAAAGAATCAAGTTCAAGTCAAGGCCCCGAGGTGAGCTTGCGACCTCGACTTGGGGGGATGAAATATGGGAGTTTTATATAATAAGACAAATACCAGATGAGATGAAAAACGAAACAACTACTTTTATTGATAAAGACCCAAAGATCGGGAGGTAGTGCATTACAAATCAAAGCCCGAAGGCAGGTACAATAAAAAAAAGAGAAAAATAAAAGTTGATTGGTAGGGCTGCAACTTCAATCCTTCTCGGCAGGGGCAGTTGAGGGCGGGGTGCTGACCGTCCCGAAAGGAGGCTCCTGCTGGGTAATTGCCGACGGATCGACCTCCGAGCTCGATACCTTCTCCAAAACTGCCTCGGAGGGCAGGTCGACTGTTGGGGGAACCACCTCCGAGCTCGTCACTTCCTCCACGATGGGCTCGGAGGGAATGACAACTACGGGGGGAACGACCTCCTCCGCGTCTGGTTCTAAAGATATGACAACAGGGGGACCGGCCTCCGGAGAGTCGGGGAGAGGGCGCACGATCTGCCTTAGATCTAGAAAGAACGAGAGATCAATGCCCATGTCCTCCAAGTCTCGGATCTCCAGCAGGACATCGGAGGCCAGGGGGTTGTCATGAACGTAGTCTTTGAGGTCGGCAACAAGCCCAGTAAGGTCGCCAGTAGGGTTCGCCCGATAACAGATTCGGATGGCACCCGCGAAGGCCATCACATACGCGAAATTAGCATTTACCTCCTCAGTGGCCTTGAACTGGACCTCCCTGGTGTCCAGCTCCCCCTTTACTCTGGCCAGTTCCGCTCTCATATCGGCCTCCACCTCGGCCGCCTTTCTCTCCACCTGGATCCTCTTTAGTCGCCTCGGCCTGTCGCCCTTCCGCCCGGGCCAACTTCAATCTCTCCATGGCCAGCCTGCCCTCCATCTTAGCCAGGCGACCCTCGAGGGTCGAGATCCGTAGAAGGTGCTCGGAATTAGCTTTCTCCAGCCCCTCTTGGGTCTCGGTCACCGCCAAGATCGCCTTGGCCTGATCAGCTACCCGAGCCTGCGACTCCCGGAGATGTCGGAGTTCGGTCTCCATTTGAGCGCTGGTCCTCTCCAGATAAAAGGCCACCTTTTGAGTGTGGACATGGCAGAGTACATGTTGCCCGTCATCTTCTGGCGACGAGCGTTGGCATGATCGGTGCGCGTCCACGTCCGGGGCAGGTTATGCACACTGCGGGAGATGTAGCCCGGCCACTTACTGGGAAGCTCGGCCGATTGGAGTGGAGGGCTTCTAAGGAAGCTAACCACCTCCGGGCAGAAGTCGGTGGGGCCGAGTTCAGGGCTGCAAGAGAGAGCCGAGTCGTTAGAGCACTGAAAATAATATGGAAAAAGTCATGCAAATTGTGATGAGAACTTACTCGTTCACCCGCTCCTCCTCCCAGCCTAGAAACGAGTCATCATCTTCATGACAACCTCTCCTTCGGGCCAGCGAAGCAGGCCGCGAGCTGGTGGGCGGCGAGGTCGGGTGCACGGTAACCGGCTGCGATGTGGGGCGGACTCGATCTGACCTCCCCAGGCCCCTGTTGATTTCCGATTCATAGGTCATAATCTCCTCCCTCACTTTCTTCCGAGCGTGCCCGGAAGTCGGCGGAGTCGACCCTGTAGCCTTCCTCTTGCCTTTATCGACGGCGGGAGGGCCAGTGAGGGCCGAGCTTGGAGGAGCTACCTCGGCAGGGGGCGGTCTCGAGGGAGCGACCTCGGGGGCCGCCATTCGCCTCGTTTGCCCTAAAACAGATTTCTTGCGGGAAGCCATAACGTCCACAGGAGGCTTGCGGCGATAGATGGGAATGTTGGGGACTGCAGAAACATTGGAATTGGAGTCAGTCAGATAGGTCGACAACGAAAATTCGGTAATCACAGAGTAAGGGTACTTACAGGGGATGTTCAAGTGATGCGGGTAAGTATACAGGCCGGCGTTGAGTCGGTTAAGCTTAGTGTTCAAAGCATTCACGTCCCGCCAGCTCGGTGGAGTATCGCGAACGATGTCAAACGCCTCTTTGAAGTCCCAGAAAGGTCGGCAGCAGTGGGTGTGAAAACTGTAAAAGAAGAAGAGAATTAGATCAGTACAAGCATCTATATCGGAAATAGGGCGCAACTTACCATGCTCGACCCGATTGGCATAATCGGTTGGGACAATGATGGGCAGTGTGCTCGAAGGGTCTACAGACTCCCATGCCCCCCGATGAACCACCATTTATAATGCCACCCCTCAATCTTACTTGGGATCCCCCTCACGAGCTCCCAACTTTTACGAAGCTGCACGGCATTATAGCCGCCGACTTGATGGATGGGCGTCATCACAAAGGCCAGCTCGCCCGGGGTCGGTAGGGCGCAGCCCGGCCTGCCCGAGTACGGTCATAGTAGAAAGAATGTAACTCCACCCATTAGGAGTGATCTGGGTTAAGCTCTGGTTCCAAGCCGCTAGCAGGTGGGAGATGGCCGGATGAAGTGGAAACTGGATCCCGACCTCCATTGTTTGCACGTTGACCGTGATCATCCCGGGTGGCGGCTGGTCGGTGCTTTCGTCAGAGGTCGCCCCATAAAAATGCACATCCCGGGGGACCTTGTAAAGGCGGCGGAGGGATTGTACGTAGCCATCGGTGAGAACTGACCTGTTTTTGTCATGTGATGCCACGAAGTCCGACTTGATCGACCTATGGTAGTCATGGGCCGGTCTGTTGTATGGGGCCTGGGCCACATAAGAGTGATAGTCAAAAGCCCGCTCGTAGGCCCCATATTTCCAGGCCAGGTTAGAAGACCCAGACCTCTTCTCCCTCGTCGGCGCGGCCATACGAAGGGAACTCGGCTCCAGGGCAGGAATGTGTGTTATTTCTTCCAACTCCATCAGGAACTGGTCATCATCATCTCCGTGGTCATCTCGGCTGGCACCGGAGGCACCATCGGTCGGAGGCATTGTGGGGTTAGGAGCGGCGGTCTCACTTTGGCTGCGGTGGTACAATTCAGCGATCGTCGTGTTATCGTCTTCGGATGATGATGAAACCATGAATGGAGGGGGCGTAGGAGCAGATTTAGAACCGGATGCCATTGATGTGAAGCAGAGAGTAAACGGTTACCTGAAAAGCGACGGGATCTCTAAAAGCTAGCCGAGGAAGCGGATGCAGAGGCTCGAATTGTACAGGTCTTAGAGACGAGGAAGAAGAAGGGGTTAAGGTATGGAACCCTAGGCCTATTTATAGAGAAGGGTGGGTGGTCGAAAATGCAAATTTGAACTCTCGAGGCCCCCCGCGGAAAGTGAGGCCGTGAGGGTATAGCGTAAGGGACAAGTGATCGCTGGTTGGGCGAGTTCGCGGCTTGAAACGTCACCTGCCTGCCATACCATCATTATAATACTGTTGTATGTCACGTCAGTTCAGGAGATTGAGGCAACTGTACGACTCTCCGAGGACGGAGGTTTGAGTCGAGTACAGGTCCCAAGGTCGACTTGCCATAAGTCGGTAAACTTTAATGGATCAAGACAAGGCCCCAGAGCAAGCTTGAGACCTCGCCTTGAGGGGCAATTGTTGCAAGGGGAATTAACCAGTCCTGAGGAAGGCCGGGATTAGACCGTCTTATGGTTAGCTTATCATCCGATTCCATCCAGCTAGAGCAAGACGTGGAGCGACTTCGGAAGGTTGGTAAGTCGCTGGAAGTTTGGGAAGCTACGCAGGTCGTGGAAGCGGCTTGGTATAGTAAGGTGACTTGAAAGAACCCAGAAGTCGGGACCGACTAGGTCTCGAGTTCAGTTGAAGATAAACATGGAAAAGATTAGGGTAGTTAGTGAGGCGAATTTCTCAGGACCTAACCAGGGTAAGTATGTCCATGAGCGCGACTTGCGGGGCAAGAAAGGGAATTCAAGCCTAGCGGCTTAAACCCTAGATTGGTCCACGAGAAGAGGCCCATGAAGATTGTAACCCTAATTTCCTATCTATAAATATAACTTGTATTGTACGTTGTAAATGATCAAAATCTTAACATCCTAGGCAGAAATTATACAGTAAAATATCCTGGCTTGGTGCCCCCAGACGTAGTCTATTTTACGGACGGACTGGGTAATCAAATCGTGTGTCATTTATTGCTTTAACCATCTTATTGATCGGGGTTTTTATCATATTATTTATTTGTTCGTCGGTAATCAAACCGGGTACAATAGAAACGAGGATCCAAAGTGGCATCCAATCAAAGGCTGCAAAGATCAATTCTTGTCCCCTATCTTTATCTTCCTAAAAATTAGAAATTGGAGAAATTCAAAACATATTATCGTATAAGTATTATGTTTTTAATGAACTCAAAGCTTACGCGCCGGAGGAGAGGCGAGCGAAAAGCACTCGATCGCCATCATTGATGTCAAACAACACACTGTAGCCCTCCCAGGTGATTCGACAGCTTTGATTCCCCCTCAAGATCTCTTCCGAGTTCCTAGTTGTCATTACTGAGTTGTTTACAGTGTTAATAGTTTTCGAGCAAGAAGAATTAGTAAACGGATTGAAGAACAAATTAGGTTGGAATGGATTTGAATTGAAGGGTTTTGGGGGCAAAAGTTCAACTTAAAACCCTAACAAACAGAAGGGTATCACTGAAAATACCACGTTCCAGACTCTTTGGTGTTGCTGCCAAAAATGAATGCCGTGCTCTTGTAAGTCTTGAATCTCGTACATGAAAAATTCCCAATTGTTTTAAGTCACTGTCTAAGCCCCCAACCAACATGATATCATCCATCCAGAAAGAAATTTTTATGACACCTACCAAAACCGGGGCGAGTTCATGTGAATCATCTAGTCCATTCAAGTTGGTGTACTCTCCACTTGGTAAGAAGTAGTGTGAAGACGATGTCGTTTGTACTCGTCAAATTTTCATTTTGCATATCGGTATTATGTTCTACTTTTTCTAGGTTAATGTAGAAGTTGTGTACAATGGACTTGGGATGTTGAACTTTTGTTATATGTATTATGCATGTATCATGCCTTTACGTAGTATATGATGCATTATTATATATACATATATGGTTTGGTGTTATCTATATGGTTCATAATGAAAACGACTACCGAATTAAATGTTGGGACTCACGAAGACAACTATACTAGAACATCACATATGAAAATGTTACCAATTTGTCTCAACCAATCCAACATGGAATGATTTACTCAAAATATAGTGTCTCGTTGAACAGAAATGATGGCCCCATATGTCCTCTTCCAAGAGGTCAATTTTGACGTTATGTGAGGTTCGGCCTTCAAGTCAGTCTGAGTGTATACATTCCGTATTTTTTCCTCAAGTTTGATCAAGTAGCCAGTTCGAAAACCGTTATCACTCTTCCACCCATTACTCGCCTACTCTTTAAGGGCACAAATCAAAACATCTTTTTCTTTCTTTGACCATGTCCTTCGAGTGGTTGATGTTTGCTTTTTTGATTCCCCCTACCACGTTTTGGTCCAACTTTGTCGTTTTCCATCCTGAAAATTATGCAACATCAAATAACCAACCCAATCATTCTGAGAATAAAACAATTAATAACAAACAACCAACCAACTTGTGGTGCACAACTTGATTTATTAATGATCACAAATCAAACATACATAAGTCATAATAAATTATCCGCATACACATTAAATAAAAATTCAATCCTCAAACATAATAACAACCAAATCAAACAACAGATAAGTCCTAATTCTCATTATAATCTGCCCAAATTCCTTGTGTAATTGAATCCGGATGACCTGACCATCATTGAGTGGCTTCAACACCTTGTATGAATTCTTCGTCTACATCGTGATTCTCATTTTCTGCTTCCTCCTCGTCCAATTCAGCCTTTATGGGATCTACAACCATCTCTTTTCGGATGAAATTATGCAACAAGAAACATGCCATAATCAACCTCACTTGTGTCTTAATTGAGTAAAATGTAGGACTGTTAAATATGCCCCATCTTTTTTTATGACCCCAAATGCACGTTCGATAACATTTTGTGCACGTGTATTACGCATGTTAAAGTGTTCTTAATAGTTCACCGGATGTGATTGAGCAGGCCCCCATTCATCCAGATGATAACGCACTCCTCGATATGGAGATAGAAATCCAGGACTATTGGCGTAGCCATTATCGCACAGATAGTACGTACATATATATCATTATAGGTTTTAGCAACTTATAAATTACATTAAGAACTAAAAATGAACAAATATGTGTTAGATTCATACCCTCAGGGACTTTTAACCCGTTAACTCGATTAACAACATTCCTTAACAGTCTAGCAAGGTCTCAGGTTATTTGCACCGTATTGTTTAGTAAATACACCCTTAAAAATTTTAAGAAAAGAAATATACATAAAAAAGACTATTATACCTTTTGAAACAAAAATTGAGTTCTACTTCTACCATTGCCCCTAGGTTACAAAAAATCCAAAATAATAAATATTTTGAGTATACAAACAAACATATGTAAGCTCAAATATGATTACATTCAACAATAAAAACCAAATACGTATATCTACAAAAGAAGAAGTTGAAGAGATTATCGAAATCGAGAAACCCAAACACGTATAGCTTCAAGAAGTACAACACTGCTTATGAGAGAGCCAAATGTTAGAACATACGATATCAAAAGAACTTGGGTGTTAACAGAAACATATACCGGCGTAATACCTCTGCTCTCACGGTAGGCGAAAAGATGTTCCTAATTGAGTCAAATTACCACTCTTCTTTGATGGGTAGGTGGTGTTTTGTTTGAGTCAACCAAAAAATACTCAATTTTGGCGCATTCAGATGCTCGAAATTTTCATTTGGGCGCCAATTTTCGGCGCCTTATATTTTGGTACCAAATAGTGACCGCCCATTTTGAGGGAATATGCAATATAATATAGTTTTGAAATGTATATGTTATTTTGTGGCTAACATAAATATTTTTGGAATATTATTATTTTATATGATGGGTGTTTAATTTTTTTATATATTTTTAAAGGGGTTTCAAAATTGTAGATGTCAAAACACCGGGTACAAAGTATTTTATCGTTAGATAATGATTCACACTTGCATGAGACAATCTAACAGTCCGACTGGATAAGAAATTGGACATTAGCACTTAACCACATTGCCCCCAAATGTGTGATTTATACTAAATTATAAACCGTCTAATGCATGAGACAGTCCCATATTATTTGAGGTTGCTCAACTCATCTCTTTTTTAGTTCTTTTATGACGAGTAGAGATGATAGTTTGAGAGAATTAATGCTTATATTATTTGAGATGTTAATATTATGAGCACAACTGATTTGATTTATACTCAAGTTTGTTTTGATAAATGCGTAACCATGAGTGCTGAAAGTGCGTGTGACATAAAAATGTGGTGTAACATTTGATTCCAAATAATTCAAAAAAATATCAAACATATATTAACACATGGTGTGTCTCGTACACAACACCATATTTATCATTCCATAATTAGTCAGAATTATACATAATTTACACAGTCAAGATGCATATTACAAATGCACCATTCCACAAAAACAAAAAACCTCACAGTCTTCTAAATCCAACAGATGCCATAACTACATAATACCATCTAGTTTAGTCTAGCAAAAACCATCTTCAAATACAACAAAGTGAAACAGGACCATAACTACATAAAACCATATAGACCAGTCTCACAAAAAACATTATCAACAACAACAAAAATTCAAACCCCTTTCACACATTTCACCAAACATCATCATGTGCGGTAGTAGCTTTTGAATACATCAACATCCGCCATAGCCGACTTATCTCCTCCCTCTATCGTCCCTGGGTCTATGGGATGTTTCCCGATTTCATATCGTTCCAACCCTTTCACCTCCAACACATTATAGCAGATGTGGTAAAAGACATATCCGTTTTGTCTGAACCATCCCTTGTAAAGTGGTTCCTAAAAAGGAAATACTTGTGTTGTCATAAATAAACATATAATGAATGCAAAATCAAACGCACATGGTGACTATCATGTTTACCTTTCCCTTGCACTCCCAATATGCATCACCAACTCTAGTTAAGTAATCATAGAAATTATATTCGACGCCAACGGTTTGGAAGAGAAACCGCTTGAACAATTGGTAAACATAAGCAACGGTTTGGAACTTCTCACGAATACCGAGCTCAGTGATTTGTATATCTTCAGGATCATAATAAAACTGCACCAAATCATCAATCAATATGTCAAACTTCTCCTGTGTGTTGATAGTCCTCTCCTTAACATTGGCTTCCACCTTAATCAAGAAGTCTCCTTCGTCAACAATCTCCCAACCATTGGTAAAGAAGTAGTCGTCCAGATCGGCTTCATCTACTTTACAATCTTTGTAACGTATTGGCTTTTGTTTCTTGCTAACAAATGGATAACTAGCACGACTCTATACATCAAAAAAGTCAAAAGTTGAATGTAGTTTTTGATAATGCATTGTATTAATTGAACATTGATACACTCACAACAATTACCCGGAAGTGATAAAACCCGTTCAGGTTTTTTGGGTCCAAACCATTTAGGATTTGTTGACGAACATCCTCATCAATGTAGCTTGCATATTGATCGAGACCGTTCTTGTCAAAGAGCTTCCAATAACTGATATAGTTTCTAAAATCATGTATGCGTAAGAACGCATAAAGCTCGGATTCCTACAATACAAAATACGTATCAAATGAATGAACACAAACAACATAAATGGAATAAAAAATAAAAGTCATAATTATTATACCTGTCATATGCACCTCCAATACTTTGGTCCAATCTTCGCCTCATTAGTCTGGAGATTGAAGGCTACGTCAGGCATTTCCAACAGAAACTTCTTGAAATGCCTATAAGTATCACACATATGTCTAAGCTTCCACCGAATAAGGTCAACCTTAGCATTCATATGTAGAGTGAGAGTTAGGAAATGAGACACTTTGATAACCAAATCTTGAAACTTTACAACATTTTTTATTGTCCGCATCTCAAGAAAAAACAGGAACCCATCAAGAAGTTCTTTTTCCTCTTCTTCAGACCATCCTAGAGACATCTCATGAACCATTCCATCGGGTAGTTCATACGCTACGGGTGTTGTAAGGGGGAATAACCCGACTTAGTGGAGGCCGGGAATTGGGCCGACTTATGGTCAGCACTTTATCCGAGTATTATCCGACTGGAGCAAGTCTTGAGCGACTTCGGAAGGTTGGCAGGTCGCTAGAAGTGTGGGGAGCCATGAAGGTCGCGAGGCGACTTGGTAGGATCCGGAAGTCGGGGCCGACTGTGTCCCGAGCTTGATTGAAGATAAATATGGAAGAGATTCGAGTAGTTAAGGAGGCGGATTTCTCGGGATATAACCAGGGAATGTGTATCTGTAAGCGCGACTTGTGGTCCAAGAAAGGAAACCCTAGGTTGGTCCACGAGGCGAGGCCCATGAAGACTGTAGCCCTAGATCTACGTCTATAAATATAACATGTAATGTACATTGTTAAGGATCGAAAATCTTAGAGTCCTAGGCAGAAATAATACAGTAAATAATTCTGGTTTGGTGCCCCCAGACGTAGTCCATTTCCAGGACGAACTGGGTAATCAATAGTGTGTCTTTTTATTGCTTTCGCTATCCCATTAATTAGAAATTATCAAAATAATAGTTTGTTCATCGGTAATCAAACTGGGTGCAAAAATTGGCGCCGTCTGTGGGAACACATTCCTGAGATATAACTTTTCTCAAAGGAAAACCCATCTCATTTCCGATCAGTATCGATGGCAGGCAATCAAGGTAATCCTGACGGGCAAGAGCTGGATGCCCGCGATGGGCGCGAGGCCTCTATGAGCTCTCATCACACTGGCTCACATCCCGCTCACCAGCCAAGCCCGGTGAAGACTCCTGACTGGTGGAACTTGGTGCGGACCCCAGAGGACGCAAAGGCCGTAATGGCCGTCCTCAACAAAAAATGCCTCGCGTTTGATAATGAGAATGTGCAGCCCCCCCCAAAGAGGGCTGCCCAGGGGACCGGACCACCACCGAACAAGGAACAAAGATGCCCGGAAGGACATTCAAGAGTTAACCGCCTATGATCCGCAAGGCACGCCTTTGATCCAGAATCGCCAACTCCTCGAAACGCGGGTCGAACAACGTGTTCGACCGACTAGGCGACCTGGGAGCCCAAAAAGCCCCAAGGATCGTCGAAGATGAGGCACAATCCGAGCCTCGGCGAGCTGATTAGATAGAGCGCGACCTGGCCCTGGCGTTGAATCTCCACCACAACGACATACCGAGGGGATCGACCGTGAACCGCGGTGACCCCCCGTTAATGAAAGCAACAACAGACAGTCGCGACGCATAGGTCGCAGCACTAACCCGCAAGGTCCAACAACTGATGGAGCGTATGGACAGTCGGAGTGGGCCAGTGGTGTAAAATCCTTTCCTTGCCGTCCCAGGCTCCCTGCTCGGAACTCTGGTCACCTTGGTGGCCACCCAGAGGAAGATTAATGTCTCAACCTTGGATCGCTATAGTGGAAACACGGACCCGAGGATCCATGTAGCGAAATACAACTCGTACATGGCCTCCATTGGCGCCACTGATGCGACCAAGTGTCGATTTTTTTCTCTGACCCTGAGCGACCAAGCTCACCAATGGTTCACCTCTCTGCCAGCCCTATCGGTGGACACTTTTGAGTAGCTCGCTCGCCTACTTCTGACACACTTTACTGCTCTGGCGCCCCGACCCGCGACCAAGCAGCGCCTGATGAACACCCAGCAGGGGCATACTGAATCTGATCGGTCATATATTGAGAGGATCGACAAGCTGATTTTGGAAGGAGACCCCATTGGGGATGAAGCAAAACTGATGGGGGTTGTCTCCGGCCTCAAGAAGGGGACCAAACTGTGGCGGCGTATGACGACCGATTACCCGACTAGCTACACCGACTTCCGGAGGCGGGCTAGCGATTTGATACATACAGCGGAGCTCCTGGAATCCTGACTCTCCAAGGCTAAGGAGGTCACAGAGCCCAAGAAAAGCTCCAAGAAAGCCGCCTCACAGTACAAGCCACCAGGAAGTTTCAAGCTCTTCGAGGAGAGCATTCCGGTAAAGTTGATGGACACACTGGGCATGACCCCCGGACACATCTTCACCCAGATCCGAGAGCGGGAATTACTTCTCCCGCCACGCCCGGTAAAGAATAATGGCAAACAGAACCCCAACAAGTATTGCCACTTTCACGAGCAGACCGGACACTATACCAGCGAGTGCAACGACCTGTTGTCCCAACTCTGGAGGTTCTACGAGGATGGCCTGCTTGATGAATTCATTATGCGTCCTCAGAAGAATGGCGATCAGGCTCCGAGAGGTCGTCAGCAAGGAGAGCGCAACCACAGAAATGACAACCAGGGAGCAAGGCAGGGGGAGCGACCTATCCTGCCCATGCCTGAAAATGCGGGAGATCGCATAATACACACCTTCTCTCCCCTAGGGACAGTCGGGGGACTGACCTCCAGCTCCTCCTCCAAGCGGAAGATGAAGGCTGAAGTGAGGGAAATGGAGAACGCCCGGAAGATGGTGTTACCCGTCCTCGCCTTGGGGGAGGAGTCCAGCACGATCGAGTTTGGAGAAAAGGACAAGGCTGGAGTGGTTTACCCCAACGTCGACCCCCTGGTGATCCGGGCCAACATCATGGGAACTACAGTGTGCCGACTTCTGGTCGATGGGGGTGCCTTCTGCAACATCCTCTTCAAGAAAATCCTGGACCAGCTCGGGGACTACGATGCCTATATCACCTCGTGCGACCACGTCGTGAAGGGGTTTGGTGACGCTACTGTAAGGCCCACCGGGATGATCCGACTGGCCGTCGAGCTGGTCTCCACCCTGAATAGCGAAGTTAGGGTGATTAGGCTGTTAGATTTTCTGGTAGTCGACCTCCCCAGCTCCTATAATGGTTTCCTGGGGAGGCCTTTTGAACATGAATTCGAGGCTGCATCCTCTACTTTCTATTTCTGTGTAAAATTTCCCACCAAGAGTAGGTTGGTCGGCACCGTTAAAGGCGACCAAGTCGATGCTAGAGGTTGTTTTATTTACTCTTCGTCTATTTTCAATTCCGCACCAATACCTATCAAACAAACATTTGTAATAGATAGCAATGAACAAGGTGAGGAATTAAATAAGGAAAGAGCAAACAAAAAAAGAACCTACTGCGACCTCGATCAAGAATGGGGCACGAGCCCGATGAATTCCTAATCGAGGCCGAGATCGATGACCCCTGACAAGGGGGCCCAAGGGCCATCCCGGGGGAAGAACTCGATAAAGTCAAGATAGATCCAACTCGCCCAGATCTGGAAGTCATTATCGGCTCTAAAATACCGAACGACCTGAAGGGGGAAGTGATCGACTTTCTCAAAAAGAACTTGGATGTCTTTGCTTGGTCGCACAAGGACATGGTGGGAATAGATCCAGAGGTCGCGTGTCACCGACTTCACATTGACCCATCTCGGAGGCCGGTTGCCCAGAAAAGGCGGAAATTCGGCCCCGAGAAATATGTCGCTTTGGCCGAAGAGGTAAAGAAGCTGCTGGATAATGATCTGATCATGCAGGCCGACTAGCCGCAGTGGGTGGCCAATGCAGTACTGGTAAAAAAGTCCAAAGGAACCTGGCGGTTGTGTATCGACTTCACCGACCTCAATGAGGCCTGCCCAAAAGATTTCTTTCCCACCCCTCCACCGCACAAACGACCGTAACAACATTGGAGACCCCGGTGTCGAACTGGATGACACCCATCATGGAATACTTGATAAGCGGCCTCCTGCCACCAGATCGCATCCAGGCTCAACAGTTGCGGTTACGGGCCACACGATACACAATGATCAGCGGGTAGCTGTACAAGCGAGGCTTCAACATGCCCCTACTTCGATGTATTACGCCTGAACAAGGTCAAACCATTCTTCGAGAAATACACAAAGGGGCATGCGTAAACCACACTGGGGGGGAGTCGCTGGCCCACAAAACCACAAGGCAGGGATATTTTTGGCCAACCTTAAGGGCCGATGCCATCGTTTTCGCCCGCAAATGCCACAAATGTCAGATCTATGCTCCCTCCATCAAAATCGCACCAGAAGAGCTCACAAACATCCTCAGTCCTTGGCCTTTTGCAAGGTGGGGGATAGACATCATTGGGCCGCTCCCAACGGCCCCGGGATCAGTCAAGTATGCCCTGGTAGCAGTGGATTACTTCACAAAATGGGCCGAGGCTGAGGCATTGGCGACCATAGACCAAGATCATGTCATCAGGTTCATATGTCGAAACATTATCTGCAGGTTCGGACTACCTCAGGCGATCATATCAGATAATGGAAAGCAGTTCGACGATATTAAGATCGACGCCTTCTTCAAAAAGTGGAAGATCACAAAGTTGTTCTCTACCCCATACCACCCTCAATCAAACGGTCAGGTCGAGGCCGTGAACAAAATCATAAAGCACACGCTCAAGGCCAAGATCGAGGGGGGGAAAAGGAAATGGGCTAGCGAGCTCCCAGATGTGCTGTGGTCATACAGAACGACCTGCAGAAACTCAACGGGCGAAACCCCTTACTCGCTAGCTTTCGGAACTGAGGCAGTTGTGCCGTGGAAGTCGACTTCCCGACCTTCCGAACCAGCCAGGTCGCTTTCGACCATAATGATGAGGCCCTAGAAAGGAACCTCGACCTACTCGAAGAAAGGCGATTGGAGGCCAACATGAGAAATGCCAGATATAAGCAGAGGTCGGAGAAGTATTACAACTCTAAAGTGCGACTTCGACGCTTTAAGGTCGGAGACCTAGTGCTAAAATAGATACTCGGGAACTCAAGAGGTGCCCTCGGTCCAAACTGGGAGGGCCCATTCCAGATATCGAAAGTCCTCCCAAATGGGGCATACGAGCTCGAGAAAGCAGATGGGACCAAGGCCCAATACCCATGGAATGTAACTCATCTGAAGAAATACTATCAATAGATTTACACCTTTGTACTGATCACACCGCTGTAAACGAATATTGTTGGTATCATTAATTCTCTATTCTGTTTAAAAGAAAATATTCCTATGTGTAGAAACCAAGCGGGTCGCATGAAAGGCATATGATCGATGAAATGCATGCCACATGAAAGATGTTGTACCCGGTTTTATTACCGGCGAACAAGCAAACAATTTAGTAATGTTCCTATCAATACCACGGCGAAAGCAATAAATGACAAATGATTTGATTACCCAGTTCGTCTTTGGAATAAACTACGTCTGGGGGCACCAAGCCAGGATTTGTACTGTATAATATATGCCTAGAGTACTAAAAGTTCGATCCTCTACAATGTACATTACAAGTGATATTTATAGACATAAATCTAGGGCAGCAGTCTTCGTGGGCTTTATCTTGTGGGCTGATCAGGGTTTCCTTCCTTGCTTCGCAAGTCGCGCTCACGGATATGCTTTCCCTGGTTACATCCCGAGAAATCCGCCTCACCATAACTGCCCGAATCTTGTCCATATATATCTCTAACTGAAGTTGTGACCGCTTTGACTGTGACTTCCGGCTCCTTAAAGTCGCTCCATGACCTTCTTGCTACGTCAGACCGCTGGCGACCTCCCAAAACTCCAAAGTCATCTCCCGTCCTGCTCCAGCTGGATGGAGTCGGATGACAAGCTACATATGGGATCACCCTACCCCAAGCCTTCCTTAAGTCGGGTTATTTCCTCGTATAACAATTGCCCCTCAAGATGAGGTCGCGAGCTCGCTTCGGGATCTTATCTTGAACCGTCGATATTAGCCGACTTATAGCAAGTCAATCTTGGGATCTGTGCCCAAGTCAAATCTCTGTCCTTGGGGAGTCGTATAGTCGCCTAGGTCTCCTCAACCAGCCTGACAGGTGACAGGATTACAATGATAGTTCGGTAGATAGGTGACGTTTTAAGCCACGAGTTCACCCAATCGGCGATCGCGTGCTCCCTATGCACCACCCACGTCGCCCCAATTTCCACGGGGGACCCCAAGAATTTTGAATTTACATTTCCAACCCCTTTCCCCTCTATAAATATGCCTAGGGTTCCTCCGTAAAACCCTTCCTCTTTTTTGTCTCTCAAAACTCAGATCCGAACTTCTGCGTCCGTCTTTCCGGCTATCCCCCAGAGACCCGGCAGTTCTTCAGGTAACCGCCTTTTCCC
This sequence comes from Stenogyne calaminthoides, assembly GCA_037126765.1. Lineage (NCBI taxonomy): Eukaryota > Viridiplantae > Streptophyta > Magnoliopsida > Lamiales > Lamiaceae > Stenogyne > Stenogyne calaminthoides. The sequence goes on from JBBCBC010000007.1 coordinate 9,403,772, forward strand.
ACTTTCACGTAAATGGCTTCTGGTTCCCGATCTGCTCCTGCGCCCCCTCCGTTCATGGTTTCTTCATCTTCAGATGACGATAATGTTGCGATCGCCGAGTTGTATCATCGTAGCAACACAGAGACCGCCACCCTGGATTCCATGACACCTCCGACCGCCGGTGCCTCCGGCACTGGTCGGGACGACGTAGGGGCTGACGATCAATTTTTGAGGGAGTTGGAAGACATTGTACATATCCATACTCTGGAACTGAGCTCGTTTCGCCCAGCCGCGCCGACTGGAGAAGGTGGATCTGAGACCTCCAACCCGCCCCGACAATATGGAGCTTACGAGTGGGTTTTTGACTACCACTCCTATGATGCCCGAGCTCCATATGAGAGACCGGCCCGCGACTATTGGAAGTTAGTCGAGTCGGGCTTTGTTGCTTCACAGAAGAAGAACATGTCAGTTCTTACCGACTACCACGTCCGGTCCCTCCGCCGCCTTTATAAAGTCCCCGGGATGTACACTTCTACGGGGCGACACCTGATGAGAACGCCGACCAACCGCCACCCGGGATGATCGCGGTCAATGAACATACAATGGAGGCCGGGATTCGGTTCCCGCTCCACCCGGCGATATCTCACCTGCTGGCGGCTTGGAATCAGAGTCTGATCCAGATCACCCCTAATGGATGGAGCTACATTCTTTCCACAATGACTGTGCTGGGACAGGCTGGGCTATACCGGTTGCCAAACCCGGGAGAAACATCTTTCGTGATGACGCCCATCGCCCAAGCCGGCGGCTACAAAGCCTTGCGACTTCGCCGGGGCAAGGAGCTCGTGAGTGGGATCCCTAATAAAGTCGATGGTTGGCACAGGAAGTGGTGGTTCGTTGGAGGGGCGTGGGAGTCCGTGGACCCTTCAAGCACTCTGCCCATACATGTCCCGACAGATTATGTGAACCGAGTAGAATACGCTAAATCTCATGTTCTTGATTCCGAAGTCGTACTGATCTAATTCTCGTTTTCTTTTGCAGTGTTCACGCCTCAAAAATCCGACATGTATTGGGACTTCCTGGAGGCCTTCAAACTAGTCCGTGATACCCCTCCGAGCTGCCGGGACATCAACGCCCTAAACTCCAAGCTCGACCGTCTCAAGGCCGGCTTATACACGTACCCGTGTCATCTCAAGATCCCTTGTAAGTTTCCTTATTCCATCCTTGTTACATTTTTCGATATCGACCTGACTGGTTGGCTTCTCTCATTCCTGCAGTTCCTAATACCCCCGTTTACCGATGTAAGCCTTCTGCGGACATCATGGCCTCACGTAGGAAATCTGTTCTGGGAAACATGAGGCGATTGGAGACCTCTGAAACCACCCCTCCGAAGCCGACTCCGACCGAGGTCGTCCCTCCAAGTTCGGTCCCCACTTGTCCCTCTGCTGCCTACAAAGGCAAGAAGAAGGCTACAGGATCGACTCCGCCGACTTCTGGGCACGCTCGGGAGAAAGTGAGGGAGGAGATCTCGACGTACGAGTCCAAAATCAACAAGGGGCTGGGGAAGAAAGATCGGGTCCGCCCCCGATCGAAGCCGGCGACTTTGACCCCGGCCTCGCCACCCGCCAGCTCGCAGCCTGCCTCGCCGGCCCGGAGGAGAGGTCGGCACGATGATGATGACTCATTCTTAGGCTGGGAGGAGGAGCGGGTGAACGAGTAAGTCCTCTTTAATGGTTTGCCTGATCCTTTTTTTTTTTTACATTAATCTTCATAACTCTGATAATTCGGCTCTCCTTTACAGCCCCGAACTCGGCCCCTCTGACTTTTGCCCCGAGGTGGTTAGCTTCCTCAGGAGTCCTCCCCTTGCTTCGGATGACCTCCCCAATAAGTGGCCGGGGTACATTTCCCGAAGCGTGCACAACATGCCTCGAGCGTGGACGCGCACTGATCATGACAACGCCCGTCATCAGCAAATGATGGGCAATATGTACTCGGCCATGGTTCACACTCTCAAGGTGGCCTTTTATTTGGAGGACCGGTTGCCTGCCGAAACCAAAGCTCCGAAGATCTCCGTGGAGTCCTGTGTTCGTGTATCCGATCGAGCGGATGATCTTGGCGCGGCGTCGAAGAGACTTCGGCTAGAGAAAGCCAATGGAGAGCATCTTCGAGGATCTCGACCCGAGGGTCGCCTTTGCCAGAGGCGTCGTGGGCCGTGCCGAGGGAGAAGCCGAGAAAAGATGACCGGGCGAGAAAGAGGGTGGTAGGGGTGGAGGCCGATTTGAGGGAGGAACTGGACAGGGCCAAAGGGGAGTTGGACACTAGGGAGGCCCAGTTCAAGGTTGCCGAAAAGATGAATGCTAATTTTGTGTATGTGATGGCCTTTGCGGGCACCATCCGAATATGTCACCAGGCGAACCCTTCCAGCGACCTTACTGGGCTAGTTGCTGATCTCAAGGAGTATGTCTGGGACAACCCTCTGACCCCCGATGTTCTGTTGGATATCCAAGATTTGGAGGATATGGGCATCGATCCCTCCTTCTTTCCTGATCCTGGGCAAATCGTGCGCCCTCTCCCTGACTCTCCGTTGGTTGACCTTCCGGGTGCTACATCTTCCGAGCTCCTGGCGGAGAAGTCGACGAGCCCGGAGGTTGTTCCCCCCACTACTGCCGATCCCGCCGAGCTCACCAGGGAGGAGATACCGAGGTCGGAGGTTGTTCCTCCAACCGTTGACATGCCTGCCGAGCCCGTCGTGGAGAGGATCTCATGCTCAGAAGTCGATCCACCGGTGGTTACGCAGCAGGAGCCTCCTTTCGGGACGGTCATTACCCCGACCTCAACTGCCCCAGCTGAGAAGGACTGAGATTGCAGCTCTACTACCCTTTAGTTTTTTTCCTTTTTCCGTTGTACTAGCCTTCGGGCTTTTGGTTTATGATGTACTTCTCCCAACCTTCGGGTCTTCTATTAATGAAAGTTATTTTATGTTTTGGTCTGGTGCTTATCTTACTATGTAAAATAAACTCCCATATTTCATTCCCCCCAAGTCGAGGTCGCAAGCTCATCTTGGGGCCTTGACTTGAACTCGTACAACTTATCAACTTCTGGCAGGTCGAACTCGGGAAATGTGCCTACGCCGACATCTCCTACTAGGGGAGGCGAAACGTTGCCTCGATTTTCCAAATCAGTGTGACGGTTGACAGATCCACAATGATGGCCTGGGTATTAGGTGGCGTCGGGTGCCATAAATTGGCCCAACCAAAAGTTGTGTTCTGTCCACGCGCCCCACATGCGCCACCTGTTTCTTTGTGGGGCCCTCGAGAGTGGGAAATTGCAGCTTGACCCCCGCCCTCCATCTATAAATAGGGCGGGCATTTCACACTGAAAACTCATATTGTCCCTCTCTGATCTCCCCACTTTTCGCCTCCAAGCTCTGGCTATGGGCGATTCCGACGATCTCCTCGTTTTAAAACCCTTTCGGACAGTAAGCCTCTCTGGCTCTATGCTCGTTGTTTTCGGCACTCGGACCATCTTTGCGGCTCCTCCATCTCGGATTCTGCTTTCACCGGAGGGTGACCATACAGCCATTGCCAATTTTTGTTGTTACCCGGGCTGCGGATCCGCCGCTGCTGTGATGGCAGGGCCCCTAATTTACGGTGTCTCGGGCTCCGATCGGGGGCACGAGATTAATGGTGATGGGCCCCTCTTGATACACGATGCGGATTTAATGCGAATCTGATCATGCCAAAATGCCCTTCACAATCCCTTGAGTTTTTTGCGTCGTAAAGATGGCACTCGTGCTTGCTCACACGAGAAGCCCCATTGCAGCATCTGACACTCCAAGGATGTTGTAACATCATTTTCTGATAGGTTTGCAGCATCTTCCTCAGCGACCTCCGCATCCGAGAGGTGCCTCCCTAGTAGCAATGTAGTATAGACCAAGTCGCTAGTTCGAGTGGCTCCGTAGTATAGACCAAGTCACTAGCTCGATTCCGAAAAACGTATTGTATTGGAATGCTCTCTTTACCGACCTCCGGGTTTATTGTAATGGGGTTTTCCCCGACCTCCGGGTCTTTATTAATGAAATTCTCCTTTTTAATTCCTTCATTGTGTTGACTTGATGTCCTTATGCGACTTTTGCTTAGTCCTTGTCGTTTTATTTTGTATGCGACTTATTTCTTGGACATTTGCGTAGCCGTCTTATAAAGTCGGGGGATGATCGTACCGCTAGGGTGGCGATCTCGCCTCCAGTATTTCTAAAGTCGGACCTCGGGTTCGCACGTTATCAATCATGTCTTTCATGCGACCTGCATGTTATCGATCATGTCTATCATGCGACCTGCATGTTATCGATCATGTCTTTCATGTGGTATGCATTTCATCGATCATATGTTTTTCATGCGACCCGCTTGGTTTACACAGGAATCATACATTTAAAAAAGAGGAGAATTGTTGTTACTACAAATACTTGTTTACATCGGCTTGATCGATACAAGGACATAAATCTACTGGTAGTATTTTTTCAAATGAGTTGCATTCCACGGATATTGAGCCTTGGTCCCATCTGCTTTCTCGAGATCGTATGCTCCATTTGGTAGGACCTTCGATATCTTTAACGGGCCCTCCCAATTGGGGCCAAGGGCACCTTTTGAGTCTCTGAGTATCTTTTTCAGTACTAGGTCCCCGACCTTGAAATGTCGAACTCGTACTTTAGAGTTGTAATATTTCTCAGACCTCTGCTTGTATCTGGCATTTCTCATATTAGCCTCTAATTGCTTTTCTTTGAGTAGGTCGGGGTTCCTCTCCAGTGCCTCATCGTTGTAATCGAAAGCGACTTGGATAGTCCAGAAAGTCGGGACCTCGACCTCCATGAGCACCCACCGCCTCGATTTGGAAATTTAGCGAATAAGGGGTTTCGCCTGGTTGAATTCTTCGCAGTTGTTTCAGACGCCCATTAACACATCTGGGAGCTCACTAGCCCATTTTCCCTTTCCCCCTTCGATCTTGGCCTTGAGCGTGTGCTTTATGATTTTGTTCACGGCCTCGACCTGTCCGTTCGATTGGGGGTGGTACGGGGTAGATAATAGCTTTGTGATCTTCCATTTTTTGAAGAAGGCGTCGACCTTCGTACCGTCGAACTGCTTCCCATTGTCTGATATTATCGCTTGAGGCAGTCCGAATCTGCAGATAATGTTGCGCCAAATGAATCTGATGACGTGATCTTGGTCGATGGTTGCCAGTGCCTCAGCCTCGGCCCACTTTGTGAGGTAATCCACCGCTACCAAAGGCGATTGACCGATCGGGGCCGTTGGGAGTGGCCCAATGATGTCTATCCCCACTTTGCAAGGGCAAGGACTGAGGATACTCGTGAGCTCTTCAGGTGTGACCTTGATAGAGGGGGTATAGATCTGACATTTGTGGCATTTGCGGGCGACGACAATAGCATCGGCCCTTAAGGTTGGCCAAAAATATCCCTGCCTTGTGGTTTTGTGGGCCAGCGACTCCCCAGTGTGGTTTCCGTATGTCCCTTCGTGTATTCTCGTAGGATGACTTGACCTTGTTCGAGTGTTATACATCGAAGTAGGGGTATGCCAAAGCCTAGCTTGTACAACTCCCCGCCTATCATTGTGTATCGGGCGGCCCGAAATTGCAACTGCCGAGCTTGGACGCGATCAGGCGGCAAGAGACCGCTTATCAAGTACTCCATGATGGGTGTCATCCAGTTTGACACCGGGTTTTCTAATGTTGTTATGGTTACTTGCGCGGTGGATGGGTGGGGAAGTGTCGTGATGGTGACATCCTTCATGTCTGGTGATCCTTCGGAGGTCGCCAACCTAGATAAAGCATCGGCTCGCGAGTTCCGCTCTCTCGGTATCAGCTTGACATGGATCTGTGTGAACTTCATGCACAGTGTTTTCACAATTTCCTGATAGGCTGCCATCCTATCGTCCCTAGCCTCGTACTTCGGGAAACTTGGCGGGCCACGAAGCCGAGTCTCAGATAAACCTCGCAATCTCTTGACCCCCATGGTTGTTGCCATTTCCAGGCCACGATGAGGGCCTCGTACTCGGCCTCATTATTTGTTGCGGGGAAATCGAAGGTAATGGCATTCTGGAATGAGATACCCTCAGGACTCATTAACACTATCCCGGCACCTGACTTGTGAGAGGTCGTCGACCCATCTACGAAAAGCTCCCACGGTAAGCTGCCTCAACTTCCTGCTTCTGTCGGGAACTTAAGCTCTACTAAGAAGTCGGCCAGGGCTTGAGCCTTGATGGCAGGTCGTGGCGTGTAGGTGACACCGTACTGCCCGACCTCAATGGCCCATTTGAGGCATCGGCCTGAAGTATCCGGACGGTGGAGTACGCTCCGCAGTGGTAGGGAAATGAGAACTTCAACCTGATGGTCGAAAAAATAAGGTCTCAGCTTTCTCACGCTCATGACTAATGCGTACGCCAGCTTCTCTAGCGAGGGGTAATGTTGCTCCATCTCGTTCAATGTCTGGCTAACAAAGTAAACAGACAGGTGGACCGGACCTTCTGCTCGGACCAGTACCGCGCTCAAGGTGGTCTTCGAAGCCGCGAGATACAAGAACAGCTTCTCTCCTGGAACGGGTTTGGACAGTATGCTCACATCCGCCAGGTAAGTTTTGATTTTTTCAAAAGCGTCCTGGCTTTCGGGCGTCCATTCGAACTTCATCTTTTTACGGATCGTGTCGAACATTGGTTTACACTTGTCCCCCATTCGTGATATGAACCTGCTCAGTGCAGCCAGACATCCCATGAGCTTCTGAACTTCTTTCACATTTCGGGGTGCCCCCATATCTAGTACAGCCTTAACCTTTCCTGGGTTCGCCTCGATGCCCCGCTTACTGACTAGGTGTCCCAAGAACTTCCCCGACTCCACTCCGAAGTTACACTTCTTGGGGTTGAGTCGCATATTGAATTTCCTGAGGATGTCGAATGTCTGCGCGAGGTGAAACAGGTGGTCTTCTCCTTTTAGGCTTTTGACGATAATGTCATCGACATAGACTTCTACCGACTTCCCTATCTGATCGGCAAACATGTGGTTGACCAGCCTTTGGTATGTTGCCCCTGCGTTTTTCAAGGCGAACGACATTCTCTTCCAGCAATATAAGTTCTTTTCCATCAGAAACGAGGTATGATGTCGGTCTGGTTCGTGCATGGCTATTTGGTGGTAGCCCGCGAAGGCATCCATGAATGACATCATTTCGTGTCCGGCCGTATTATCTATCAGGTGATCGATATGTGGCATCGGGAAGAAGTCTTTAGGGCAGGCCTCATTGAGGTCGGTGAAGTCGATACATAACCGCCGGGTCCCATTGGACTTCTTTACCAATACTGCATTGGCTACCCACTGTGGTTGGTCGGCCTGCATGATCAGGTCGTTATCCAGCAGTTTCTTCACCTCTTCCGCCAAAGCGGCGTACTTTTCAGGGCCAAATTTTTGCCTCTTCTGAGCAACCGGCCTCCGAGATGGATCAATGTGGAGTTGATGGCATGCGATCTCTGGATCGATCCCCACCATGTCTTTGTGCGACCAGGCGAAGACATCTAGGTTCTTTTTGAGAAAGTCAATGACTTCCCCCTTCAGGTCGTTCGGTATCTTGGAGCCGATAATGACCTCCAGATCCAGGGCGAGTTGGATCGACCTTGACTTTCTCTAGCTCTTCCCCCGGGACGGCTCTGGGGCCATCTCGTCGGGGATCGTCGATTTCGGCCTCGATCAGGAATTCATCAGGTTTGTGCCCTATTCTTGGGTCGAGGTCGCTGTAGGTTCTTTTCCTGTTTATCCTTGTCTCGCTTAATTCTTCATTCTGTTTATTGGTATCTATTACAAGTGCTTGTTTGATAGGTACTAGTGCAGAATTGAAAGGAGGCGAAGAGTAAATCAAACAACCTCTCGCATTAACTTGGTCACCCTTAACGGTGCCGACCACCCCACTCTTGGTGGGAAACTTTACACAAAAATAGAAAGTGGAGGACGCAGCTTCGAATTCATGTTCAAAAGGCATCCCCAGGAAACCATTGTAGGTGCTGGGGAGGTTGACTACTAAAAATTCTAACAACCTAGTTGCCCTAACCTTACTATTAAGTGTAGAAACCAGCTCAACTACCAATCGGATCATCCCGGTGGGCCTCACAGTAGCATCGCCAAACCCTTTCACGAGGTGGTCGTACGGGGTGACATAGGCATCATAATCCCCGAGCTGATCGAGGGTCTTCTTGAATAGGATTTTGCAGAAAGCCCCCCCGTCGACCAGGAGTTGGCACACCGTTGTCCCCATGATGTTGGCCCGGATCACCAAGGGATCGACATTGGGGTAGACTACCCCGGCCTTGTCCTGTTCTCTGAACTCGATAGTACTGGACTCTTCCCTAATGGCGAGGACGGACAACACCATCTTCCTGGCGTTCTCTAACTCCCTTATTTCGGCTTTCATCCTTCGCTTGGAAGGGGAGCTGGTGGCTAGCCCCCCCACAGTCCCTAAGGGGGAGAGAGTGTGTATCATGCGATCTTCCACATTTTTTCCATAAGATGGACCGGGTTCCCTTGCCCCCGCTCCTTGGTTGTTGTTCCTGTGGACACGCTCTCCTTGCTGATGACCTCGCGGGGCCTGGTCCCCATTCTTCTGAGGTCGCTTGATGAACTCGTCAAGGTGCCGTCCTCATAAAATCTCCGAGTGGGGCAACAGTCTCAGACTTCATCGGGTATAGTGCCCGGTCCGCTTTCATGAAAGTGGCAATACTTGTTGGGGTTACGTTTGCCATTATTCTTCACCGGGCGGGCGGAGAAGAAGCGATTCGCCCCGGATCCGAAAGTGAAAATGTTTTCGGGGTCATGCCAGTGGCATCCATCAATTTCACTCGTAATGCTTTCCTCAAAAGGCTTGAAGCTTCCAGCGGCTTTGATACTGGCTTATAAGACTTTTTGAACTTTTCTTGGGCTCATCGACCTTTAGTCTCGGATAGTCGGGATTCCAAGAGTCTGGTCAGATGTATCAGTCGCTAGCCCACCTTCGAAAGTCGGCGAGCTAGTGGGCACTCGCCATCACGCTACCGCCAAAGTTTGGTCCTTCTTCAGACCGAGACAGCCCCCATCAATTTTGCTTCTTCCTTAATGGGATCTCCTTCCAAAATCAGCTTTGTCGATCCTTTCAATGTAGGACCGACGATTCAAGATCCCCTGGCCGGGTGTTCATCAACCGGTCGCACGGTCTGGTCGCGCCAGCCGTATGTGAAATGCGCTTAAGAATAAGCGAGCGAAGTTGCTTCGAAAAGTGTCCACCGATCGGGCGGCAGAGAGGTGAACCATTGGTGAGCCTGGTCGCCAGATCGAGAGAACAACCGACATTTGGTCGCGATCGGGCGCCCATAGAAGCCATGTATCGAGTTGTACTGCTACATGGACCTCGGGTTAGCTGCTCCCATCAGAAGCGATCCAAGGTCGCGACATTGATCTTCCTTTGAGCAAATTTCCAAGCGGACCAAAGTTCCGGAGTGGGGGGAGTCCAGACGGCGAGGAAAGTGGGTCTGGCCCTCACCGCCCATTTCGACTTCCATGTGTTCCATCGCTAAGCTTGACCGCGGCGTTAGAAGGCCCGAAAGCATCGCGGGCGGCCACGGGTTTCTCTCACGGGGTCGCAAGAATGCACAAACCGACTTCTGAAGTCGTTGTGGTGGAGGTTCAAGCGAGGCGAGATCGCACCCACTTGCTCAGCATGACGAGGCCTGACAGCCTCATCTTCCACGCCTTCGGGCTTGCCACCCCCGAGATCGCCAAGTCCGTCGAACACATTGCTCGACCGCCGGCCTCCTAAGCGGTGGCAATTGCGGACGTGGCATGTGCGCCGGATCGTGAACCCGATTGGCCCACCGAATGCCCTTCCGGGCTTGAGCGGCGTCTTTTTTGAGGGTCTCGACCTCCCCGGGTGGCCTTCAGGGGAGGTCGCGACATCTTCCTCGTCAAACGCGAGACGTTTCTTGTTGAGGACGACCATCACGGCCTTTGCGTCCTCGGGCGTCTGCACCAGGTTCCACCAGTCAGGGGTCATCAACGGTTCTTGCTGGCGAGCGTGATGGGAGCTGGAGCGTTGAGAGCTCATAGAGGCTTCGCGCCCATCGCGGGTGCCCAGATCTTGCCCGTTCAGATTGGCTTGATTACTCACCATTGGTATTGATCATAGATGAGATAGGTCTTCCTTCTAACAAAGTGATTTCGCAGGAATTGTGATTCTCACAGACGGCGCCAATTGTTGTACCCGGTTTTGTTACCGGCGAACAAGCAAACAATTTAGTATTGTTCCGATCAATACCACGACAAAAGCAATAAATGACAAGTGATTTAATTACCCAGTTCGTCTTTGGAATAGACTATGTCTGGGGGCACCAAGCAGGATTTGTACTGTATAATATATGCCTAGAGTATTAAAAGTTCGATCCTCTAAAATGTACATTACAAGTGATATTTATAGACATAAATCTAGGGTTGCAGTCTTCGTGGGCTTTATCTCGTGGGCTGATCAGGGTTTCCTTCCTTGCTCCGCAAGTCGCGCTCACGGATATGCTTTCCCTGGTTACATCCCGAGAAATCCGCCTCACCATAACTGCCCAAATCTTGTCCATATATATCTCTAACTGAAGTTGTGACCGCTTTGACTGTGACTTCCGGCTCCTTAAAGTAGCTCTGCGACCTTCTTGCTACGTCAGGCCGCTGACGACCTCCCGAAACTCCAAAGTCACCTCCCGTCCTGCTCCAGCTGGATGGAGTCGGATGACAAGCTACATATGGGATCACCCTACCCCAAGCCTTCCTTAAGTCGGGTTATTTCCCCGTATAACAAAAGACATGATCGATAACATGCAGGTCGCATGAAAGACGTGATCGATAACATACAGGTCACATAAAAGACATGACTGATAACATGCGAACCCGAGGTGTGACTTTAGAAATACCGGAGGCAAGACCGCCACCCTAGCAGTGCGGTCATCCCCCGACTTTGTAAGACGATTACGCAAATGTCCAAGAAACAAGTCGCATAGAAAATAAGACGACAAGGACTAAGCAAAAGTTGCATAAGGAAATCAAGTCAACACAAAAAGGAATTAAAAGGGATAATTTCATTGATAAAGACCCGGAGGTCGGGGAGAACCCCATTACAATAGACCCGGAGGTCGGTAAAAGAAGCATTCCAATACAATACATTTTTCGGAATCGAGCTAACGACTTGGTCTATACTGCGGCGCTACTCGAGCTAGCGACTTGGTCTATACTATGGACCCAATCGAACTAGCGACTTGATCTGTACTACGTTGCTATCCAGGTAGCGGCTCTCGGATACGGAGTTCGCTGAGGAAGATGCTGCAAAACTATCAGAAAATGATGTTTTAACATCCGAGAAGTGTCAGATGCCGCAATGGGACCTCCCGCGTTAAATGAATGTGAGTGTCATACATGTGGCGCAAAAAATTCAAGGGATTGTGAAGGGCATTTTGGCTTGATCGGATTCACATATACAATATAAAATCCCTACATGCCAGAAAACACCCATCACCACTAATCCCGTCATCAAGATCGGCGCCCAAAGCGCAGAGGGCTCGGGGCACCTCCATCATGGTGGCGGCAGGCCCGCCACCCGGGTGGTAGCAAAGCTTGGCAATGGACGTATGGTCATCCTCCGATGAAGGCAACATCAGAAACGGGGGGAACTCAGGGACGGACTGAGTGACAAAAGCCAGAAGCACAGAGCAGGTGAAGCCCATCGTCGGAGGGTACCTCAGAGAGGGAAGTTCGCCGGAGTTGCCCACACCAAGTTTGAGAACGATATATGAGGGGATCAGAGGGGGATAATGCGCATTATCCACCCGAAATCCTGCCCTATTTATAGATGAAATGAGGGGGCCAAGCTGTAAATTTCGACTCTCGAGGGCCCCATAAAGAAATCGGTGCCGCACGAGCAGCGCGTGGGCAGCACACGACCTCTGGTTAGTCTAACTTATGGCGCCCGACGCCCCCAAATACTCAGGCCATCATTGCGGATCTGTCAAACGTCACACCGATTTGGAAAATCGAGGCAACGGTCCACCTCCCCGAGGAGAAAATTTTGGCGTAGGCACATTTCCCGAGTCCGACCTATCAGAGGTCAATAGGAAGTACGAGTTCAAGTCAAAGCCTCAAGACGAGCTTGCGACCTCGACTTGGGGGGGATGAAATATGGGAGTTTTATTTTATAATAAGATGAACACCAGACGAGACATAACAAAATGACTTCTTTCATTGATAAAGGACCCGAAGGTCGGGGGGTAGTGCATTACAAATCTAGGCTCGAAAGCCGGTACAATGATAAAAAGAAAAATAAAAAGTGACCGGTATGGCGGCATTGTCAATCCTTTTCCACAGGGGCAGTTGAGGGAGGGTTTTTGACCATCCCGAAGGGAGGGTCCTGTTGTGTAAGCGTCGGCGGGTCAACCTCCGATCTCGACACCTTCTCCACAACGAGCTCGGAAGGCACATCAACTACTGGGGGAACCACCTCCAAGCTCGGTACCTCCTCCACTATAGGCTCGGAGGGAGCGACAACAGCGGAGGGAGCGACTTCCAAGCCCGGCACCTCCTCCACGTGGGGTTCAGAAGATATCACAGTAGAGGGGTTAACCTCCTCAGGATCTGGGAGGGGGTGCACGAGCCGACTGGGATCAGGGAAGAAAGAAAGATCGATTCCCATGCCCTCCAGGTCCTTGATCTCCAGCAGGACATCGGGAGCCAGGGGGTTGTCACGGACATATGCTGTGAGCTCGGCGACAAGCCCGCTGAGGTCGTCGGAGGGGTTCTCCTTATGGAAAATCTGGATAGCACCCACGAATGCCATCACGAACGCAAAGTTGGCGTTCACCTCCTCAGCGGCCTTAAACTGGGCTTTCCTGGTATCCAGCTCCCCCTTAAGTTCGACCATCTCCGCCTTCACCCCGGCCAGGTCGGCCTCCACTTCGGCCAATTTCTCCTCCGCCCGGGCCGTCTTTAACTTCTCGGCCGCCAACGCGGCCTCCGCCTTAACCTGCCGCCCTTCCGCACGAACCGACCTCAATCTCTCGGCGGCCAACCCACCCTCGGCTTCAGCCAAGTGACCTTCAAGGGTTGAGATCCGCAGAAGGTTCTCTAACTTGGATCTCTCCAGGTCTTTCTGAGCCTCGGCCGCCGCCAGGATTAACTTGGCCTGATCAGCAACCTGGGCTCGTGACTCCTGGAGGTGCCTGAGCTCGGTCTCCAGCTGGGCACTAGATTTCTCCAGGAACAAGGCCGCCTTTTGGGAATGGACCATGGCCGAGTACAGGTTGCCAGTCACCTTCTGGTGACGGGCATTGGCATGATCAGTACGAGTCCACCCCCGGGGGAGATTCCGCAGGCTGCGGGAGAGGTAACTGGGCCATTTCTCAGGGATCTCGTCCAGTTGGAACGGTGAACACCGGAGGAAGCTAACCACCTCCGGAGAAAACTCGGCTGGCCCGTAGTCGGGGCTGAAAAAGAGGATAAATCATCATTGTGCAAAAAAAAAAGAAGGGGATTTGGAAGAACAAGACGAGGACTTACTCATCTACCCGGGCCGTATCCCAGCCTAGATAGGAGTCATCATCTTCGTGGCGACCTCTTCTCCAGGCCGAGGCACCGGGGGAGGCCAGTCGCGAGGTGGGTGGCGGCGGGAGTGGGATGGATGTAGCCGGTTGCGACGTGGGACGGACCCGGTCAGACCTCCCCAGCTCCATATTGATTTCTGATTGGTAGGTCATGATCTCCTCCCTCACTTTCTTCCGAGCAGGCTCGGAAGCGGGCGGAGTCGGATCCGCAACTTTCCTCTTACCCTTGTCAACAGCGGAGGAACTGGCGGGGTTCGAACTTGGAGGAGCGGCCTCCACGGGGGTCAATTCCGGAGGAGTGACCTCAGAAGTCGCCACTCGCCTCATCTGCTTAAGAATGGATTTCTTGCGGGAGGCCATAACGTCCGCAGGGGGCTGGAGTCGGTAAATGGGGATATTGGGGTCTGCAAAGACAATGAAATTGCAGTCGGTCAAACAGGTCGACAAAGAAAAATTTGATTGGCACGCGGCGAGGATACTTATAAGGGATCTTTAAATGACGCGGGTACGTGTATAAGCCAGCCTTGAGACGATCGAGCTCGGAGTTCAGGGCGTTGACGTCCCGGCAGCTCGGAGGGGTATCACGGACTAGATTGAAGGCCTCCAAGAAGTCCTATACAGGTCGGATTTTTGAGGCGTGAACACTGCAAAAGAAAATGAGAATTAGATCAGTACGACTTCGGAACCATGAGCATAAGATTTACCGTGTTCTACTCGGTTCACATAATCTGTCGGGACGTGTATGGGCAGCGTGCTTGAAGGGTCCACAGACTCCCACGCCCCTCCAACGAACCACCACTTCCTGTGCCAACCATCAACTTTGTTAGGGATCCCGCTCACGAGCTCCCTGCCCCGACGAAGTCGCACGACATTGTAGCCGCTGACTTGGGCAATGAGCGTCATCACAAAAGATATTTCTCCAGGATTCGGCAACCGATATAACCCAGCCTGTCCCAGCACAGTTATGGTGGAGAGAATGTAACTCCAGCCATTCGGGGTTATTTGCGTAAGGCTTTGGTTCTAGGCCGCGAGCAGGTGAGAAATAGCCGGGTGCAACGGGAATCTAATCTCGGCCTCCATGGTATGTTCGTTCACGGCTATCATCCCGGTCGGTGGCTGGTCGGCACTTTCGTCGAAGGTCGCCCCATAAAAGTTCACGTTCCGGGGCACATTGTATAAGCGACGAAGGGAGCGCACGTATTGATCGGACAACACTGACCGATTCTCCTGAGAAGCCACAAAGTCCGACTTGACCGACTTCCGATAGCTGCGCTCAGGTCGCTTGTATGGAGCTCGAAGGTGATAGGAGTTGTAATTGAAGATCCGTTCAAAGACCCCATACCTGCGGGCCGGGTCAGAGGGACCCGCGGTCGTCGTCTCCTCCGACGCAGAGGCGCGTAGGGGGCTGGGATTTAGTGTGGGGAGGTGAATGATTTCCTCCAACTCCGCTAAGAATTGCTCATCATTGTCGTTACCCCCTTCATCCCTCTGGTCAATCGGGGCGCGGGTAGACGAAGACACCCCCGTGTTGAGGGCGGCGGAGCCGGGGCTGGGACGACGGCGAAGGTGGGCTATGGCCGCATCATCGTCATCCGAAGATGACGAAGCCAGAAATCGAGGTGGAGTGGGAGCAGATGGTGAATTGAAAGCCATAGGAAGGTTGAAGAAAGGGTGAATGCGTTACCTGGTTCAGCTTCGTTCGGAAGTACGGAAGCTTGCTGGAAAACTCTAGAGCGAAGGCCCAGTTGCACGATGGTTGAGGGTAAAGGGTTTATGCCTAAAACCCTCGCCCTTTTTATAGAGGAGGGAGGGGCCGAAATATAATATAAATATAGTCAGGACCCCCCGAAGGAAATAAAGTCGCACGGGCAGCGCGTGGTCGACACTACATCTATAGGTTGGGCGATCTCGCAGCCCATGACGACACTTGTCAGCCAGGCCATCACGACAGATCGGTCATACCCACTGCCGATTCAAGGAATTGAGGTGACGGTTTGCCTCCCCAAGGACGGCGATGCGGTTCGGGCACAGATCCCGAGATTAATTGGCCACAAGTTGGTAAAAATCAACGGTTCAAGATAAAGTCCCAAGGCAAGCTTGCGACCTCATCTTGAGGGGCAATTGTTGTAAGGGGGAATAACCCGACTTAGTGGAGGCCGGGAATTGGGCCGACTTATGGTCAGCACTTTATCCGAGTATTATCCGACTGGAGCAAGTCTTGAGCGACTTCGGAAGGTTAGCAGGTCGCTAGAAGTGTGGGGAGCCATGAAGGTCGCGAGGCGACTTGGTAGGATCCGGAAGTCGGGGCCGACTGTGTCCCGATCTTGATTGAAGATAAATATGGAAGAGATTCGAGTAGTTAAGGAGGCGGATTTCTCGGGATATAATCAGGGAATGTGTATCTGTAAGCGCGACTTGCGGTCCAAGAAAGGAAACCCTAGGTTGGCACACGAGGCGAGGCTCATGAAGACTGTAGCCCTAGATCTACGTCTATAAATATAACCTGTAATGCACTTTGTAAAGGATCTAAAATCTTAGAGTCCTGCATGTAAATAATACAAATAAATAATCGGCTTGGTGCCCCCCTGGGCGTAGTCCATTTCGTGACTTAACCGGGTAATCAATCAATCGTGTGTCTTTTTATTGCTTTCGCTATCCCATTAATCGGAAATTATCAAAATAATAGTTTGTTTGTCGGTAATCAAACCGGGTGCAACAACGGGAATTAGGGCATCCATGTCAATTGTAATGTAAATCAAAAACACAAATTGTTAAACAAAAAATGTAACAAACAACATTTATGTGTAGGTTGGTGTAGTGTGCACATACCGCGTGAATTGATAAGAATTATACATACACCCCCACATCAATTTGAAATTGACTCGAGTAAAACACAAACTAAATGCCCATAAATCAACACCAAACCGACCCATATAACACATGCATCAATCAACCCAAATTACACAAGATTATTCACAACTAATACCCAAAAGGAAAAACAGAGAACCGAACACATGCATCAGAATTTGACAACCCCACATCAATTTTAAACCGAACCGTGGATAACCCACTTCCATCGCTTCATCAAAGCACAACAAACAAAACCAGTCAAATCTGTGATTAATTAAACCAGTAAGCACATCACTGTTCACACTAAGAATTGGATTTTCGAAGGAACCCAAAAAAAAACCATACAATAACGTGGATTTTCACGTAACACATATACGGTTGTAAACGAAACGAAATATCCAAAGGCGAGTCATCGGAAAATCCACTCGTCGACGAACACCCCCACACGTCAAATACAGGACAAACACATACAATGACTAAAAAATACAATGAAACTCAAACATCGCAAACCCAGATCGACAGAACTTACCAGTGATTGGAACAAACAAAATTTGCCCGTGTTACTGTTGGGCCTGGTTAATTAAACACACCACAAACCATATGATATGTATGCTGAAGGGGAATAGTAAATAAAAGCGGGCTCATGAATAATCTATGAGTGCATAGTGCACCCGGGTGCACATGAGACCCACTTAGTTGCTTATGATTGTCTTAACCTTCACTAGTATTCTATGATTTAAAAGCGGAAACGGAGATCGGGCCGGACAATCTTAACGCTTTTGGTCCGATCGGGTTCGATCGTTATAAAGCGGTTGCAACGATATAACGTCATAAACATATATATATATAATTAAATAGAAACGAAGAGTGATCAGACGGTTGACGCGGAAGATGAGTGACAGTAGAGACACAAAAAATAATGGTCCAAGACTTAGTATAAAGAATACGATCCAAACGCTCATGCAACTCTTGTCTACTTCACGTGAATGGAGAACCCAACCCACATAATCGGCATCTACAAGCTCACAATCAGCAACGGCCTCAGCAAAATCAGCCATCTCATCCGACCAATCAACAGAACTACCCAAGCGCTCATCAAGATGCAAAAAGATGTTGAAATCACCACCAACCATCCAAGGACACCCGGCGACGGACTCAGCAATCTCACGCAACTCATCCCAGAGTAAAAATCTATCGTCACGACTACACTTAGCATACACAAAAGTCATAAACACTGGCTCAGGAAGCACAACAATAGACAAACGTATATGCAAAAGCTGGACAGAATCCAAAAGAACCTCCAATTGAAAACCATAGTCCGCAAACACCCAAATCTTATTTGCAGAATTCTTTACACCACTAGCCAAGCTAAAGGTACGCCTGTAAAAGTCAAACCCAGACATCACCATGGGTTCCAGAATTGCTACAACAGAAATGTGATGCTCATGAATGTAAAGCCGAATAACACTCTGGGTAGGATCCTGTTCGATACCCCAAGCATTCCATACTAGGAATGGAAGAGACATATCTAACAATGAGGTGGAACGGAGGTCTTGCTTCCAACTCTTGTGTGACCAGAAATCTGCTGCCGAAAGAAACTCGACCCAATCAACAGTGGGAGCAGTTCGCGAATGTCGTAACTGAGTGGGAGCGTTGATGATGACGGGAACGACGAGGAGCAGTTCGCGAATGTCGTAAACTCATAACATTATCATCAACAGTGGTGCCGAAACCATAGGTATTAGATACTCCAACCGCTAACGGAATAGGTTGTAACTCTCCATCCGAAGTCATAGGAACAGGGCCACCCCAATCAAAGAAATAACCCGACTCAATGCTACCAAATAAATGCTCAAGGTGAGGAGAATCCCAAGGACGAGAGATAGAACCTCGTGCACTGACAAAAGTATCATCAGGAGGGGGGAATTAGGACAAAAAGGACACCAAAGTGGGAGTATTAAAGGATGGGTAAATTGACTCCTTCCGAGGAGAAACAGATGCCCGAGTGACAAAAGCCGGATCCTCTAAGTGCTCAAGAAAGTAAGAGGCCGGCTTGAGCGAAGAGTCCGACACATGGGAAGGTGTATGCAAGGAAGACATGCACCTGGGCACGGTAAATGCATGCATGGGCGTGGTGGAAGTTGGCTGCTTCTACAAATACTTTACGTGTGCTGAAGATTCCTCCAAATGGGAATGGGCCTGGGCCGCACGCATCTCCAAAGAAGAATTAATATCCTGGGTCTGGTCGAGAAGAATAGGCGGCCATGGGGACTTGGCAAATGCATGGCTTGGAATGGAGAAAATGGGCTGCTTCACAAGTTCTTTTGAATGGACCGAATTATCCTCCAAATGGGGAATCATGGCATAGGCATGTGGATTAATTATATGGCCGAAGACTCCTCCAAGTGAAAATTAATATTATGGACTTGATTGGTGGTGAAAGATGTGTATGTGTCTGCTACAATAACATTGGGCCACGCCAACAATTTGGTTTCGTGGGCCGAATTTATAATTTTGTGGTTCAATACTTTTTGGAGGCCCAAATCAGGAGGTTCTTTATGTGAATTAAGTAAGGTAGAATTTTGAATTAAATCTAAATTCATACTCGAAACACTTATCTCAACCGACTCCATAATTGGCGCATGATGAGGGTGCGAATCAGTCACCTTTCCCACGTCCACATGCACGTTTCCAGCATTCTTCATAATTGTAGGAGCCAAAGTTGGGGCCACATCATCAGCATTAAAGGAACCAGTCAATCCTACATTTGAATCAGCAACACCGCATCCCCCTTTCCCACGTTACCATAATCACGCTTCACATCAATTGTAGGAATTGCATTGACCAAATCAACATGAACCGGCTTCCCATTATCGACGCCCACAGAATTAATTACATCGTCATCAACATTAATTGCATCGCCATCCTCATGAAGTGTATTGTTCAAATTTAGGAATAACCATAACCGAATTCTTACTCGAATCACCTTCCAAGATTGTAGGAACCACCTTGACCACATCCCCACTCTCTTGCGCTGCATTAACGAGTGAAGTAATCACCACGCAATCAGCCCCCCAATTTAATTGCACCCGCATCATCAACGTGCTCCGAACTACGTCTAGATTCATACGAGATCAGCCCAAAATGAAACCGCTCCAACATCCTCGCATCAGTATGCAGAGAATTAACACATGAATTAAATTTAGTATTCAGTTTTGGAGCTGAAGTCAAACATGTCGTTTCCAAAGCCTCATCATGTTGAGAACCCAAAACTGAAAACGAATTCTCAACAACAACCCCATTCGCAACACCCGAAACCCCAGGACAAAGACCCAAACCAGTGACTTTGCCTTACCCGAAACAAACTGACCTGAATCTGGCCCGCTAGATTGTGCACCATATTGAATCACAGACGAAGCTGCTATAGCCGGCGCAACCTTTGAAGCCAAACCATCGGAAACAGGTAACGAACTCACACCATGCACATAACGCGCTGGAGGAAACACCATGCACATAACGCGCTGGAGGAAACACCTTACTTTTATTTCTGACAATATCCATGCCTAAGATCCTCTTAGCATCACCAAGATCCTTCATCTCAAATATTGAGTTGAGCTTTCCCTTCAAACTTTGGATTTTGGCCAAACTCTTACTAGCTATAAGCATGTCATCCACATATAGCAATAGGTAGGTAACAACTTTTTGTCCATGTTTCTCCAAGTATACACAACTATCATAAGAACATCTGACAAACCCCACAGACAACATAAAGCTATCAAACTTCATATACCACTGTCTTGGACTTTGCTTGAGACCATATAGAGATTTCTTCAGCAAGCAGACCTTGTTCTCATTGCCTTCCGCTATGAATCCCTCAGGTTGCTACATATAAATGGTTTCTACAAGTTCACCATGTAGAAATGCAGTTTTGACATCCATCTGTTGAAGCTCTAACCCTTCTTGAACCACAATGGACAATAACACCCTGATAGAGCAGTGTTTTACCACTAGAGAGAACACCTCATTGAAGTCAATTCCTTCTCTCTGTGTGAAGCCAATTGCTACAAGTCTTGCTTTGAATCTGACTTGCTCAGTAAGTCCCATCTCCACCTTTCTTTTGAAGATCCACTTGCTGCTCACAAGTTTCTGATTCAAAGGCCTGTTAACCAGCTTCCATGCGCCATTCTTTTCAAGAGATTGAATCTCTTCTTCCATGGCAACCATCCATTTTTCACTATCAGTGTTTGATATGGCCTCTCTATAGTCTTTTGGTTCCTGGTATTCAACTTCTTAAGCAGTAACAAGTGCATAGTATACCAGATCAGCATGACCAAATCTGGTGGGTGGTCTGATGTTTCTTCTAACTCTATCTCTAGTTAGATTGTAATCTCTGATGTTATCAGGTGGATCATGCTCATCAACTTCATTTTCATCTTCTGCTTCATGATTTTGAGTATCTTCTCCATCTCCACCGTATTCTTGTATTTCTACCTCCACTGAAGTGTCCTCATTTTCAATCTCTCCATCAATATCTTGAGGTCTTCCCTGGGTTTTGTATCCCATTTGTTGTTCATTAAAAGTCACATCTCTACTCACAATGCATTTCTGATTTCCTGGTTCCAAACACCAGAGTCTGTAACCTTTGACCCCTTTTGGATAACCAACAAAAATACACTTCAAAGCTCTGGGTTCAAGCTTATCTTGCTTGATGTGAACATAAGCAGAACAACCAAATACTCTAAGTTTATAGTAATCAGATAACTTCACATACCATACTTCATCTGGTGTCTTCATGTCAATAGCAGCAGATGGTGACTTGTTGATTAAGTAGCAAGCTGTATTTACAGCTTCTCCCCAGAAAGATTTTGGAATCTTAGCATCAGAAAGCATGCATCTAACCCTTTCCAGAATGGTTCTATTCATTCTCTCAGCAAGACCATTTTGCTGAGGGTTAGCAGGCACAGTTCTATGCCTTGTAATCCCTTTTTCCCTGCAGAAAGATTGGAATTCTTCTGACAAATACTCAAGTCTATTATCTGTTCTTAATTTTTTCAGCTTCTTCCCTAACTTGTTCTCATATTCAACAACCCATTCTTTAAATCTATTGAAAGCATCACTCTTCTGTTTCAAGATAAACACCCACAATTTCCTTGAAAAATCATCTATGATAGTCATGAAATATCTACCTCCACCATGAGATTCAACTCTAGATGGACCCCATATATCAGAGTGCACATAATCAAATTTATCAATGGTGGTGTGAGTAACCTTTTGGAAATGGTTGCTTCTTAGATTTTCCAAGGATACACTGCTCACAGAACTGAAGCTTTGACAGATTTCCATCAGGGGACACTCCCTTCTTAGAGAGAGCTTGAACTCATTTCTCTCCAATGTGAGCAAGTCTTTTATGCCATAGAGATGCATCTGGTGAACTTGAGGTGGCATCAGCTGTTCCAACCACTGTTTCCCCTATCAGAATGTAGAGTCCATTTGACTTTTCCCCTTTCATCACTAGCCTGCTATCTTTAGTGACATGTATTAAGCCATTTTCTGTATTGAACTCATATCCCAAAGCATTCAGAGATCCAAGTGATATAAAATTTCTCTTAAGCCCTGTAACATATCTCACATTTGTGAGAATTCTGGTTTTCCCATCAAACATTTTGATTTTCACACACCCACTCCCTTTCACCTTACATCCCATATCATTTCCCAGCAGAACAGACCCCCCATCACTCATCTTGAGGTTTTCAAACCATCTAGCAGTGGGACACATATGGAAAGAACACCCAGAATCAAGAACCCATTCATCATGCATTTTAGAATTTCAGAATACCACGGCTTCAACACTTTCATATAGCCTCACAAGAATCGCCGCTTCTCGCGATCTTTGGCCTTTTCATTTGCCTTCTGGTCCTTGTTCTTCTCCCTTTCTGGACAATTTTTCTTTAAGTGATCAGTCTTGTGACAAGAGAAACACTTCCTCATCTCCACAAAACCTTCCTTCTGATCAGATGGACCACCTTTCCCATCTTTCTTCTTATTGAACTTCTTCCCTTTGAATTTGACATTCAGTTAGGCTTGGCAGCGGGGCGGGGAATCCCCGTTCCCCGCGGGGATCCGCCCCGAATGGGGCGGGGAATCCGTTCTAACGGGATTCGCCCGAACGACAATGAGGAATCCTCACAAAAATTCCCCATGGGCGGGGATGGGATTTTTACCCCCGAAGGCCGGGGCGGGGTGGGGCTGGGGATAGTATTCCCCGCCCCGCGGGGATCCCCGGCCCATTCCCAGCGGGGCCCCGATTTTTTATAATTTAAAATATATATATATATACATATATAAACAAATATAATTGTGAACAATATATGAAGACTATAATTTTTAATGTATATATTTAGTGGTTGAACTTTGAAGAATATTTTCATATGATGTTTAAGTTTTAATATCCATCTTTTAAAATCAAGCAAATAATTAAACGAGGTAGCCTGCTTCAGAAAGCCAAAACGTTTTAGGTATTTCTCTTATTTTTAAAATATATAAATTTAGATATTTTTTATTTTCTAATAATGGAGTGCCTGAATGTGAAATCCTCTAGAACAGGGATCAGATTTGTTTTGAAAAATTGTGACAACTAGATTAAAAAAAAGGCGGGGCGGGGAATGGGGCCAATGTTTACCCCGAATGGTTTGCGGGGATTCCCCGTCCCCGTCCCCGCCCCGAATTTCGCGGGGACGGGGATGGGAAGTTGTCCCCCGGCCCCGCCCCGCCCCATTGCCAAGCCTACATTCAGTCCTTCTCCATCTTTTGAACCTTTCTTGACATCCTTCATCTGCAGAAACTTGGTCTTGATAGTTGTTTGAATTGCATCAAAACTAAGTTGTTCCTGCCTTCCAAACAACAAAGTATCTTTGAAATTCTCAAATGACTTAGGCAAAGAATTTAGGAGCATAAGAGCCTTGTCATCATCCTCCATCTTGACTTCTAAACTCTCCAGATCATCCATGGCTCTCAAGAACTCATCCAACTGCTCATTCAACCCCTTTTCATCTGTCATTTTAAAGGCTAAGAGTCTTTGCTTCATATACAACTTGTTAGATGCAGATTTTGCTTGATACAAATCCTCCAATCTCTTCCACAAGTCAAGAGCAGACTCCTCTTTTGCAACCTCCCTCAATGGTTTGTCACCAAGGCACAAAATAATGGTGTTGTGAGCCTTTTCAAGGATTTCAGTTTTCTTTGCTTGATTTTCTACCACATTTGTAGAAGATGAAGCCGGCCATTGATCTGCAGGTTTGAGAGCATTCAACAACCCATGGTGAGTGAGAAGTGCCTTCATCTTGATCTTCCATAACCCAAATCATTTTTGCCCGTAAACTTCTCAATATCTAGTTTCATTGCTGCCATAATCCTTCTACTCGCTTCCCACAGACGGCGCCACTTGTTAAGTAGCAGCAACTGATACTGTATAGACCAAGAAGTGATACTATACAGTACTGCAATTAATACTCAAACTGCAACTCGACCCAAAAAAATTGGAAACGAACAACGAAAACACAGATTTACGTGGTTCGGCTTGAAATGCCTACATCCACGGGATCAGGGCACCACACTTTCACTATGGAGAACAAGAATTACAGATTACACACACCAATTTTGATCTAATTGATGCGAATTGCTCACAACTCTCTATAGAACCCTAGAATTTGTGCTCTCTCTGAATTTCTCATAATTGAAGCTGATAACTGTTGCAATCGAACCTTCTAGTGCTAAAAAATATAACTCCTCAACTAATTCTGGTGAATCCCGCGTGCAAGGCACGAAATTTGAGACCTGAAACTGATTTCAGCGCAGCAAGCAGGTTGTTAAAACTGCCATGAACCGGACCCTTCCTGCAGATGAAACTTGAGGCCGGTTCGAGCGAAATAAGCCGGTTTTGGATGAGCCGAACCCGATTCCAGAATCCTCACATCGCACTTAACTTAAGTTGACCATCACATTTGCACTACACTTTGAATTTAATCATCACATGATACTTTGCTGCGTTAAACGGGGCTAGTGTGAAATCTCTCTCACCTATATTCCATAACATCTTAGGATCAATTAGCCGAAAGAGCCCAATATTGACAAAAAAAAGTGCAATGTGAGACAACAAAGAATGAGGTTGATTGGCCCTTTGTTTGTGTATCAATGTCATCAATTTGAGTTTAGCTTCGCTTTTTAATGTTATATATGGTTGAGAATTCACTAAACTAGCCACTCTCAATTTGTCATAATCTTTTTAGTTTTTAGTTTTAATTACCCACTTTGCATTAAAAAAAGAAAAAAAAAACTAGACATCCATTTTCACTTTTTAAATATATCTAAAATACACATACTTTTTAAAATGGGTAGAATAGATTTTTACAAATTTAGATGCTCGCGTTAATGGAATGATATGATATGTTTTATATTTGATGTTCTATTTTATGTTTCGCGGTATAAATGAATGACATGTAAAATATTTAAAATAAATCAAAGAATCACTATAATTTTAAATGAGTGGATCTCATGTGCATCCAAGTACACCGTATACTCATAATATATTTTAAAATCATGCAATTTTTTATATTGAAAGATGTAATTTATTTACACTAAATCGTGCAATTATTTTTTCATATTCATAGTTGCATGATTCAATGTAAACAAATTGTATCTTACAGTATAATAAATTGTGTTATTTTGAAATGCACTATAAATGTGCGGTGCACCTAATCCATGCAAAACTTAACTATTTTAAAATTAAGAAGATGGAATTTAATTGAAACATTAAAAAGTTGTACATAGGAATAGATGTGCGCACTAATAAGATACCCCACACCCCACCCTATTTATCCCCCACCAATAATTTTTTTTTTTCGACCAATCCCCCACCAATAATTATTAGGAGTGCTGAGAATCGATCTCCATAAGTGATAAGAAAGATACTGCTTACTAATAGAAATATAACCGATAAAAAAAGTATGCCTTTTTTAGTTATTATTTTCTTAAATAAAGAAATATGGAGTTAATTAATTATATATATATATATATATATATATATATATATATTTAAAACATTAAATTTCTGGGGAATTCATTGCCTCACACAAGATTTTGTTTTTGTGAATAAGTTTGTAAATCATGATATGATATTAGTCAATTTCGCAATGCCCAACTTAATGAACAATCTTTGGTTTTCTTAATTCTTTGGAGAAAGTCTTATGTGAAATATTGCACACTAGTGTTATGTGCAATACAACATAAATAAAATAAAAGTTGCCTAAATTTCGCGGGTCAGGGCGGGTCGGGCGCGGGCAGAACGCGAGCAATGAGTTCAGGTTTACATAACAACTTGATGTGTTACTAAATAAATAAAATAGTGTTACCCTATGAGCAAAAGAGTGTTACTACATAAACAAAAATCAGTACAAACGCATAAACAAAACCAGAACAAACGGAAAAGAAATCCTCAGTCCAAAATTACAGATTTACATAACAACTTGATGTGTTACTATATGAACAAAAGAGTGTTACCCTATGAGCAAAAGAGTGTTACTACATGAACAAAAACCAGTACAAACGCGAAAAATATCATCAGTAAAAGAGTGTTACTACATGAACAAAAACCAGTACAAACGCATAAACAAAACCAGAACAAACGGAAAAGAAATTCTCAGTCCAAAATTACAGATTTACATAACAACTTGATGTGTTACTACATGAACAAAAGAGTGTTACCCTATGAGCAAAAGAGTGTTACTACATGAACAAAACCAGTACAAACGCGAAAAAAAATCATCAGTCTAAAATTACAGATATACAGAACAGCGTGAAAAGAGTGCAGAAGGATCTGAATTTCAGCACACACTTTATGTTGAGGTGTAATCCAAACACCACACACATATTCTCTCTCCTTCTTGCAGAATTCATTCCAAAATTCAAATTGAACAACCCAATTTCATCCAATAATCGGAGGAATTGAAAAAATTAAATTGGACAAGAAATTAGGGCACGAATGAGGAAGAATAACCCTTGAGATCCACCAACAATTTGAAGAGAAGAAGAAGAAGAAGAAGAAAGAAGAAGAAGAAGAAGAAGAAGAAGAAGAAATTTGACAGATTTCGTGATGAGCGTCGCAAAGATGAAGAAAGTCAATCTGCCCTAACCCGCTTCTTATGACCCATGTGAAAAAAAAGAAAAAAAAAATTCAATTAGACATAACACTAATATGTAATATTGCATACAAGTTTTTGTCAATTCTTTAACAAAATATTGTGTTTTCAGATATTTATGTCAAACTATAGTGACTTGACACTGAAAGTCACACATATGAATCGCACATATCCCACATTGGACCGGCAATCATTAGATATATACCATTACAATTCAATTGAAAGATATTATTTTGCCAACATATGTGGCGGTGATTCTAAATGATTCTAAATTATGACCCGAATGATATTTGAATTGGGGGATATCAATTAGGTACAAAATGTAAGAACTTATATCAATTAACTACAATCCCTACATTTCATTTCAATTAACTACAATCTACTAAGTCTTAAGACAATATTACCCCTATGCATAAAAAAAAATTGTGTATTTTTATTTTTTTTGCACAATTTCAAATTATACATTATTTAAAAAAAAAAAATTTTACTAAAATTCAAATTTCATTAGTAAAATTCAAAAAATTTCACTCCATTTTAATATTTTTTTTCATTTTGCAAAGTCTGGAATTGTAAAAAAATATTATTACAATTTTTATTCGTCTTCTTTATTTATATTTTACACGAACACAAAATAAATTCGACCCCGGTGCAAAAAATATTTGCACAAACCGCTGAATATTTACTAATTTCAGAATGAGGGGAAGAAAAGAATGGTTCATCAAATTATAGTTAATGGGGAAGATAAAAATATTACAAATCATCATCATTTATGAACAAGTATCAATACTAAAAATATTTTACACCCAAAATGGAGGAAGAAGAAAATTTGCACAAATGAAGAAAATATATTTGCACAAACGCAAAAAATATTTGCACAAATTCATAATTTACACGCCACGGAAAAAATCTCCTCTCGAGCTCCCACTTCAGTTCATCCATTGCAGCCCACGTCGAATTGTCTCTTCTCCAACCATCAACAAACCACAAACAAACCACAAAAACACCCCACCCATTTCATCAAACACATTACATGCACACAAATACCCCAAAAAAAATTTGCAGCGAATTTGAATAGCAAGGACAAGCCCCAACCGGATTTGAGTAGCCAAGACAACCAAAAAAATTGTTCAAGTAAGAAAAAGATAAATGGGCTAAATTTGAACAAAATAAAAAAATGGGTTAAAAACTCAAAATTTTCTCTATCTTCCTTCATTTTCCAGTTTCTTCAATCGGCCGCAGCCTCCACGCCGTCGTCGTCCGCTGCCTCCACTCGCCACACCAAAAAACCACCGCCGCCGTCTTCGCGAATCTTCACCCTTTCGTGGTGTACCAGATCCGCCGCCCGATGAAATCCGCCGCCGCCACCATCACCTCCGCAAATATGCAGATCGCCGCCTCCGCGCACCCCCACCACCATCAACCCCAGATTAAATAGCCTCGAACCCCGCTACCATCACCCCAGTGCCTCCAGTCTCTGCGCACCCCCACCACCATCACCCCAAAATCGCCGCCTCGCAGAACCCCCCACCACCACCACTTCCGTCGCAGCAGGACAGCTGCCCCCCATTTTTATGTAAAACTCGTCGTGTTGCTGGTGATTTTTAGAGAGAGAGAGTGAGGGGGTTAGAGAGAGAGGCAGATAGATAGTGAGGGTTTGGAACATTTATTGAAATTATATATACCGATTTGGGGGTTTTCAAAATAAAAGGGTATTTTGGGTTTTTTGTGTAGCACTTTGTATCTAGTTGATATAAAGGTTTTTGCTTGTATCTAGTTATAATATTATCTCCAATTGTGTATCTCCTTGAAAGGGGGGATATCAATTAGGTACAAAATGTAAGAACTTATATCAATTAACTACAATCCCTACATTTCATTTCAATTAACTACAATCTACTAAGTCTTAAGACAATATTACCCTTATGCATAAAAAAAAAATCTGTGTATTTTTATTTTTTTTGCACAATTTCAAATTTTATATTATTTAAAAAAATATATTTTACTAAAATTCAAATTTCATTAGTAAAATTCAAAAAATTTCACTCCATTTTAATTTTTTTTTTCATTTTGCAAAGTCAGGAATTGTAAAAAAATATTAATACAATTTTTATTCGTCTTCTTTATTTATATTTTGCACGAACACAAAATAAATTCGACCCCGGTGCAAAAAATATTTGCACAAACCGCTGAATATTTACTAATTTCAGAATGAGGGGAAGAAAATAATGGTTCATCAAATTATAGTAAATGGGGAAGATAAAAATATTACAAATCATCATCATTTATGAACAAGTATCAATACTAAAAATATTTTACACCCAAAATGGAGGAAGAAGAAAATTTGCACAAATGAAGAAAATATATTTGCACAAACGCAAAAAATATTTGCACAAATTCATAATTTACACGCCACGGAAAAAATCTCCTCTCGAGCTCCCACTTCAGTTCATCCATTGCAGCCCACGTTGAATTGTCTCTTCTCCAACTATCAACAAACCACAAAAATCACAACAAACCACAAAAACACCCCACCCATTTCATCAAACACATTACATGCACACAAATACCCCAAAAAAAATTTGCAGCGAATTTGAATAGCAAGAACAAGCCTCAACCGGATTTGAGTAATCAAGACAACCAAAAAAATTGTTCAAGTAAGAAAAAGATAAATGGGCTAGGCTGAACAAAATATTCGAATTTGAATTAGCCATACAACTTTTCGTAACCACCATATATTCGAATTAATTTTCTGTTGTGAAAACATCTCAATTTAAATAATATTTTTAACTATCAATTTAGTTAGAATTAAATATTTATAAATTCCGTAAAAAAATATAAATTATGATTCATTAATCTATTGTGTTATTTGATTGTATAAGTATATATTCTCACTAATAATAATATTATCAATTTTACACAATTTTCAACACAATACTCCATCATTCAATGAATACAATAATAATATAATAATATAAATTTTTTTTTTTATAATCTTACTTTATAAAATCTCAAAACAAACATACAATTTTACTATTGATTAGAATTTTAAATTCTGAATTTCAAATTTCAGAACTTCCCCGCCCACTATTTATTTATTTTTAAAAAAATTTATTAAAGAATCCCTTAAAATCTCCTAAGGTCTTTGTTCGCGAGATTAATCTCAATTAATCTACGGTTTGGTTTGTGGGATGAGTGTCATGATATACTTTAAATTTGAGTAAAAAATGTATTAAATTCCTCTATAGTGGGATAAAACATATCTCAATTGCAATATTACAAATTGTCAATCTATTATTTGAATAGATTCACAAGAATGAAGTGTGGTTATTTCAATTCAATTTAAGGGTATTTATGACATTTCAATAGATATCTCATTTAATCTCTTAATCAAAATATATTTT
Source organism: Stenogyne calaminthoides (assembly GCA_037126765.1). NCBI lineage: Eukaryota > Viridiplantae > Streptophyta > Magnoliopsida > Lamiales > Lamiaceae > Stenogyne > Stenogyne calaminthoides. The sequence continues at coordinate 9,433,838 of JBBCBC010000007.1, forward strand.
AATTCAAACAAATTCAGTCAAATCAATCTAATCTTACTCAATCTCACTCAATCCTATCACATTTAATCAATTCAGTAAAACGAACAAACGCCCCCTAATTCAATTAAGTTGTCGTTTGATTTGCCGCCATGTCTCATAAAGTGCTTCTCCTTCGCCACTGGCAATGGATTGCTGCTACTTAATGCTCTGTCAATGGCTTCGAACAACACAATTTCTTCTCTCATATTCTGCCCAGTTATATCAGCTGAATGTCGATTCAAGGGACAGCTGATGAGGAGTCTCCGGCGCTGCCGCATCAACCGGCACTGCGATCGATGTCCAACACGTCGTCGCAAGTCGCCATTGTTGGCTCCAATCTCTGTCCTATTGAGAGCCTTGACTACGAGTATGTACACTAAAATCGAATAATGCAACTCCGCTTTGTTACTGTTCAGTGATGCCTATGTTTATATTCATGGATTATGATTCTATTGGTGGATTTAGGGGAAAAATACGTGTGAAATGCGTAATTATTTTTATTTCCATTTTTTTATACGAAATGCGTAATTGGTTGGTGTTGAGTAATGTTTATACGGTTTTGATTTGATCGATGTCTCCTTGATACAATTCCCTCGAATTACAATCTTTTCTTTAAAATTTGAATTTACGTGATGTCAAAGCAGTTTTACACCTCATGAGCTATTAAGGTGTATAATATTACCATGGTATCTTACCCCTTTTTCCTCTGATTTTTGTCATCTGAGAACTGATCAGGTTCTAAATGAATTGACGTTAAAATATGTAGGATTATTGAGAATAATGTGTTCAAGCAAGATTGGAGGACTAGGGGGATGATGGAGATATTTCAGTATATATTCATGAAATGGACATTTTGTTTTCTCTTTGGACTTATTGTGAGTCTCGTCGGGTTCTTCAGCAACTTTGCCATTGAGAATGTAGTTGGCTGGAAGTTTGTTATAACATCCAATATGATTTTTGCCAGAAAGTAAGGACTTCCTACTACTTTTGGTTCACTTGCTTCCGAAATTTTAATATTTTGAGCTTTATTTAAAATTCATGTTTTTTGGTTATTGATCTCTTCATAAGTTGTTTCTGTATGCATATGGTGATGTGCACATATATATATTTTTTCAATTACTAATACTTAGCGGTCTGTAGATTCAACTAAAAGGAAAAGGGTCCATTTCATCTTTGTTAGATTCAACTAAGATATAAACCTCCCTATACGACTTATCTCGGCCTTGACCACTTTTCTAGTGTGGTGTGTGGACTATTGCATCTTTATTAGATTTGATTTGTGTTGACAGGTTTCCGGTGGCTTTCATTGTGTTTGTCTGTTCAAATCTTGGCTTGACATTGTTTGCAAGTTTGATAACTGCTTGTATAGCAACCAAGGCTGCTGGTTCAGGTATAGCAGAGGTTAAGGCTTACCTGAATGGTGTAGATGCACCTGAGATTTTTTCATTCCGAACTCTGCTTGTCAAGGTACTTGGGATCTGCATGCCTTTGTTAATTAGCTTGATTCTATATACATAGATGGCCTTGCAGAAAATGAAATCTGTTGGATATAATTCTACGGGAATGGAATAAAAATACCCATTTTGTAGAACCATTTATCTTAAAAAAGAGACGAATTCTTTTGATTCACTATAGAATAAATACAAGAAAACGCCCGGAAGAAGAGTACTTTTCTTACTGCATATTCTTCACTTTCTACTTGATTTATGAGTTCCTTTTGGAAAGTAAAGAAAATAAATGGTATGCCTATTGGAAATGGTTGTTCTGGACCTTCTGGTCCATTTCTTTGGTAGGGCATATGTTTTTTTTTTTTTTTTTTTTTCTGATTAAAAACTCAGGACAACTGGTCTCTCTTCATTTACAAAAACACAAGATGTCATCAAAATTCTAACACAACCGGGACTATTGAGCCATATTCATTCAACAATGCATCTACTCTCTAAAGCAAATGCAAGCAGATCTTGAAGTCCTTGTATATAAAATGCCATTATTCCACATTCTATCTTTTTTTTTAATCATATCTTCAGTATAAATCCATAAAAACAAGTCCCTTCTCTCTCTTTATATTTGTTTATTAAAAAAATATTATTTTGTATGGTTTGACTGATGTTCGTTTATAGCTTTTTAAAATTAAATACTTATATAAAAGGTAATATAACATGCAGATAGTTGGAAACATACTTGCTGTGTCATCATCTCTTAATATTGGAAAGGCAGGGCCAATGGTCCATACTGGTGCTTGTATAGCTGCAATAGTGGGTGAAGGTGGATCGAAGAAGTTTAGGTTGAACTGGAAGTTCTTACAGGTCTTCAAAAATGATCTGGACAGGCGAGATTTTGTAACATGCGGATCTGCTGCAGGGATAGCTGCTGCTTTTCGTGCTCCAATTGGCGGAGTGTTGTTTACTCTTGAAGAAATGGTATCTTGGTATGACCAAGCCCATGCTCTTTTTCTTTTTTTTTCCTTAAGGGAATACCAGTGATATTTAACTTTGATGGACTCTAGTTTAACTATGTCAAGCTCATTGGTCCCACAAGTGTGAATCCAATTTGTATGATTCCTGGGACTGTGAAGATATTCTGATCGTCGTAAATGTTGTTATTATGCTTTTTCTTTTTATATATACGCACACACACATATATATATTCTAATACTGAAGTAGTTAGTTTCGACTTTCTCCTGCAGGTGGAGAAGTGATCTGCTGTGGCGAGCTTTCTTCACGACTACTATTGTTGCTGTAGTCCTTCGAGCACTGATAGGTTTCTGTTTGAGAGGTGAATGTGGACTATTCGGCAAAGGGGGTCTTATAGTGTATAACATCTCCTCTGCAAAAATTTCCTATCAACTCAGGGATGTGCCACCTGTTCTTCTTCTCGCAGTTATAGGAGGCATATTAGGAAGTCTCTACAATCTTCTACTTAATAAGATTCTCCAAATTTACAAATTAATCAACAGGTAAGACTTTCATCTCACATATTAACTCGCTATATTAAACTCGCACACACTGAATTTTCATGTGCTTCTTTATTCTTTATGCCAGGAAAGGAATTGTCTATAAGATAATGTTGGCTTGCTTTGTTTCCATTTTCACTTCTTGTCTTCTATTCGGACTTCCCTGGACTGCGTCTTGTCATCCATGTCCATCGAATTCATCAGAGCCTTGTCCATTGATTGGTCGGTCGGGGAATTACAAGAAGTTTCACTGTCCTCCCGGCCACTACAACGACCTTGCCAGCCTATTTTTTAACACAAACGACGATGCAATCAAAAACCTCTTTAGAAAAGGCACAGAGTCTGAGTTTCATTACTCTTCAGTGTTCCTATTTTTTTCTTCCTGCTTTATACTCAGTATTTTCAGTTACGGAGTAGTTGTTCCAGCTGGCCTCTTCGTGCCAATTATTGTGATCGGGGCATCTTATGGTCGTTTTATCGGGATGTGTGTTGGTTCTACCTCGCACCTAAACCATGGCCTATTTGCTGTTCTTGGTTCTGCCTCTCTTTTGGGAGGGTCTATGAGGATGACCGTTTCCTTGTGTGTGATTATTCTTGAATTGATGGATGATCTATTACTGCTGCCACTTCTCATGCTTGTTGCTCTCATTTCCAAGGCTGTGGCCGATGTATTTGATGAAAATATATATGACATCATAATGGCATTGAAGGGCATTCCTTATTTAGTAGCTCATGCAGAGCCATATATGAGACAGTTAACAGTTGGAGATGTGATTACGGGCCCAGTTCAGGTGTTTAATGGCGTTGAGAGGGTTGGTAATATTGTGAATGTTCTCAGAACCACAGGGCATAACGGATTCCCTGTGGTGAACGAGCCTAGTTCGCTCTCTTCATCTCCAGTGCTATTTGGTTCGATTCTTCGAGCCCATCTCCTCGTCTTGTTAAAAAAGAAATCGTTCTCGAAAACACCCTCCCAGGTATGCCCAGATGCCTTCGTTAAATTTTCATCTGCTGATTTTGCGAAGAAGGGAGATTGTATTGAAGATATAGAATTTTCCGAGGAAGAGATGGGAATGTTTGTAGATTTGCATCCTTTCTCTAACACATCGCCTTACACCGTGGTAGAGACAATGTCATTAGCTAAAGCACTGGTACTTTTCAGGGAAGTCGGATTAAGGCACCTTCTGGTGATTCCCAATGTTTCCGAGGTGAGAATTTTCGCCCTTTCAACTTAATTAGCTTCCCCATAGACTCAGTTACGCTAACATACGTTATGTGTTAATTGGTTATGTTATGTATTAGTAAAAACACACAAGATGAAACACCAAATTTGAATAAGGGAGCCAGTGCCCCCCATTCAGAAACTTGACTGCAGATAACATATTCATGATTTAGTTAAATATGCTTCCATACAGCCCCCAGAAAAAAAGTTTAATTACTTGATTTTAGTTGTGGATCAACTGCTTTTAAGTGTACTAATGCTTGTTTTATGTGAGTGTTTCATCATGGAGACCAACATCATGCTTCATACATTCAATGAAACTTGTAACAAGTGGTGATAAAAAAATAATTGTTGGTTGAGAAATAGGAGAATTATTGAGGAGAAATGTTTATAGGAGTGGATGTAGTTAATCAAAATGGGAAAATGATTACTTTATTTTGAGTCTCATTACCACGTGCTAAGTACGATGAACGTGAATTGAACATCTTTTATTCTCGTTAACCACCATTAATACATTATACTCATTCTTATTGAAGGATTTTGAACCAAACACCCCTTTAATTCTTTATGCATTTTCTTGGCGAACAAGGATATTAGCAATTATAGAGTATATTCCAAGCTATATATATATATATATATATTGTCAATTAAGCTATTGCACAGCCTCTTTACAATGGTATATATGGTCGCGCCATTGGACCGTTTTGGTCAGAAGTACGAGAGACGAAGAAAGAAGAAAGAAGCAGCAACTTGAAGTTTTCAAGAATTGTCCTTTATGTTTTATTTTCTTGTTTTTCTAGACTTGCCATAATTGTGTTTTAATTACTTACCATATCTGTCGTTTTAATTTCTGAACTCAGCCCATGGGCTTTAGTTTTTATTTGGAACCTATTAGGCGTAGGGTTTACTCTTGGGATTTCTTTATCGTTTATTGAGAATTGAATCAACGGGTTTGTTGCAATTTCCTAGTGTTTTTTCGTGCATTCATTGAATAGCTAGGATTCCTAAGTATAGAGGTTTCAACAATTGGTATCTAGAGCCATGGTGACGAACAAGGAGCGGTTCAAGCCACGAGACATCAATGTTGGAAATATCGCGAGAAGCTAGCGGGATTTGAAGAAAGACCAGTAGAGAGAAGTCCGGCGGCAAGAAGCGTCGGGATAGACGCAACGCTAACGATCCGGTCGAGGCGCTTTAAACGCCGAGACGAGGGCGCATTTCTACGTACCGACGTGAGACGGGAGGAACTTCGGAGTCTATTGGGAATAGTCGGGGTCACCCGAAGGTTGACAAGCACGAGAGGCGGACTCGTGATAATACGGGGGACGGCGTTCACCGCAACTAAGGGCAGGAAAGAGAAAATCCTTTTCGCCAAGGAATCGTGTTCAACAATCGGGGCCCTTTCCACGGGGATGGTTCGAATCCGAGAAAGAGGAAAACGAAGAGGAAAAAGGGGAGAACGAAGAAGAATTCGAGATCAAACAGAGGAATCTGAGGACTAACTCGTTTCGACCATCGAACAAGGGTATTTTTACGATCATCGTCCGAAGGGACCGCGAATCGACTTCCCGAAATTCAGCGGGGAAGACGCAATTAATTGGGTAGATCGGGCGGAGTAGTATTTCGAATGGCAGGGTACGCGAGTAAAGGACTGCGTTCAAATTGCATCCTTTTACTTGGAAGGAGAGGCGCTCCAATGGTGGCGTTGGTTCGAACAAATCAAGGGGGGTCAAGAACCGGATTGGTATGAATTCAAAAAAGGGCTTCTAAGTCGATTCGGGACGACTCAACAAGAGGATGCAAATGAATCGATGAGTCGCATCAAGCAAGTGGGCAACTTCCGTGATTACTTACGAGAATTTGAAAAGGCGATGAGTAGAGTGCCACATTGGCCGCCAAGTGCACTACTCAGAACCTTCATGGCGGGGCTAAAACTTGAGCTTGCTACTGAACTTAAGATGTGGAAGCCTAAGAATCTGTCGGAGGCAATTGAACTCGCAACTCGGAAGGAGGAACAACTCAAATCAAATCGGGGTAGTTTCGGGTTTCAGCGCCAAAACCTAAACTTCACGAGACCCGGATTTGGACGGGGGAGCACAGCCACGGGGCCTGCCATCCTGGGGGCACCATCGGCAAGTGGGGGCAGCCAGCGACCGACTATAGCGATTCCCACCTTTGGTCGAGGCCGAATCCAGTTGTCGAATGAGGAGATCAGCCGGAGAAGACAAACGGGGCAATGTTTCACGTGTAACGAGAAATACTCGTGGAACCATGTGTGTCCGAACGCGAAGGCGATGAGTTTGATCATTAATGATGTTGTGATCAAAGAAGACATAGATCCACTACCAATCTATGACGAAGAACCGGGGTATCAAGACCAAGTCGAGGGGAATGACGATGAGCAACCTATAACCCTCACGGCCTTGAACGATCAGGAAAGACCACGAGCCCTGAAGTTTGAGGGGTTCATTGGACGACAGCCAGTGGTTGTATTGGTAGATAGTGGAGCATCGCTTAATTTCATATCCGCCACCTTAGCCGCTTATCTACGGCTGCCGGTGACGAGGGGACAAGCGCAATTTAACGTCACGTTGGGCGATGGTCAGAAAATTCCATGTAATACGTGGCACGAGGGAATTCCAGTAAGCGTACAAGGCATCTGTTTTGAAACGACATTTTATGCGCTTCCAATGCCTCACCTTGATGTCATCTTCGGAATGCCTTGGCTCGAAGCGGTCAGCCCTATGTATTTCGACGCCAACGAGCTATCTTGTCAGTTCGTACTAAGAGGGAAACCAATCCTACTGAAGGGCATCGGCTACATGACTCCAGAGCAAGTCGATGCAAGGATGATGGCGAGGGAACGAAACCGAGGAGGTGAAGTGTTCTTGTTGGCATCAGCGGGAGTGACATCTACTATAGAGCAGCCTCACACCTCACACGAGGCCGAGATCGAAGGGCTGTTGGCCGAATTTAAGGCAGTTGCCGCGACCCCCGGAGCCCTTCCACCGAGGCGAGATTTCGACCACCGAATCCGTCTAATTGACAAAAATAAACTGCTTAACGTGGCGCCTTACCGGTACGCTCATTTTCAGAAGGAGGAGATTGAGAAGCAAGTGAACGAGATGATGGGAATCAGGTTAATTCAGTACAGCACGAGTCCGTTTTCATCGTCGGTGTTGCTCGTTAAGAAGAAGGACAATACGTGGCGATTTTGTACCCACTACAGAGCCCTAAACGTCGCAACCATTAAGGATCGCTTCCCAATCCCTACTGTAGATGATATGTTAGATGAGTTGCATGGGGCCTTATACTTCTCGAAACTCGACTTACGTGCCGGCTACCATCAGATTCGTATGCACCCTGACGATGTGCATAAGACCGCTTTCCGTACGCATAATGGCCACTATGAATATTTGGTCATGTCGTTCGGTTTGAGCAACGCCCCTTCCACCTTTCAAGCCATCATGAATCACATATTTCGACCCCTTTTGAGACGGTACGTTCTTGTGTTTTTTGATGATATCTTAATTTATAGTAAGTCGTGGGTTGAGCATGTGGAGCACTTGCGAACAGTCTTAAAAATTCTTTGCGAACAGCAATTTGTAATTAAGCCATCTAAGTGTTTTTTTGGGGTTATGGAAGTGGAGTACTTGGGTCATTTCATTTCATTTGAGGGGGTACGAGTGGATCCGAAAAAGATAGAAGCAGTTAGGGAGTGGCCTACGCCGAGGAGTGTGACGGAGTTGCGTGGCTTTCTCGGCCTCGCAGGTTATTATCGCAAGTTTTGCGCGAAGTTCGGGGAGAAAGCTCGTCCATTGCATAATTTAACAAGGAAGAATAACTTTGTTTGGTCAGAAGAGGCGCAACGGGCTTTTGATGAGTTAAAGATGGCTATGAGTTCAACTCCGGTGTTGGCTTTACCAAACTTCGACGAGGGATTTGTGATCGAAACCGATGCATCCGGGCAAGGCATTGGGGCTGTCCTATCTCAAAACGGGCGGCCGGTGGCATACATGAGTAAGGGGATCGCGGAGTCGAAGAAATCATGGTCGATTTATGAGAAAGAGATGCTAGCGATTTTGGAGGCCATTAGAGGGTGGAGAACATACTTGGTTGGAAGGCGGTTCAAAATAATTACGGATCAACGGAGCTTACGGTTCTTGCTAGAACAGCGCATAACAACCCCCGAGCAACAAAAGTGGATATCCAAGCTAGTGGGGTTCGACTACGAAATTGTCTACCGGCCGGGTAAAGATAATGGCGCTGCTGACGCATTGTCCCGGAGAAACCACTAGGAGTCCATGATGCTGCTCACGGCTCTGTCCTCACTGACAACGGGAATTTGGGCGGACATCGCCGAGGCAACGAAGAAGGACGACGAGTTGGGGACGTTATTGGCCAAAGCATTGGACCCAAACAGCGAAGCATCGGAGTTCGGCCTTCGGCACGGGTGTTTGACACGGCAAGGTCGAATTTGGGTACCACAGGGGGTTCTTCGTGAGAGGCTTTTGCAGGAGTTTCACTCGTCTGTTTTCGGGGGTCATTCGGGCATATTACGTACGTTTAAACGCATTTCACTGTTGTTCTTTTGGCCTGGGATGAAAAAGGAGGTGGAAGCTTTTGTTCGAGCGTGTGATACGTGCCAACGCAGCAAGAGTGATTGTCGTTCGCCATCTGGACTTTTAACTCCGCTTCCTATCCCGGAGCAAGTATGGGTTGACATTTCGATGGACTTCATCACGGGTCTTCCCCGTTCTAAAGGGAAAGACGTTATTATGGTGGTCGTGGACCGTTTGTCCAAATACGCCCACTTTATTGCCATGAGTCATCCGTACACAGCTAAGGATGTCGCCGAGTTGTTCATACGCCATATTGTTCGTCTTCACGGGATTCCACATTCCATTGTCTCAGATCGCGATCGAGTGTTCATTAGTGCGTTTTGGCGTGAGTTCTTCAAGCTGCAAGGGACGACACTAAAGATGAGTTCCGCCTACCATCCTCAAACTGATGGTCAGACGGAAGTGGTAAATCGGTGTCTCGAGCAGTATCTTCGGTGTTTCACCCATGGCAAACCGAAGGAATGGGAACGCTACTTGGCTTGGGCCGAATATTGGTATAATACATCTTACCATCGGAGTATCGCCATGACTCCTTTTGAGGCCGTTTATGGGCGACCCGCGGTTCCAATTCCGTTTCATGAGGCGGGTTCGACAGTTGTGCATGAGGTGGACATGCAACTTCGGGAGCGTGATGCATTACTCAGAGAGCTCCGTTTTACGCTTGAGGGGGCTCAAAATCGGATGAAGCAGTATGCCGATGTCAATCGTCGACCGGAGGAGTTCCTTGTGGATGATTGGGTCTACCTTAAATTACAACCATGCCGGCAACAGTCTATATTCAAACGTATCAACCGAAGTTGGCCGCCAAGTTTTAATGGGCCCCGGGGTTACGGAAAGAATTGGATGGTCGATATCGCTTGGAGTTACCCCGGATTCGCGAATTCATCCCGTGTTCCATGTTTCATTATTGAGGCGTCGAATTAGCGACCACGGTGGCTCGATCGACCTTACCGCCTTTATTCGGTGACGGGTTGCGGTGTTTGAACTCTGGCCGATGTTCGAGTATCGTTGGAAGAGTTGCGGTCGTGGACGAGTGCGTGAGGCCTTGGTTCGGTGGAAAGGCATGGAGCTTGACGATGCCACTTGGGAAACTGTTCCGGAGCTGCGTAGCCGTTTTTCGGACCTGAACCTTGAGGACAAGGTTCGTTTTGAAGGGGGGGATGATGATGAGACTACGGTCGCGCCATTGGACCGTTTTGGTCAGAAGTACGAGAGACGAAGAAAGAAGAAAGAAGCAACAACTTGAAGTTTTCAAGAATTGTCCTTTATGTTTTATTTTCTTGTTTTTCTAGACTTGCCATAATTGTGTTTTAATTACTTACCATATCTGTCGTTTTAATTTCTGAACTCAGCCCATGGGCTTTAGTTTTCGCTGGAACCTATTAGACGTAGGGTTTACTCTTGGGATTTCTTTATGCGTTTATTGAGAATTGAATTCAGCGGCGGTTTGCTGCAATTTCCTAGTGTTTTCGTGCATTCATTCGAATAGCTGGGATTCCTCGGTATAGAGGTTTCAACAGTTTGTTTCTTGCAGAGGGTTCCAGCAACACATCTTCAACTTGCATCCCACCCTGTCTCAAAACAGATGGAAGAGGCTGAGGTTCCATATATGAGTAATTTCATCCATATATATATATATGTATTAATAATCTAAACCTTGTATCAGTTTTGTAGTTGGTAATCTATATTATATATGGCATACTGGTATATAATACCATGATCAAATATCTGCTACAATTGTAGTCAGATGATTCTCCATTGGTGCAGCTCCCATTTCCTTTTTACCACCAACACTCTCATTATCATTTCCCTCACTATACTCTCTAAAGTTAGCCACCCTCCCTAGCTCTTCCACTTCCTCAATCACCAGATCAAGCCGCGCCACCGCCTCCACCAGCAACGAGGCGAAGGCAGCAAACGGCAGGGCCTCCGCGAACTCCAAGCTCGTTATGTCAATCTTGCTTAACGTCGGCCTCAGCGCCCGTCTTTCCGCCTCTCTCGCCTGTTCACCACCGCTGGTGGCCCTTTTGGACCTCCATTCTGTCAGGGCCGATGAGTCGGTTTTGACACTTGATAGGGAGACTACGAAGTCCCTTGTGGGCTTTTGCCTGGGGGTTGCGGCTGCCACCGCCATTGCTAGTATGTTGGTGGTGGCGGTGGTGTTGGGGCCGAGGAAGAGGCGGGGCTGTGACTTGAGGGCGGTGTCGAGGTCTTGTAGGGCTTCGTGCAGGTGGTCGGAGAGAATCATGGGGGAACACTGGCGGCGGTTTCTGATGCTGTGGGACAGTTCCATCAGTGCTTTGTGTACTTCTCCGGCGACACGGATGCATGGGTCTCGGAACAGGGCTCGTACTGATCTTGGTGTCTAAATCATCAGGACATTCGTCGTTACGATTAAATAATTAGTACATAACATGATGATAAAACTGATATATATATGTAACAAAGTAACAATATTGAGCCTGATAGCGAGTTTCTTATGGCCCAACACCAACATAAACTACTTGTACAGTGTAAACATGGTGCAAACGGTATGCTGGTGTTGGGATCCATAAGAAATGTATCATCAGGCTTCATTTCAAACCGAAATTAATTGACCTGAATTTCAGTTTGAAGGCATCCATGTAGGGCGACAAGTGTATAACCAAAATGACGAAGAATGTCTCCTAACTTGACATACTGTTGCCAGGGGACCCTGTAACATTGCTTTGAATGGCGTGGCTCCCAACTAGCATGCAATGCCTGCTCAATTTAATATAAATCAGATAGAGAGAGAGAGATTTGATGAGGGAGAAAGATTAATTATGCATGCATACCAATGCCTCATCAGATGATTTAGAATCAAGCACAGCCTTATAGCCCTTGTAGATGGGATTTTCTGATGATATATCTTTGGCTGGATCTGGCTCCTCACTGCTGAAGTATTCATTAACACAAGCTGCAATATACAAATTCAAATATACTTGATTGCAACTGTGTGATTATGGGAGTGTTTTCATCTTCTATTGAATACAGTCGAAGTGTTTTTTTTTTAAAAGATGTTTTGACCCAGCTTATTTTTAAAATAAATACTTTCTGAGCTTGAGTAGTGTTTCAAAAGCAGACCCTATATATCAGTGAAAATATAAGCCTTAAAATACAAGAGAATGCATGCTTAATAATATTACATACCTAAGCTTGTTATTCAAATTTCCCCTACTTTTACGATATAGGTTTGAGACTTAAGACATATTGATCTCCAAATTAGTCAGTCCTTGATCAAATATCGAGTCATAAAAAAAAAAAAAAACACTAGAGATAAATGTGATTAGTGGCGGGTAATTTTATATTTTTCTAATCTTATATGGTTTGGAATTATTTAATTTTGTCATGTCTTGCTAGCTCTTGCCTATTATATTTCATGGTTTTTGTATAAGTCAAAATAAGAGTTGATAATGCGTACGTACCTTGTATAGAATATGCTAAACCCTCAAGCTTAGAGAGAGTGGAATTATGGAGGTCTTGCCCAGACCAGTTTGGAAAAATGAATAGGCTCATCAGCAGACAAATCCCACATCCTATACCGATCGTGTAAAGCCGATCATGGGCTATACTTATTACATTCCCTACTCGAAAACTTGACACCGTTATCAAATTGAACGTCAATACAAATGTCACCACTCCATAGTCATAGTTTTTCTTTATGTATGGGATAAATCTAATGTATGTCGCTCCCGTTCCTGTCATTTCAAAAAAAAATTAATTATCAATAAACATTAAAAAAGGAAAAAAAAAAGTGGGTCTCATGTACACTCAGGTGCACCGTGCAGTCATAGCGCATTTTAGAATCGTACGACTTATTATACTGAAAAGTACAACTTATATTTACACTGAAGCGTGCAACTATTTTTCCATATTAATAATTGCACGATATAATATAAACAATTTACATTTTTCAGTATAACAAGTCGCATGCTTCTAAAATGCACTATGAGTGCATGGTGCACCTGGGTGCATATAAAACCTGACCATAGAATATAAGGAGTAGGCCTCATGTGATCACTGTTCAGTTCACAAAGTATCACTATTTAGTTTATGAAGTATCACTTTTAAAAAATGTTTGATTTTATGTGAACCTTCTCAAAAGCATTTATAGTGGTATATTAAATGTGACGTTGTACAACTAATGAAACTTTTGAGAAGAGAATTCACATGAACGTGAATTCTCAATACAAAAAATGGGACAGAAATGATAACTAATACTCCCTCCGTCCCAATATATAAGTTTGTTTGATTTTTCACACAGATTAAAAAATTATATTGGAAAAGTAAATTAAACAAGCCAAATTTTTATTATATCCCTATTTAATGATTGGTATAGTTTTCAACATAATTAATGCATAAGGTTATATTAATAAATTAATTAGAAAAAATTAATTTAGGTAGAAAGTAGAAACAAGCCTATATATTTGGGACATCCTTAAAAAAAAAATAAGTCTATATAATTGGGACGGAGAGAGTAATTATTACCGATAGCAAAAACTGTGAATCCTATGAATATGGCGTGGAAAACACGACCAGATTCTTGAGCAATGTACTCCATTAGGAAAGCTAATGATCCGGCTAGCAATGTGCCCAGCCCTCTATTTAATCCCTTCCATAAAGTTGCCCCTATAATTAATGAATCCAAATCAGATAAATAAGTCTTGATTTTCTTCAAATAATAAGTTAATTGTCCCTATAAAGTATAAATATCGAAATTAGATATATAATTTTTTATTTTTTATTTCTAGAATGTATAAGATAGTTGCATGCTATTATATGACCGGATTAGATAAATTAATTAATCTCGATTTCCTAGACATACATATTAAGTTCGATAATTGCCCGTATAACATGATGGAAACCAGGCGATGCATAATTCTTGATTAATTTTCTACAAATAATAAGTTAGCTGCCCCTATGTATGAATCACATAAATAAATATTCCTGATTTTTAACAACTATACAATATACTTCAAAGACAAAAACATAATTATGTGCAACAGTTGCAATTTTAACTCATGCACAACAAATTAAAATTAGAAAAGTGTATTAGCTTGTACGGACAAGTGTAAGTACTTTTTCAGTAGGAAAAAAAGGAGGGGTTTGATTGAAATATATTAAAGTCCGCTTGGTTGGATGTAATGGAGGTAGGTAATGAAAATTACTTCTATTAATGTTATTTAGTAGTTTTGATATATAAGTAATGAAAATAGAAGTAAGTAATTGATTACCTAAAATTCATTTTTGGTCTCACAAGATACGGTACCTCACCACTTTGGTCCCAAAATTATTTTTTCATGTAGTTTTGATCTCACCGTTACATTTTTCGTTAAAGTTAGCTGCAGTTTTTGAATCAAAATCATGAGGTACCGTGTCCTGTGGGACCAAAACTGCAGCTAACTTTAACGGAAAACATAATGATGAGATCAAAACTGCATAAAAAAATAATTTTGGGACCAAAATCGTGAGATACCATATTTTGTGGGATCAAAAATGAATTTGATTTTGATCTATTTCTAATGACAAATTAGTGATCATCAAAATGAAAATAAGGCCAAAAAAAAGGAGACTAATTACCAGCAGTGAACTCGAGCACAACAACAACAGTCATGACAGCCCACATGGCATTCTGACCAATACCTTTGAAAGATGGTTCCATCAAATACAACAGAGAAACAAGTGTCAACGAAAACCCTACTTTCAACGAGTGGTAAACCCTACGACCATCTTCTTTCCCAGCCCTACACAATGTTTTCCAACACCATATCGCCCGTGTTTTCGTAGTCTCGACGAAAACACTTGAGCGTTTCTTTGTCGTTTCAGTCCACGTGATTTGATCATCACCAAAACCCATTGTATTACCAGAGTACATCTCTTGCATGTACTCTGGAAATATTTTATGGGTTTTGTATTAGTATTACTCTATGCCCTTCATTTAAATGTAGACATATAAATCAATCAGACTGTGGTTGTCTCATTGTCATGTGTATATATATATATTGTGTGAGTAGTTAGGCATTAATGAAGGTAGATATATAGCTGTATATAATTTAGATTTCCCGTGTAACTTGTATTAGTGATGGATTTAGATTTTAGGGGAATGTTGCAGTCAACTCTGATTTTTATTTAAAACATTTAATTTGTTTCTTACTCTCTTCGTCTCACTATAAGTTTTTTTTTTATCCATCTCACAATAATTTTTTTCTTCCATGAATAGTAAAAATAAACTCCACTACTTATAATTTAGAGTGGGTCTCATGTGCATAAGGTGCACCATGTACTTATAGTACATTTTAAAATTATGCAACTTGTTATACTGAAAGATACTACTTGTTTACCATGAATCGTGCAATTATTTTTTCATATTAATAATTGCACGATTCAATGTAAACAAGTTATATCTTTTAGTATAACAAATTGCATGGTTCTAAAATCCACTATGATTACACGGTGCACCTGAGTGCATATAAGACTTAACCTAATTTTTATCTTCGATTTTTATATAATATTATAAAAAATATCACTCATTACTTTTTTTTTTTTTTGATCGGAACTCATTACTCTACTCTTCCTCAATATACTTTTTCCTCCCTCTCAATTTAAAAAAAGTACCCTTCACTTTTCATCAAAAGAAAGCCAATATGTCTCACCATTTATTACTTTATTCTTATTTCTTAATTAAAGAGTCCAAAAGAAAGGAAAACTTATACCGGGATGGAGGGAGTACATTTAGCCTCGTCAGTTGTAGAAAATATTAATATACGGTGATGCACTAGTTGCATCGTGCAATTTAAATACAATTTCAGATGATATTAGTTATTTTATTAAAAGGTATTAGTTGGTCAACATTAGTTGTTTTCATCTAACAATATTACTCCCTCTTTTCAACACTTGATTTTTCATTTATTGTTTGAACAGTATTCAATGTAGGAATTGTTTATTAGTATTTGAGGGGATAAAATAATTTTTAGTTGAGGGTATTATAGATGAGGAAGACTTACGATAGGTACATTTCAGGATTGTAACTTACTAATAGGTACAAAATAATTGTGTATATGAAGTTACATTTGCACTTTCACGTTCAACTTTGACTATATATGCAATCTCATTTGTACCTATTAATAATTTGCATAAAAAATTGTATTTATTAGTAATTTTCCCTATAGATAGATGAGATGATGAAATATTTTTAGTATGAACAACGTAATGTAATGAGATGTAATTTTTTACATGCTCGGAGATATAATTGTAAAAAATATTGTTATCTTATTGTCATTTATGAAGGAAAAAAACCAAGCATGTGACAGACTAATATGAAAAATGGAAAATTAAGTATAGAACGAAGGGAATAGTTATTTTTATTAAATAATATTAATAAAATTAGATATGAATCAATCGCACAATGCAATTGATGCATCCAAGTATTACTCTAACCTAACGTATGTGATAGTAGTATAATATGAGATTTGATTTGTGCTCCTTTCCAACAAAATTCATGGATGCATCTATTGTGACATTTTTTGTCGACATGCAAGAGTTGTATTTAATCATTAATTAATTATTAATATTATTCATCTAAAATCTTTTTCTCATAAAAAAAATTATATTATTCATCTAAAAGGTGCAGCTAGCTTACACTATTGTATTAGTATGAAAGCAAATAAATATACTTTGAAAAATGGATGTTCTGCACTCACATCACATGCATGGTTTGTTACATCTAGGTTGATGAATATTCACATGCTCTCCGTTTCAATACTATAATAAAGTAGTCTGCATTCACTGCAAATATAATATTTGCCAACCAAATTAATACACTTTCGTCTCCTACCAATTTAATTATGTGGTGAATTATTAATTAAAAGTTGAAAAGAGGATATGGAATTCCCATTTCCAATTTGCTGCATTATCCTCGTTTTATTTTAGAGTAATTATGATGGTTTACGACAAAGAGATGAACAATGACACTACTATCCCTTTTAAATAAGATAATTATTATCCATTTTTTGATTAATTACCTCCAACTTTACAATCATCCCTCAATCATTTCGACTAAGCTATAAATCTATAGGAATCTGTTTGTTGGGACTTGTATGTTAAGAGTTTCGAGTACTCCTTGTGTTCGTAATATAATATTTCATCTTTACCTTTCAAAAAAAAAACTCACGAACCATCGAAGCACAACACTATTAATATAATCACTATATTTATGTAAGACTCATGTAAACTAAATCTATACATAAACTCTATTACTGTAATGTACAAAAAATTTCACTGTTCAACATGCATAACAATAATAATTTTTATACATAACAATAATACTCTTTAAAAACAAGTTCACATTGAACTCACAAATTTTTGTCCCATAAATATTCTTCTCTCCAATTCATCCGGAAACATAGAAGAAAAAAAAATTATATTATTATTTCCATTGGAGAGCTAAACCAAGCGCCGCCTAAATAATTTATTGCATGAAAAGTATTCAGTCTCTCAAAAATATATATATATATATATATATATATATATATTAACAAATTATGAAGCACACTCTAATAACACGTTAACACGTGGGACTTTCAAAATTCATTAATTCATCAAAAGAAAAATTACATAAGAATTAATGGATAAATAAAAAAAAAAAAAAAAAAAAAACTTTATTTAAATACATCTCACAACCCATCTCATACAAGACTTCCTCCAAAAGTGCATGCAATTGACATCAACCACTATTTATGCATCCAAACTGCTACATCAGACATCTATAAGAAAGATGATTGAGTTTGACAAACTTTTTTATATCATCTCTCTCTCCTTTCACTTTTCAAGTAGTCCATTCTAATGCCCCATAACTGCTGTCCTACTGCTTTCATGTCTGGACGATCCGCCCGCGTAGGCGCAGCACATTGGATCGCCAAACCGAACATTTTCACCAAGATTTCCTTGTCAATTCTTTCATTTAGCATTGGGTCTAGCACCTCCATAAGTCTTCCTTCATTGTATTTCCTAAAAGCCTGCATAATCATACCACATGTTTCAGACAACTTAAGGACAAAAACGTATATACACCAGGTGCACCGTGAAACTCAAGCGTATTTTTATATAGTATTAGTTGTTTTACTAAAAAGTATTAGTTGTTTTCAATAAAAAATATTAATTGTATAAGTTGAACCGTACAACTGGTGTACATGAGTGTTACTCGGACTGAAGAAGCAGGCATTCAAATAGTCAAACCATTTACTCCATGCATTTGTGCCAATATACAAGACCGAATTGAACATAGATGCAAATTGATATGAGCAACGAACACAAAACTTACCCATTTCACAGTCACCCTCTCATCGGGTGGTTTCTTCAGGTCCACGGGCCTACGACCCGTTAAAATTTCAAGTAGCAATATCGAGCAAGTAAAGTAAACATTTTTTTGTTCGTGAGTTGATATGTCCTCATATACTCGGGGTCGAGGTAACCAACCGTCCCCTTTACTTTGGTCGATACATGAGTTTTTTCAGAGTCGTCCCCAAGCCTTGCAAATCCAAAGTCGGCAACTTTGGCTCTCAAGCTTTCCGTCAAGAGAATATTTGAGGACTTAACATCTCTGTGGATAATTTGCTTCTCTGCAAGACAATGAACATCATTATACATAAAATTGGACAACATAGTTTTGGCGAATTACGGGGGTGTTTGTTTAAGGTGTGGCACCCTATATTTCTTTTTTCAAATTCAAATCGTCGTTTGTCATACCTGATTTCAGTATAGGATTTCAAATCCTTAAAATTCCACCCTATAATACCTACAATACACTTATTCTACTTTTTTTCCAAACACAATTTCCAATACACAATCAATCATCTATCTCCCACTTTTTCATTATTATTATCTACCCAACTCAACATTCTTTCTCCTACTTTTTACTTTACACACTCTCTAGCCTACTTACAAACAATTTCCAATATACAATCAATCATCCATCACCTATATTTCCAAAATCCTACCAAATCTTCACTCCCAAACATATATAAAATTCAAATAGACAAAGAAAAGAGCATGTTTGTAGAATTTGAGTTGTTACCAGCATATAGATGGAGATATGTTAGTCCATGAGCGACATCAATGGAAATCTCGAGTCGTTGATTGAAATCCAATATTTTTCCTTTAAGACCTAACAGAAACATAAGCCAAATGCTGCGTTATAACTTTCTATATACGAGGGAAGAATTGGTGATCACTTGCAAGTTAAAAAGATTTACCGTCCAGATGCTCTCTAAGAGTTCCATTGGGCACATACTCTGTGATAATCAGACGTTCGTTTCCTTTTTCAATGTAACCTAGAAGCTTGACTAGGTTCCGATGATCAATTTTAGATAGAAGTTCAACTTCGCTTCTGAATTCTGTCCGCAGGGATTCAAAGTATTCCTGCATTTGGGCAACCAAAAAGATGCATTGACAAAAGTATGCATGAGAGCAGATCATGATGAAAAAAATAATATATATAGCCCCTCATCTATCATACCCCTCCTTAAAAATCACTTTATCATTTCAACTACTAATACAAAACTCGCTCACAAAAATGCGTGTAAAAGTCAATTGTGCATAAGATTGGTGGACGGAGGGAGTATATATCTTTATTTAGCGCAAAATAGAGAAATATTCCTGCATTTGGGCAACCAAAAAGATGCATTGACAAAAGTATGCATGAGGGCAGATCATGATGAAAAAAAATATATATATATATATATATCTTTATTTAGCGCAAAATAGTTAATCTGAGAAAAATATCAAAGCAAGTGTTGCTCAAAATATGTACCAGTTATATGTTATATGTATAAAGAAAAAGTTTTATGATCTTGTGAATTTTTGCCCATTTTTTTGTTTTGGGACACTCCACTTTCCCGAATTGAAGTTTGTCCTGCCCACTTTAAAAAAATTCATTTTTTTTTGTCTTTTGACCGACTACAGTGTCAGCGGGTTAGTAACTAGTTCAGAAGGTTAAAAGGACGAAATTAAAAAAAATATTAAAATATAAAAATTTGAAAAAAAGAGGTGCAACATCGGCTCAAAACCAGTTGCTCACCCGCTGTAGCTATTCAAAAGACTAAAATAGCTAAAAAGTTGAATTTTGAAAGTTAACATGTCGAAATTCATTCAGGAAAGTGAAGTGTCCTGAAATAAAAAATGGACAAAACTTACAGGACTAAAAAAATAATTTCCATAATAATGAAGTATTCGATGGCAATTGAAACAATTGACTAGGTTCCTCTCCACCTTAGGTTTAGTACATAATTATAGAAACAATTTTCCTATATTCCAAATATTATACCAATAACATCACTACAATTACAGATGACATAATAACACATTTTTTAGAGGTAATTTTCAGTTACCTTTCTCGCTCGTTTGATAGCAACAACCTGGCCATCTGATAGCTCAGCCTTGTAGACAGTTCCGAACCCTCCTTCACCCATCATTAATGAAGAAGGAGAAATTTTGTGTAGCCCTCAAAACTTGATTTATATTTAGATGAACGGATCCAAGCCTGTTAAGTTTCGGAGACATGGAAAATCTTGAAGGACTAGGGGGCACTCTTAGAGGACTGGGCGGCACTCTCTGTGGACTACCCACAAACTTTTCAAATATAGGATTCATTTCTAAAGATGAGAGAGAATCAGCTGCAAGGATAGTGCAATATTAGTAAACATACTATATTTATATATAAGATAAGATAAAAAATACAGACAGTTATTAAGTGGTTGTTCAGATTAGGGGAAGACCGAAAAGTTTGAGGAAAAAATTTCTTGACTACAAAGTTTAAACCTCAAACACCTGTTTGTTTATAATTATTCATTGGCTAATTTTGCTTTGTTAAGCCTTCCAGGTAAAAGTTTACGGTGTTCATAATGGACTTTTTAAGATGCTACCCCGTCAAGTGGTAAAAAGAGGTAGCAGTTGTATTTTTCATTTTGAATATTTGGTTTGTCAAAACATATAGGCCTAATGAAATGTGCCTATACAATTGAATTTATCTCAAAGACTGCGAGTAATCAACTGCTATTCTAAAAGTAGGCACAAGCATGACTGCCGTTTAGGGATGGATCCTAAGTGGAGGTGCTCCAACTAAAACCTCTTTTTTACACTCATACAGCTCTGAAAAGTTTAATTATGTCAAAGACTCGATAAAATCGCATCCCAATTCAAGGCCATCCAGTTTTGCATACTCTATTGATGGGGTAAGGATGCAAACTTACATTTGTGAAAGGTTAAGTTAAGATGACAGGTGTCAATGATTGAATTGACCAACAATAGAAGTCTAACAGAATATTTAGTGAAATACATCAAAGATGGAAAGTGGTCATAAATTTCAAAATTGAAAAATTAAGATATTTGCTCATAAAATTTAATAAGAAATGAATGATGTCAGTTATCTTAAAATCTTAATGCACACTAACAAGTGTGAAAGCAGGGAAAGTAAATATTTCTCCATCAAAACAAAGATATTACTTGTACAGGAAAAATGACGGAAGTTCATGTAATTTAGGTAGGAAAATTATTCTTAAAAGTACAAGTCACTTTATCACATTAAGAAGATGGTGTCCTAAGTGATTGCGAGAAATTATTTCAGATAATATGAGGTGAATATTTCAACAAAGCCGGACCATCCAATTGTTTAATATTTTAAAGTAACACACAGATACATGAATAGGTACACACATAAAATAAGAAATACTACCCAAAAAAGGTATATAAAATTATAGCACTGCTGGAAAAGCTTTCAGTAGTTCACATTAAACGCTGAAAGTAGTTAGCAGCACCATGAAGTGAAAAGAGAAAAAGACAACTATTCTTGTACAACTTCAAAAAAAATTAAGGCGGTTTAAATAAGCCGAATAAGCGTGAATATAAATATGAAAGCAGCATGTTAACTTATATTTTATGGATATAAGTTGATAAATGATAATGGAAGCAGTTTCAAGAATATTATTCAAGTCACAGAACTTGGAAGAATATGATGGAAAGGCATCCCACAAGGCTTAATATAAACGGAAAAGTTAACAGTTTATCCAACGCAACGTAAAAGAAGAGATCAGTTGCGAGCAGAGAAGAATTAAATATCATTTTCATAGATGCTTATGTTAGCTCACTATATATGACACACAATTGTATTATATACTCCCTCCGTCACAGAAAAGTTTACCCACTTTCCTTTTTGGGACGTCTCACAAAAACTTAGACACCCAAAAAAAGGAAACTCTTTACTAAACTACACCCTCACAATATTCACATATTTACACCAAATGCCATTATTTTTGGGGTCCACACATACACTCAATCCAATTAGTTTATTTACTTTATACATAAAGGTTTACCACATTACCCCTCAACACTCTACTCATTACACATTTTTCTTAATATATGTGGCCATAAGTTGGGGCAAACTTTGTTGGGACGGAGGGAGTACAGCCTAAATAGATATGTATGAGAAAATATCATCATCAATGAAAGAACAAATTATTTTTATTGTATTCAATTTTTCTCTATAATGAAACACTGTATGTATTCCATTACAACTTAGAAGAGGTCATAACTGAAAAGAGCAATTATCAATAAACATCTGATTAATGCACATGATAGTACTCACTTGAATGTGGTTCTTTGGAGAGAACAGTATGACCCGTATCCTTTTTCTTCGCTTGGAAGCACGGGCAAATTAACATGCAACATAAAAGGAAAAAACCCGGTACTGCTATAGCTAGCGTTTTGGGCTTTAACACAGAGTTTCCATTTTCGCTCTTTTCGTTCAGAGATTTTCCATAATTATCAATCCCACCATTTCCTTCTCTAACCACAGTCTTTAGAGATTTTCTTCCTGTAAGCAAAGGCAACTTCTCTGCAAGATACAGAAACAAATGATGCATTAGCATATAAATTATTTTCTCAAATAATTAAAAAAAACTGCAGTTGATGATACCTAAAGACGGGCAGTACTGATTCCTGACTTTTTCTGTATCAAAACATCGTCTCTCATGATAATCTTGCAAAGTCTTGCAAAAGAAATACCTATCTACCAATTTCCCATCAATATAAAAGGATTCATGACTATGCTCATTCGAGTTGCTTGTAAGGTATTCGCCACAAGCCTTTCCATTCTTCAACAACCCGGAAGCAGACACTACTATCGTTTCAACAATTACGAATAGAATTAACCGAATTAGCCCCATTCCGAACGACTAGCAGCAGAAGAATTTCCTCAACTATGAATCTGCATTGAACGTTTACAAATTCCAACTATCAATCAAGAATGATCTCCAAAATATACCTGATAAACCAAAATCAAGACTCTTCAGAAACCCCAATAAATTAATTAATCAAGCCCCATCAATTTTTTCTAATGTATAAAACAGAACCTAACAATTAAAGACAGGAAACTACAACTCTCTGCTTTCAGTATCCAGTTACTAAAAAACGCCCAAATTTTCAAATCACAGAAATGGGAAAAACTCCCAATTCGATCAATCAAACCCTCCAAATTCAATCTATCAATATATCCCATCAAAATTTCCCAACCAACACAATAAATGCTGATACAATTCCAAGAAAGAAAGCAGCCACTGCCATATATATCCATATCCCAGCTCTAGTACCACGAATAAAGAACAAAACTACATCAAGTCAAGCATTTATTGAAGTCAAACCTGAATAAAGGCCGCTGTACTTACATACATACATCACTGTTGAATGAATATATTGAAGCTAGCTGTGATAACGTCAAGGAAGAATCAAAAGGGGGCTCTGATAGCGCGATGGAAGGAGGAAGGATCGCGAGAAAATGGTGGGCTCTGCCTGTCTGCGTACACATTTTTTCCTTTTCTTCTTGTTTATTAGTCTTTGAAAAAATGGAGTAAAATAATATTCAAGGGGTTGCGTGTGTTTTATTGGATGGGGTTACAGATGGGAAACTGCAGTCTATCTCTTCCTTTTTAGTCAATGGACAAGTCTTCCAAGTTTATTCAATTTATTTTTAATTAAGAGTCGATGTCTTGTAAAACTAATTTATAATATGAAATTTGATTAACTCTTGCATGCATCAGGTTCATTATGTATTCCACAGTATATTTTAGAATCATATAATTATTAATATGAAAAATAAGTGATATGTTTTAGTGTAAACAAATTGTATATTTCAGTACAACAAGTTGCATGGTTCTAAAATACACTATGGAGTGCATCTGAGACCCACTCATAAAATTTATATCATTATATTTAGAGTTAATTCTAAATAAATACAGGACATTTAAATCAAATATCAATTTAATCACGATATTCAAAATTATTATATAAAAGTCCAACATTTAATGTTGTTGCAAATTAATATCGTTTTTTTTTGCACCGATCGTGAAGAGATGATGTGGCTCGCCAAAACTATTGTTTTTAGTATGTCAGACTATAAGTAGGATGGAATGTCTAAATCATAAATATAAAAATATTAAAAAGGTGAATTAAAAATAAAATAAATAAAATCTAAAAAAATAAAATAAATTATTTAATCTAAATTCCAAACCTTAAAAATTAATTCTCGTTGTCAATGCTTCAAAATTAAATATGTTTCCATGTTTCAAAATTAAACAAAATTAATTGTAATCCCTCAATTTCTCTTGTTGGGAAATTTATAGTTTTGATGGAAGTTCCAAAACAGTTGTAATAGGATCAGTCGAACCTGTTAGTCGACTGATGATATGATAGGAAACCAGCTGAATATGTTAGACAGCTGATGTATTAGACTAAGTCACATTTCTTGAGGAGAAACTGAAATTGCACAAGACAGGTCAAGATTAGTAGCGAAGATCAGTAGCAAAGATCAGTAGTGAGAATCAGAAGACATTATTCTCAAGACGCAGCAGACCAGAAGACCTACTCTACAAAGACATCATCAGAGTTGATTGGTTGAAGCTAAGACAACCATATCAGTAGACTCAAGGCAACTGATCAGTAGAAGTGTTGATCAGTTCTGCCTAGTCTGAAAAGTGATAAGCTTAACTGCTTATCCAAGGCATACTGTGTAAATCAGGCCAGAAGAATGTCAACATAGTTGGCTTTACAAAGACGCCGAATAAGTGTCCTTGTTAGCCAATAAGGGATCGACACGTATGTACAAAAGCTGACATTGCAGGATATGGCGTATCAGGGCAAACGGCTACAAAGGACAAACATACATGCTTTCGGCCATGTCGTTCCTGAAGTACGTCACATCAAGCCTGCAAACTACCAAATATAGCCTGAAATTCAAATTGCTCTCCAACGGCTATTTGATTTCGAGGTCTATAAATATGAGATCATACTTCATAGTGAAGACACGGAAATTATCATCAATCTCAAGCCATAACAATTTCCTCACGAAGAACACATATTTGAAGAATATTTCTAAGTGTTCATCCCATTAGTTCTTAGCTTAGAATTCTTATCCTCTAGCTTAAGGCTACCCCAAAACTAGGATAGAATTCCACTTTGAACAAACAACAAATCTTTACCCAAACACAAAGTTAGGTTAAGTTTGTTTAGCAAGATTTCAGACTAGGGTTTCTAGTTTCTGGTTTCTGGGATCGGTTGAGTGAGAACTCTTGAAACATCTATTGGTTGTACTGTGTTGGACTAACACATTAAACTAAGTCCAAGTTGGTTAAGTTGGTGCCCCTTGTGATAGGGAATAGTGGACGTAGGACTGTTGTCTGAACCACTATAAAAATCTTGTGTGTTTTTATATGTTCTTACCTACTTTACACTACTGCACACAACCTGAGTTTAAACTGCAAACATATTCTTAGTTAGGATCAGTCTGCATCAAGCAACTGATCTGATCAGTTTGACACTTTAGTCATCTGATTGAAAACAGACTGCAGAATCTGATCTTATAAAACTGGTTTTTCACACGGGTTAGAAACTTGCTTCCGCACATCAGTTAAACTGATAGACACTAAACTGATCTGCCATCAGGCGGTCAGTAAGTTGGATATCAGTCCAAACGGATTCACACGCACTCTGATCAGGCAACCTGCTATCACACCTGATCTTGCAAAAAAAAAATTTGAAGTCTATTCACCCCTCCCCTCTAGATTTTTGCCCTCACAAAACCCGTTCGGGACCTACAAGTGGTATCAGAGCAGTGGTTCTACGGACCACTGACTTTGAGTATCATCGGTTCTTGAGGAAGAATCATTGTGGTCACTTGAACAGATCTAAAAAAAACCTATTTTTAAATACATCTGTTTTCAAAACTCACGATCAGCATGGATAATACATATGGTATGTATCATGATATACCTAAGTTTTCTATTGATGAGTATGCAGACTGGACCATACTCATGAGCAATCATCTGGGAGCTATAAGCAGCAGAATGATGGAAGTTCTTGAACAAGGACCTATCATTATCTACTACAACAATCCAGCTGAAGGAGGTGATCCAGAATTTCCAGTTGGAGCTAGAATCAGAAAGAGTCCTTCTCTGATGGATGCCGAGGAGAGAAAATTGTCCAATCTGGATATTGTGGCCAGACACATCATTATGAAGACGATGGACAAGATAACTAGAGAGAAAATCAAGTATCTCAAGACAGCCAAACAGATGTGGGATACTCTTGCTGAGATGTGCGAAGGAAATGACCTGATCAAGGACAACAGACTGCAAGCCGAACTGGTAAAGTTTGAGAAACTTAAGATGCTGCCTAATGAAACCATAAATCAGCTCGATGGAAGAATCATCATGTCTGTCAACAAGCTTAGGGAACTGGGACGAGAAATGTCAGACAAAGACATCAACTACAAGATCTTGAGAAAAGTTACTATGATAAAGGATTGTCAAGATATTTCGAAGATGAAGCCAAGCAACTTGTTTATGAGCCTTAAAGCCCATAAGTTCGATCTGATTGAAAGAGGGCAAGAAAAAGATGATGAGTCACCAGCAGAAGTCACACCTGCCACATCAAAAGCAGTTGCATTCAAAGCAGCCGGCATCAACTCAAAGTCTACTGAACCTATTGGAAATATCATAAGTCAGACAGAACAGATTGCTTTGTTGACCAGAAAACTTGAGAGATCTAACATACAACTAGGTAAATATTGGAAGTTTTACAGAGACTATCAGAACAACAGAGGAAGAGATAGGAGGTCAACTGACAGATCACAAGAAAGGAATAGATCTGATGACAGAAGAGATGATCATAAGGAGGATCGTAGAGAGGATAAGAAAAAGGATGATCGATCTGACGACAGAAGAGACAACAGATCAGAAAGGAGGAATTCTGATCACAGGCAAACCAGAAAGTCACCTGACAGATTCTACAGACGGAATGACTCACCTGGCAGAAGAAGTTCCGTGAAACATGGAGAGTGTTTCAACTGTCAGAAACCAGGTCACTACAGTGCAGACTGCCCTGACCTGACTCCGAAAGAAAGAGAAGAAAAGCGGAACAGAAGAGAGTAACGATACAGAGACAGAAAAGTCATGGTTGCTGATACATCTGGGATTGATGATTCTTATTTGCCTTCGGAGGATTCTGGTTACTCATCTGTAGAAGACTTCTGCCTGATGAGCAATGTTGATGACTTCAACAACTTTGATGATCTGATGTTCTCATCTGATGACGACATCTGCCTCATGGCCAAGGATGCTGATAATTCTGAGGTATCATCTAAACCTTCTGTGTTTTCTATTTCCACACCAGTTGTGCTGAGCACACCTGCTGGAGAGATTGACCTGCAGCTCTACAATGAGCAATTGTTTGATGATCTCTCTAATGCAGTAGACACTTATACTATACTGGAAGCTGAGAACGATAAGCTGAGGTCAGAGAACAATCAGCTTGTTAAAGATAATGCAGCAAGAAAAGCTACTGAACTTAAATCAGTTGAGACTGTTCAGAAAATGACTGCGGAACTGGAGCTTCTGAAAGTCAATTCTTCTGATCAGGATAAACTGATTAAGGAACAGCTAGCCATTAACAAACAGCAAGCTGATGATCTCAAAATCCTTCAAGCTAAGTTTGATGAACTCTTCCGACTGCATGAGAGTCTAAAAGTTACTAAGGATAGTTTGCGTAAGAAAATAGAGGTCTTCACGAAATCATCTAAGACCGCTCAAGATCTGAACAACTATTTTTGTACGTCAACTAATAAGAAGGAATTGGGTATGAAAACCCTTCAGCATCCTCAAAAGCCCCGTCTGGTTCACTTCAGAAAAGTGTAATCAAACGAGTTTCTTATCAAGATACACGAAAAGTAAAATATGTATCAAATAAGGGAAAAGGATCAGCTGACCAGGCAAGGCAAGTGTCAGATCAGAAAGGGAACAGAAATGGACCAACTGATCAGACATCAGCCGAGAAATCAACAGAAGAGCCTTATTCTTCTGAAGAGACCTCAACCTGATCAGCAGATTAGGAATCAGAAAAGACTACCTCTCAAGGGAAAATCTGATCTGAAACCTAACCAGGTCAAGCTGCCTAACAAGCAAGCTAAGGGTAAACTGCTAAGACCATCTATGCCAAAAAGATATGAATTTTTTAATGGTAGCAGTCGTACCTACCCTTACAATCAGAAACCTAGGGCTGCTGCACCTGAGCCCCACTGGATTAAAAGAAGACAAATATCAATAAAAAATCCCAAGTCTTCTGATTCATCCAAGGCTCACACTAATGATCATACTGACCAGATTGCATATGAAGAGACGTATGATTATGTAGATATTTATGGGAGACAAATCAAGCCCTCAGTTTTCAACAAGGGTGCCAGATTTGTTTGGATCCCGAAAGGTACTTCTAACCCCCCAGGACCCGATTCTACTGGGGTACCTAAAGCCTGATCTGATTGCAGGTTCGCGTGGGTTTGGCCAATAAAGGAGGTGTACAAGCAACTATCTGGTACATCGATAGTGGATGCTCAAAGCACATGACTGGAAGCAAACATCTCCTTAATGTTGGGGAATGAGTTGCACAGATCTATTCGGGGTGAAAATTTAAATACAAATTTAATTCTTTAATTATTACTAGCATGAATTAATCCTATATTAATTCAAATAATAATTGCAACAACATATCATGCATATAATAAGCCACGTAAAACCTACGCATGCGGAATCTACGGGTTTACGTGAACGCACCTCTCGGGGTGACAGTGAATTCAATTGGACGAACTAACCAAAAGGACTTCCCAAGTATTCCCTTAGCCCTTGCTCAACTATCCGGTGGAAGGACACTTGTCGAACAATTAACAAAAGGAAAAAAATAAACTTTGTTGCACCACTTAAGTGGATTTGCTAATTTTTTCAGCACATGGAATTGTACTTGGGAATGAAAGAATCATCCCCTATTTATAGGAGAGAGGTGGTCGAAATTTTTGATGAAAAATCAATGTGGGAAAAGACTTTTCTTGATCACCAAGAAATCTTGAATATATCTCATATATTCTTTTTCCCATAATTAAAATATTCCACAAAAATCCCACCTCTTCAAATTATGGAATTTTCGAAAATTGAGTCTTGCAAGATTCCAAGATTTGGATCTTCTTGAATTTATGAGATATTCTTGTATTTCAAGAAATACATATCTTCCATAATATCTTTTCAAGAAAATCTTTCCTGCCCTCTATTTTCAAAATTTCGAAATATCCTTATGAATAACCAAGTGGGAGATTTCTTGAATTTAATGAGATAATCTTGTATTCCAAGAATACATATCTTCATTCCATAACAAAATACAAAGAAAATCTTTCTCCCTCTTTTATCCATAAATTTCGAAAATATCATAGGAAAAATAAGCAACATTATTTATTTTATTTTAATCACCTTTTCAGTTATTGGACTATATGTTGGGCTACTCAGGGGGCCTTTAGGAGAATTAAGATTGGACCTTCTAATGGACCTTGAATATCTAATATTGAGCCACAATATAATTCAAGCCCATAAATATTAATTAATCCCACTACATAATTAATATTGCACTATCCATCTTAACCCATATTACAGTCAATATGGCTCCCGGTCATTATTTCCCGTGTTTAAGATTATCTAGCCCATTAATTAATTCAAGCCACTGAAATAGCTTTCTAATTAATTAATATCTTTTATCCTTGGTCAAGGAAAGGTTCAACATTATCATCCATACCGGAAACTAATTCCACTTGCAAGATTTGGTATGATAAAGCTTATGAACCTCCCAAGGGGGCAAATCGAACAAGCGTACTTGCACACGATTCTTCGCATTAAATCTTAGCAATCACATGTGACCAATAATATTGCCCAAGATAAAAAGTATTGAATCTCATTGATTCGCTACCCATGATAAGTCAAAGCAATAATTACCAATCTCACGTGATCCTATTTAAGGGACGAAGGTTAAGAAATAATGAACCACTGAGGTCTAATTCTTCCTTGTTCAGTTCTGAAGAATTTATCCTCCTGTAGGTCCTATTCAGTACATCAGTCATGCACTAGTGTAATCTCTTGGTCAAGACAAGCCAATATGAGCCTTACACTTCAACCTTTCACGATGGTTTGTTCATTTCCATCTAGGTCGTGAATAGCGTACTTTTAGTTACAAGGGACTGTTAATTTAATCTTCTGTGATCTGGTATCACTAAATTAACTACAATGTAATACGTACGACTTATTGAACAATTATGCAGTAAATATATGTAACATTCGATAATATTTAAAGCATCAGTGATAAATAATTTATTTCAGTAAATAAGTCTGAAAATTCAGTTTCGATTATACAAAGTAAAAAGCATACTTTTTAGTATAATCCCAACACTTAATTCTTACACAGAACAAGAAGGCCCACGTGTACTCTTTGGTGATGATAACTTTGGTTTTACCAGAGGATTCGGAACCTTAGAGAATGATGATGTACAGGTTACTGGAGTCTCGTATGTCGATGGTTTGAAGCACAACTATCAGTTTCACAATTCTGCGACAACGGATTCAGTGTTGAGTTCTCTACTGATCAGTGCACTATCAAAAATCGAGCCACTCAACAGATTTTGTTAACTGGTTCAAGAAAAGGAACGATCTACACTGCAGATTGGAACAGTTGTCCAAGAAATGCATGCCTGATTGTTAAGAGTTCCAAAAGCAGCAGTTGGCTTTGGCACAAGAGAATGAGCCATCTGAACTTTAAAACTCTTAACAAGATAGCAAGGATGTCCCTGGTTGAGGGTCTCCCGAATGAGGTATTCTCTAAGGATCAGACATGTGTCGCATGTCAGAAGGGAAAACAGGTTAAAGCCTCATTCAAGGGGATCACAGGACCAGCATCCAGCAGAGTACTGCAACTACTCCATATGGATTTATTCGGACCAGTTACACCACTTAGTCTCAGCGGACGCAAATACACTCTGGTGATCGTGGATGATTACTCCAAGTTTACCTGGGTGGTATTCTTATATAAGAAGAATGAGACAACAACAAAGATACCTGAGCTGCTCAAGAAATTACAAAATGAGAAGGGTTTCAGTATTGTGAAAATCAGATCCGATAAAGGTACAGAATTTCTGAACTCCTTTATTACTGACTTTTGCACTAAGTTTGGAATACAACATGAAACATCAGCTGCAAGAACACCACAACAGAATGGAGTAGCAGAACGAAGGAACAGAACACTCAAAGAAGCTGCTCGTACTATGTTAGCTGAACATGCAACTCCAAACTGTTTCTGGGCAGAAGCCATCAACACAGCATGCCACACTCAGGACAGATGTTCTCTGACTAAGATTCACTTCAAAACACCTTATGAACTGTGGAAGGGCAGAAAACCTCGTGTTTCTTACTTCCATGTTTTTGGGTGCAAGTGTTTCATACACAACAATGGGAAGAATCAGTTGAAAACCTTTGAAGCCAAGTCAGATGAGGGTATATTCTTAGGATATTCCTCAACCAGCAAGGCTTTCAGGGTGTTTGTTGGTCCCGAAAAACCCGATTTAAAACTCGTAAAATCTCAATGGGAGATGACTTTAAAATTTTTGCTTCGAATGTGTTATGCAGATTTGCTAAATTATGTATGACAGTTAATATGAAAGCAAATAAGAACACACGTATTTTTATAGTGGTTCGGACTAACTTGTCCTACATCCACTCTTCCCTTCATGGGGCACCAACTTAACCAACATATATTTATGGAGCTCTCACTTAACGGGACTTATCTCCCTCACGGGATTGCCTATAGATGTTTAATGAGTTCTCACTCTCTCGGGACTTATCTCCCTCACGGGATCGCCTATAGATGTTTAATGAGTTCTCACTCTCTCGGGAGTTATCTCCCTCACGGGATCGCCTATAAACTACCTCACTTAACCACTAATTTTCTTTCTCAAGAAAGGATTTGGGTTTGGTGTTATTTCCAAATAGGTGAGATTTTCCCTTACATTGTTTTAGCCTTTAAGCTAAGGATGATAAAATCTCTCTAAGCTTATGATATGGCATTTATGCTTAGATATAATGAAGAACACTCTTGGGTAAATTTGGATATTTAATGCTCTGTGTTCTTGAATGGAGATGCTTGAATATTTGGCTTTAATCTTCACTTTGCAGCATCCTCCATTATCTTCTTTTGAAGATAGTGCAATGTATTTATAGTGTGTATTTGAATATTACCGTTGGAGAGTAAATTCAAATCCATACTAATAGTCTTCCAGCTTTTCTTTGTCCTTTTTTCAGACTTTATTCTTTGCGACTTTATGTCACATCCATATATGTGTTGTCATCTTCTTATTGGCCAGCTTTTTGTGGCTGATTTTACTGTTCATCTCTTCTGATTTCATCTCTTCTGATTTCACTGTTCATCTCTTCTATTTTACTGTTCATCTCTTCTGATTTCATCTCTCTTCTAATCTTCTTTGTTCATCTCTTACGATTTGATTTCTCTTATGATTTCCTTTGTTCATCTCTCCTGATTTTACTGTTCATCTCTTCTGATTTCAGTTTTCTGATTTCTTCTCGCCTGATCTGATCAGCTCACCTTCTTATCTTAATGAGTTCCCCCTCAACTTGTTACCTGTAAAATAAAACTAAGTCTAGAAACACAAGTTTTCTATACAACTTAGCTTGTCCTATTACAAGGTGTTTTGGCATAATAATCAAAACTAAAATTATCCCAACAGTGTTCAACAGGCGAACCCTAGTTGTGGAAGAAATGCCTCATGTGGTCTTTGATGAGACGTCTTACGAGCGGGGAGAAATCGCCCCCAACAAACAAGCGATTGCACCAACCTGCATGCACGATGCACGAGAAAATGGATCAGTTAAGTATCAGAGATAAGGGATCAGATCACGTAATAGTATATGTCCCAAAACTTGATCTTATTGATTCACTAGGTCAATCAGACCCAAAGGTGCGTACAACTGTCGATGAAGAAGTTCGATGCAATACCGAGATAAGAATAACCGAACCATCGGTTGGGAACACGATGTTCATATGGGCAGACATCAGCATATGATGATTCCAACATCAGCTGAGACTTGTCCATGTCAAGTGGATCCTATTTCTGCACCAGTCCCAATCACTAGTGACTCAATATCAAATGAGGATGATGATATCCAAACTGATATACATCAGAAAAGAAGGACTTGGTTAAGTGACCATCCGACTGATCTGATAATTGCCAATCCGAATGCCCGAGTCCAAACTAGACATCAGGTTGGTGAAAGTGTCATGTATTGTTGTTATCTGTCTTTGAAGAAACCAACCACCATAGAAGAAGCTCTACAAGATGCTAGCTGGATTCTAGTCATGCATGAAGAATTAGAGCAGTTTTAAAGGAATCAGGTTTGCAAACTGGTGGACAGACCAACTCATCAAGATGTGATAGGCACCAAGTGGGTATTCAAGAACAAGAGAGATGAGAATAATGTCATAACCAGAAATAAGGCAAGACTTGTTGCTAAGGGGTATTCACAATCAGAAAGAATTGATTATGATGAGACCTTTGCACCAGTCGCTCGCTTGGAAGCCATTCAGCTGTTTCTAGCATATGCTGCCCACAAAGGGTTTATTGTGTATCAGATGGATGTAAAGAGTGCATTCTTAAACGGGGTACTAGCTGAGGGTGTTTATGTTGAACAACCTCCTGGCTTTGAAAAAGGCAACCAGGTGTACCGTTTAAGAAAAGCTCTTTATGGCCTGACACAAGGTTCTCGAGCCTGGTATGATACACTATCTCAGTTCTTAATAAATAGTGGATTCACTAAAGGAATAGTAGATAGAACCTTATTCAGAATAGAAGATGGAGAAGATATTCTGATGGTTCAGATCTATGTGGACGATATTATTTTCGGATCTCCCAACAAGAACCTATGTGATAGATTCAGCAAACTGATGCAAGGAAAATTTGAAATGTCCATGATGGGTCAGATGAATTACTTTCTGGGTCTTCAAGTTAAGCAGAGTACAGAAGGGATATTCATCTGTCAGGCAAAGTATATTAGGAATTTATTGGCTAAGTTTGGATTTCAGAACAGTAAGGAAGCCAAAATTCCTATGATGACTGGATTCAAAATGGATCCAGATGAGAATGGTCAGAAAACTAATCAGAAAGAATATAGGGCTCTCATTGGATCATTACTATACCTGACTGCCAGCAGACCAGATATAACATTTGCAGTAGGTGTATGTGCCAGATTTCAGGCAAATCCAATGCAAAGCCACCTGGAAGCAGCTAAGAGGATTCTTAAGTATCTGAAGGGGACAGTAAACCTCGGTTTATTCTACCCATCAGATGATAATCTAGAGCTTATTGGGTATTCTGATTCTGATTATGGAGGTTGCAGAATAGATAGAAAATCAACCTCAAGAACCTGTCAGTTCTTAGGTAGTAAACTGATCTCTTGGTTTTCAAAGAAGCAGACATCTGTTGCCACATCTACTACTGAAGCAGAATATATGGCTGCAGGAAGCTGTTGTTCCCAACTGCTCTGGCTTAGTCAGCAACTGAGGGATTACAACATTGAAGCTACGAATGTGCCCATATTCTGTGACAGTAATAGTGATATTGCAATCACTCAGAATCCGATTTTACATACAAGATGCAAGCATGTGGATGTCAGACATCACTTTATAAGAGATCACGTTGAAAAGAAGAACATTAGAATGGAAAAGATCCATACTGATAAGCAGAGAGCTGATATCTTAACCAAGCCACTAGCTGAAACCAGATTCAGAGAACTATGTAATGAGCTAGGACTTCTGGACCTTGGAGAAAGTGCACCAGAAATATTTGGTGGATTGGTCTCCAGAACCAGTTGGTTAAGAGACTAACCAGATAAGGAGGACCAGTTGAGTAAGGTACCTCAACTGATCAGAAAGATCAGTCAGGAACTGATCAGAAAAGGGATATCAGATGAAGGGGGAACGAATCAGATTGGATAAGAAAGGAACCTGATCAGATAAGTGGGACATTGTTGGTAAATACTAAGGTTTAGGCAGAAATTAAGATCAACAGAAATCAATCAGACTTCATGTGGTATTGACTGATTACAACATCAGTCAACCATATACGCATTTCTGTCTCTTTTGTTTTCTGCTTATTATATGAATATATCTACCCTTATTCACTCTTACTGTACACATACTTTCATGACGCAAGTCCTGTAGAGAATTTAATGCGGACGCGAGGAATATGTATTAAATACATTAATTACACGGTTTTAAATCCAAAAAGCTGCTACCTATTGTTTTTCTCACCGCACGATTTTAAATTGTTAAATCTGGACCATTGATCTAGATTAAGCGATGCTTCGGTTCCAATTCAAAACCCTTTATATTTCCCTCTTCTTTCTAAACAAAGTTTTATTCACCATTTGCACTCCTAAATTTTCTCTGCAAAATTCACGCAAAGCTCAAAGTTTCTCTGCAATTTTGTTTTTCTGCAAATCTCACATACACTATTTCTACTTACTATCTATTGCGTATTTATATCTGGTAATTAATATAGGGTTTCTCTTTTTAAAGTTGAAGAAATTATACATAAGAAACTCAATTCTAATCTCTCTAAAATTTTGCAGAAATGGCTCCCAAAGTGCGTCAAATTGCAGAAACTGCCCACTCCTCATCTCATGCTTCACCGAAACCCAAAGATCCGGTCTTCAGAAATTTTGCCGACGAGGTTATTGAAGAACGGTGTGTCGATTTCCGGACGACCACGGATCCAGAGTCCCTTGAAATCCTTAAATTGCTAAAGGACTGTGGCTTGAAGACGTATTGTTTGGACGAGTGCAGATTCAATTCTATTATACGGTGCTCTCGAATTTCTTTACAATCTGAGAGACCATGAGGGTGTATTCTATTCGGAGGTTCAGGGAGAACACTTGGAAATTACCGATGATGACTTGTTCAGAATCTTCAGACTTTCGGCTCCGGCAGATGGCATCATGCCCGACGCATATTTGGCTTCTGAGGAGAGTGTGGTTATTAAGAATCTTCTACGGCCGCGGATGCTCATCACTCCAAGGTTTCAAGAAACCCATGCTTAAAAGGAAATATCGACTCTTGTTCGATATTGTCCAAAAAGTTATTGTGGGCATCACGTATAGCCTGGATGCGGTCACCCAAGAGAAGGCCAGAATTATGACTGCCATCATTCATAATGCTAAAGTCAACTGACTGGGTTTTTTGAAGAGGAGACTGCTGGAAGAATCGGATAAGTTCATGGTGGAGGAAGGGAGAGTTGTTCTTTCGGCCAAAATCACTCTACTGCACAAGTCTCTCTAATTATGATTGACCTTATGAGGGACATGGAGTGGAGTGAGGATGAGATGATCTCGTACAAACTGGCTCACAAGAAAATGTTGATCAACAACAGGCAAATCCCAGGACCTGCTGATGATGATGCTGAAGCAACAGTTAAACCAGCAGCTGAAGTCCGAATGAAGGGACAAGCTAGTCAGAAACGGAAGGTTGTTGCATGAAAGCATGAGAAGGGGGTTGTTCTAAAGGAACCAGCAGCCAAGAAAACGAAATCTGCATCTGCTGCTGATGTTGCCGGTAAAGGGAAACAAAAGGCGTTACAGCTGGTGGATGAGTCTTCTGACTCAGACGATGATCACATCACCCTCAACAAACTGCCCTCAAAAGGAACGGGTCGAATTTCCAAACCTGCTCAGACTGAGCCTCTGCAGCAGACTTTACAGATTCCTTATGTATCCATTAAATCTGAGCATCTGGATACTTCTGCTCATCTGTTGCCAGACCCTGATCCTATCTCTGCTATGCCTTTCTCTCCTTCTCTATCGCCCGAGCCTGAACCAGAAACACTCTCATTCACTGAGAAGATTACCAGACGGTGCTTAGAGAAAATGCTGGAGGACAGATATCCTGAATTGGCCCTCAATTTAGATGCCAAGGCCACTGTTCTTGATATGCTCACCTGGAGAGACATCAGATTGAAAAAATTTGAAGATTTTGGCACTGTCCTCGAGCAGAAAGGAGGAGTTCGTCCTTTTCTTGATTATGAGCTGGAGATCATGAAGATAGATGGAGTGGAGACTGCCCCAGAACTGATCTATAATGATGCAGTTGCTGGATTGATTACGCGACAATTGGGAATGCCTGACACTCTCATGCACAGAGAATTGACCCACAAAATGGTCAAATATAGTCGAGCAATACGACAAATGAAAGATTCTGATAATGATGAAGAACTTGTTGATGTCGGCCCAATCAATATTGAAGAGATATATGAGCAAATGGCTAACACAGAATAGACGGCCAAGCAGATCAAAATCATTGAAGAACCCGAAGAAGCTACCGATGAAGCTGTTGTGGGAGATGTGGCACAGTCCCCAACAGCTGAGGCACAATCAGCCGATCATGTAATTGACTTGACTGCTGGAGGGAGTCAAGCAGAAGAGATGGAAGTTGAAGGTCCCTCGACTTCAGCAGGTCAGGTAATGCATATATTACAAACTTCTCCAGAGTTCGAAGCGAATCTCATGAAATACATCAAGAACTCCTTCAGAGCAAACATGGCTCAGATTTTTCGCGATGACGTGAGCTTCTTTGTACCAAGACAACTGGAGAAGGCCATCCAAATGAACGAGAACATGTATCCTCTCATTGCACTCGAATTTCTGAAGAGTTGAGAGATACAATAGCTGATAAGATGGTGGAGGTAAATGAGAAGTTGGCCAGGATTGAGGAAAGCAGAAATCAGCAGTTCACTCTTATGATGAACGACAAGATGACTGAATTGACCAAATTACAAAATGATCTTGCTGGTGCTGCAAATCGAGTCAATTCTGCTGCTGATAAATTTGAGAACTTATTCGACAAGGTCAGTCCTATTGTGGATAAAGCTCAATCTTCCATGCTAACCTTGATCGAAAAGGCCAGTCCTTCTGATGACTCTTCTGCCCTCGGAACTCTAAAGCAAGATCTCTCAAAGCAGATTGGTGACCTCAGTTCTGAGCTGAAAGCTCTTTTTGAGGGAACCAAAAAGGGGGAAGAAGAGAAGAATGATGAAACTACTCAAAGGCTAAATCAGGTGGAAAATTATGTAGCGGGGATCCAGATAACTCTGGATCAGAAAAGAATGAAGAAAGATGCAAGGCATTGCTAAGAATTAGAAGAAGTTATTTCCTCATCCTCTCATTGATTCAAATTTAACGTGCGGGAAGGAAAGAAACCGGTGCCATTTCGCAAAGAAAAGAAATTATCGAAGCGAGAATAAGGAAAATCAAGAATTGAAGAAGGCGCAGAAATGATGGAGACAAAAGAAGGCTGGAAGAAGCTTCAAGCCTTGATAAAGGCACGTATGAGGAAGAAGAAAGGGCTTATTCTTTGAATCGGGGAGAAGGTGCACATGTTCTTGAGCCAACGATGTGGATGTAATTGTAAATCCAGACAAAAATATGGTAAAGGAATAGAGATTGATCAGAGGCGAATGGTATATCTCGGCTCATATTAATCAGGTTATTCCAACCAATGTGGATAAAGATGAAATTTTTAGAGATTGGTTGAGTAACAAGCATCCAGATTTCTACTACAATATTATGAGAGAAGCCAAAAAGCTGAGTTGCATCCCAGTAGCTCCAGAAGTTGAAATCATGGACTACAAGAAGACTCCAGATGGGAAGATAGACAAGATTGCTTTCAACGCAACACTCAACAAATGCCTTGCTCAAGATGACATCTTCGATGAGAGTAAAGCTGCAGAAGTCAAGGCAAGATTGTTTGAGATATGTGTTGTGCCTGAAGAAGAAAATATATCAGAAGACTAGTTTTGAGATCAGAATAGGATTTGATTGTACGTGTAAAATTGTTATCATTAATGAAAATCCTACTTTCCTGGTCTTAAGACAAACTCTCTTTGTCTTTTGATTCATTGTCTCTTTTACTTATGTTTAATTTTGTTCAGCATTCTTTCCGGGAAATGTTTTGGTTCCATCAAAAATGGGGAAATTGTTGGAAAATTTATAGTTTTGATGGAAGTTCCAAAATAGTTGTAATAGGACCAGTCGAACTTGTTAGTCGACTGATGATATGATAGGAAACCAGCTGAACATGTTAGACAACTGATGTATTAGACTAGGTCACATTTCTTGAGGAGAAACTCAAATTGCACAAGACAGGTCAAGATCAGTAGCAAAGATCAGTAGCGAGAATCAGAAGACATTATTCTCAAGACGCAGCAGACCAGAAGACCTACTCTACGAAGACATCAACAGAGTTGATTGGATGAAGCTAAGATAACCATATCAGTAGACTCAAGGCAACTGATTAGTAAAAGTGTTGATCAGTTCTGCCTAGTCAGAAAAGTGATAAGCTTAACTGCTTATACAAGGCATACTGTGTAAATCAGGCCAGAAGAATGTCAACATAGTTGGCTTTACAAAGACGCCGAATAAGTGTCCTTGTTAGCCAATAAGGGATCGACACGTATGTACAAAAGCTGACATTGTAGGATATGGCGTATCAGGGCAAACGGCTACAAAGGACAAACATACATGCTTTCGGCCATGCCGTTCCTGAAGCACGTCACATCAAGCCTGCAAACTACCAAATATAGCCTAAAATTCAAATTGCTCTCCAACGGCTATTTGATTTCGAGGTCTATAAATATGGGATCATACTTCATAGTGAAGACACGAAAATTATCATCAAGCTCAAACCATAACAATTTCCGCACGAAGAACACATATTTAAAGAATATTTCTAAGTGTTCATCCCATTAGTTCTTAGCTTAGAATTCTTATCCTCTAGCTTAAGGCTACCCCAAAACTAGGATAGAATTCCAGTTGGAACAAACAACAAATCTTTACCCAAACACAAAGTTAGGTTACATTTGTTTAGCAAGATTTCAGACTAGGGTTTCTAGTTTCTGGTTTCTGGGATCGGTTGAGTGAGAACTCTTGAAACATCTGTTGGTTGTACTGTGTTGGACTAACACATTAAACTAAGTCCAAGTTGGTTAAGTTGGTGCCCCTTGTGATAGGGAAGAGTGGACGTAGGACTGTTGTCTGAACCACTATAAAAATCTTCTGTGTTTTTATCTGTTCTTACCTGCTTTACACTACTGCACACAACCTGAGTTTAAACTGCATACATATTCTGAGTTAGGATCAGTCTGCATCAACCAACTGATCTGATCAGTTTGACACTTTAGTCATCTGATTGAAAACAGACTGCAGAATCTGATCTTATAAAACTGGTTTTTCACACGGGTTAGAAACTTGCTTCCGCACATCAGTTAAACTGGTAGACATCGAACTGATCTGCCATCAGGCGGTCAGTAAGTTGGATATCAGTTCAAACTGATTCACACGCACTCTGATCAGGCAACCTGCTATCACACCTGATCTTGCACAAAAATAATTTCAGAAGTCTATTCACCCCTCCCCTCTAGACTTCTGCCCTCACAAAACCAGTTCGGGACCTACATCTCTTCCCCCTTCAGTTCACCCATTGTCTATTGTCACTCCCTTAACTCCTCTTTAAATTAAATTTATAAATTGTTTATTGAGAATTGATCAATTTTATGAAATGGATAGAAATTTTATTTGCAATTTGAGATTGATTTTATATTAATTGTTGTTTATT
Source organism: Stenogyne calaminthoides (assembly GCA_037126765.1). NCBI lineage: Eukaryota > Viridiplantae > Streptophyta > Magnoliopsida > Lamiales > Lamiaceae > Stenogyne > Stenogyne calaminthoides. The sequence goes on from JBBCBC010000007.1 coordinate 9,474,747, forward strand.
TGATGTGTAGTTTTACAAATTTGAGGTAGAATTTTTTCTTTCCTGCAAATCTGAACCAAATTCGCCTATGCGATTATGGGGATAGGGATTTGCTTTGGGGATTCTATGATTTTGGTGCAAAACCTAATTTTGAGGATTCAAAGAACTCAAATTTGGGGTGGAGTATGTGGTTTTGCAATTATGAGGGTTTTGGGTTTTGCAGAACTAATCGACTTTTTGGTGAAGATGCGATGGTGCAAGGGCGAAGATGAAGGGATGATGAAGATGAATTATTTAGTTTTTTATTTTTATTTATATTTTAATTGTTTTTTTTTAGATTTTAACTTCTTTTAATTATTATTTTTTGTTTTAATTTATTTCAAAAGTGTTAATGATAGAGGATGTGTAATATGATGTGGAATAATTAAAAAAATATTATTTAATATGTATCATCCTAACTAGTAAGTATACACATGCTCTGGTGAGCTACCTCTTCAAGGCCGGAAGAAAAAAAATGTGTATCGATTTGCAACAATATTAAATGTTGGGCTTTACTATATAATCTTGAAGGTCGTGATTAAATTGATATTTGGCCAAAATGTCGTGTATTTATTTAGAATTAACTTTTATATTTATTAATTAATATCAACTAATATCATTCACTTATAGATTGATATCATAATATTAAATATTATTGGTACTAGTTTATAAAAGTAATAGTATTAGTTTATAAATGTAATGATATCAATTTCATAGTATGAACAGATTCACACACTACAAAAAAGGTGAGTTTTAACGACAGAGAGTAGCGACAGATACAACAGTCGTCGCTAACTGCGACAGATGTAGCGACAAAATTATTCAAACAGTAAAATCCACCATTTTTGGCGACGGACTCCAAAACCGTCGCTAACTACGACGGTTTAGTGACGGTTCATCAATGGTTAATTCGAACCGCCACTTCTAGCGATGTCTTTAGCGACGAATATTTAAATCCGTCGCTAAATAGTGCAGAAAACGAAGAGATACGCCCGTTGGGAGTCGCTGTCATTAATTGGGGAAGTTTTATCGACGGTTTTAGAAACAGATTTTTTAAATTCGTCGCTAAATCCAATTCTATAAATACCACCGCTGTCTGCCCATTTGTCTCATCAATCAAATCAGAAAACAACACAAACGAGACAATTTCATCTGTATTCTTTGATATCACGGTAATATTTTAATATTTTTTTCGTTTATTTATTTATTTATATTTAATTGTATTTTATATTAATTAATTAATATATAAATTTCATATTTTATTTAGTTTGATGCTGGTAATAACGTCCAAGCTTCATCCCGGGCGCCTATTCCTCGTTTGCCTATCAATATCATCAATGGAGAGTAAGTGTTTTTTTTTATTATATAATTAATTAATTTAATATTAATTATTAATTATGTATTTATTTTTTAATGTGTTAGTATTGTACATGGTCATTGTTGGGGTTATACTGAAAAATATGTTTTTTACTTTGTATAACCAAACTGGATTTCTTATTTATTTACTGAAATAAATTATTTATCACTGTTGCACTAAATGTGAATGAATATTATATATATTTATTGCAAACATGTTCGATAAGAAAGTACGTATCACGTTGAAGTTAATTTGGTGATACCAGATCACAGAAGATCAAATTAACAGTCCCTCGTGATTAAGTACAAATTCACAACCCAGATGAAAATGAATAATCCATCACGAAAGGTTAAAGTGTAAGGCTCAGATTGGCTTGTCTTGACCAAGAGATTACACTAGTGCATTATGATGCGCTGAATAGGACCTACGGGAGGATAAATTCTCCGGCACTGAATATAGAAGAATTAGACCTCAGTGGTTCGTTATTTCTTAATCTTCGTTCCTTAAATAGGATCATGTGAAATTAATAACTATTGCTTTGACTTATGTTGGGAAGAGAATCAACGCGATTCGATACCTTATATCTTGGGCAATATTATTGATTACACGACGATTGCTAAGATTTAATACGGAGAATCGTGTGCAAGTACGGCTTGCTTGATTTGTCCCCTTGGTGGGCTCAGAATCTTTATCATACCAAATCTTGCAAGTGAAAATTTATTTCCGGTATGGATAATAATGTTGAGTTGTCTTTACTCCAAGGACAAAGATATTAATTAATATAAAAGTCTGTTCAGTGGCTTAATTAATTAGTGGACTAAGATAATCTTAAACACGGGAAATAATGACCGGGAGCCATATTATTGTGAAGTCGTAATGTGGGTTAAGATGGATAGTTCAATATTAATTTTATAGTGGAATAAATTAATATTAATGGGCTTGAATAATATTTTGGCTAAATATTAAAGTTTCATAGTCCATTGGAGGTCCAATCTTAATTCTCCTAAAGGCCCCTCAAATAGCCCAAATTAAAGTCCAATTAATGAAAAGGAGAAGAAAATATTTTGCATATTTTTCCATGATAATTTTCGAAAAATTGGGTAGGAGAGAGAAAAATAAGATCTTATGGAATAAGTATTCTTGATATACAAGTTTATCCCATAAATTCAAAAAAGGAAAAAGATCTTATTTTCTTCCTACTTGCATGAAATTTTCGAAAATTAAGGAGCAAGAAAGGTGGAGAAGATTTTGTTGGGAGTTATTTTGGGAAATAGAATATATTGGATATATTCTAGATTGTATCTTGAGGAAGAAGCAAGGAAATTTCTCAATGTCCAACTTGACCTAAAATTTTCAACCCCCCCCCCCCTTGTCCTATAAATAGGGGATGAATTTTTCATCCCCAAGTGCAATTCCATGTGTTGGAAAAATTAGAAATCAACAAAGGTGGTGGCAAATATATATTTTTTTAATTAAAATCGTTCGTTGAGAATCCTTCCACCGGATTACGTTCGTGGATGTGGGACATATTTGGGAAGGATCTTTGGGTTGATCCACCGTCTCAATGATTGTATCTACAAAATGTATGTAATCTCGTAACTCCTAGATTCTGCATGCTTAGGATTTACGTGGATTACATGTACGCATGTTGCTTATTTATTTGTTTAATTATTATGTTGAATTGATTTATGATTAATTCATGTTAGTAATTAATTGATTAATTTAAATATGTATTTAAATTCACCTCGAATAGATCCGGACACCCCTAATTTCCCAACAGTCACGAGGCTTCCGCTATAGCCAAAAACATCATCATGCGGGTGGGAATTGCTGTCAACGCTTACAGTTGGAAATATGTGCCAACTGACCAGCGTCAATTGTATTTCGAGGTGTTTACGGTATAAAATTTACTTAACTTAATATGTTATTTCAATATATATTGATTACAATTAATTTAATTATCTTATTATATTCGAAATATAGAAACAAGCTACGTGGAGTCCCGATCTCGAGACCAATGAAGTTTACAAGGTATTTTGTAAGGTTGCTGGACGGCGTTACCATGACATGATGCACAGGTGGCGTACGCAGTGGAGGGAAGAAGGGGTGAACCTATTAGAAAAACTTGGGCACGAAGTATGAGAGTCAATTGTGGCTGTTTGGAGAGCAGATCCCTTCTAGGGTCAATGTTTATTTTAAATATGTTATGAACAATTTATAATTCCGTGTTTAATTTTGGTATGACTGAACAATTTTAATTTATGTTATTATTTTTATGTGTGATTGAACAATTTTAATAAATATTTTTTTTTAATGAATGATTGAACAATTTTAATTTCTGCTTTTTTTTTAAATTATGTTTTTATCGACGGTTTTGTCGACAGAATTATCGACGGAAATTTGAATTCCGTCGCTAAACGTTGCTAACTACGACGGTAATTTCCATCGCTGAATCCATCTATAATAGCGACGGTTTTATGTAATCGTCGCTAAACACAGCCATAAATAAAACCAATAGTTTCATTTTACACAAAACAGTCGAACCAACTCCATTTTTTTCCAAAACCAACACCAAATTTTGTGTAGATAGAGGCGAAAATTGTTTTTGAAGTGCATATTGTGTAGCGGAAGCATTTCGACTCCTCGAGAACGATTTTACCGTACGTTTTCACATTTCTACCGTTTAAAAAAAAATATATATATATATATATAGTGTAATGTATATAATTGATAAGTTTGTTTTGTATTTGATGTTGATATATATTGTGTAGATAGTTTATGTTAAATGAATGTTGTGATCATATATTGTGTGGATTTCTTTGATGTTATTTGATAAGGATAATATTTTTAGATATTTACATATACAGACGAAACTCTGTCCAATTTTTTTGTAGAACTAACATATTGATATGATTTGAAACAAATGGAATATTCGAATCGTTAGTGGATGTATTCGACTCCTCGACTTATCAACATGACGTATAAATATGGAGTTCTTGAATGAAGTTAATAACTTCATTCACATTGCAATTAATCAGGGTTCAGCAAATTCAGAAGGTCGTATAAGATGTCCGTGTAATGCAAGAAAGTGTCAGAACATATTATACGGAGCGATTGTCGATGTTCAAACACATATCATCATGAATGGTTTTGTACCTTATTACTACAATTGGACACGTCATGGTGAAGATCGATGGAATGTTGATTTCAATGATCTTGAAGAGTATTATAATGCTCTCGAATACAATGATGAACATGGAGTCGATGATCACTGGAGTACAGTTTGAGACACCTACAGTGGATACACCGGATATGTATCATACGATGATCATGGAAGCAGGTGGGTTTCAAGATGAGGTTATGGAGGAGGAACCAAATGAGGAAGCATCTAATTTTTACAGAATACTCAAAGCAGCTGACGAAGATCTGTATGATGGATGTCAAACTCACTCTCTGTTGACATTCAATGCTCGACTCATGGCTATCAAGGCTGAGAACAAACTTTCTCAAAGAGCCTATAACCAGATTAGTAAGTTGATCAATGAGGTCTGTCCTCCCGGTAATAAGGTGCATATTACAGAATATCAAGCCAAAAAATTGTTGAAGAGTATGGGTCTACCAGTAGAGAGTATTGATTGTCGTATCAATAACTGCATGTTATTCTGGGGTAATGAAGAAGAAACGAATCTTGATAAGTGCAGATTTTGTGGGCACTCTCGGTACAAAGTACCGCGTCGAAATTGGACTGACGGTCGAGGGAAGCAGAATAAGAAGAAGAAAGTGGCAAATAAAATGATGTATTACCTCCCTATCATTCCTCGGCTTCAGAGATTGTATCAATCTAGTGCCACAACCAAAGATATGACATGGCATCATATGGAGTCATCTGATTCTGATTCCTTAGAGATGAGACACTCTGCTGGCTCAATGGCCAGAGAAGACTATTGTGTTGTTCAAGTGTGATTGGTATGATCCATCAGCTTCAGGAATAAGGATTCATCCCGAATACAAACTGGTCGATGTTCATAGAAGAAGAAAATATCCGGGGTATGATCCATTTGTGTTTGCTGCTCAGGTATCCCAAGTATACTACTGCACGTATCCAGGTTCGAGAGCAAATAATGAATGGATGGTTGTTTGCAAAGTAAAGACGAGATCACTAGTGCAAGTTCCTAAACCGGATTCAACTGCTGCGGTTGACGACACTCCGTTCCAAACGGAATAAGTTGATGCTCAAACTGAAGTGCATACAGGAGATTTTAATCTTTTCGTAGACTTAACAGCTGCAAATCTATATTTGATAGAGATTGACAGCGGCGGGAAGGATAACGATCATGATGAAGTGTTGGGGAATTAATTGCCCGGATCTATTCGGGATGAATATTTAAATACAAATTTAATTCTAACAATTATTACTAGCATGAATTAATCCTATATTAATTCAAATAATAATTCAACAACAAATCATGCGTATAAACAGTTCACACAAATCCTACGCATGCGGAATTGCTACGGGTTTACGTGAACTTACCTCTTGGAATGGCAATGGTTTCGGTCGATAGGAACACACCAAAAAGCCTTCCCAAGTATTCCCTAGCCCTTGCTCGTCAATTCGGTGGAAGGAAACTCGCGAACAATTAACAAAAGGGAAAATAAAAAATTTGTTGCACCACCTTTGTGGATTTACTAATTTTTCTAGCACATGGAATTGTACTTGGGGATGAAGAAATCATCCCCTAATTATAGATAGGTGGTGGCCGATTTTCATCATGGAATAGGGAGGAAAAAATATTTTCTTGATCTCCAAGAAATCTTGAATATATCTCATATATTATTTTCTCCATAATTAAAATATTCCATAAAAATCTCACATTCTCTTGTTATGGTTATTTTCGAAAAAACAAGGATAAAGATTCCAAGATTTTGATCTTCTTGAATTTATGAGATATACCTGTATTGCAAGAATACATATCTTCCATAATATATTTTCAAGAAAATCAAGAAAATATTTCTTTCCCTTATTCTTTCAAAATTTTTGAAAACTTCATATAAATAACCAAGTGGGAGATTTCTTGAATTTAATGAGATAATCTTGTATTCCAAGAATACATATCTTCATTCTAAAACAAAATTCAAAGAAAATCTTTCTCCCCTTTTATTTATATTTTTCAAAATTAATGAGGAAAAATAGCAACAAAAATTTATTTTATTTTTAAACACCTTTCAGTTATTGGACTTTATGTTTGGACTACTTGAGGGGCCTTTAGGAGAATTAAGATTGGATCTTCCAATGGATCTTGAATTATCAATATTGAGCCACAATATTATTCAAGCCCATAAATATTAATTAATCTCACTACATAATTAATATTGCACTATCCATCTTAACCCATATTACAGTTAATATGGCTCCCGGTCATTATTTCCCGTGTTTAAGATTATCTAGTCCATTAATTAATTCAAGCCACTGAAATAGCTTTCTATTAATTAATATCTTTTGTCCTTGGTTAAGGAACGGTTCAACATTATTATCCATACCGGAAACTAGTTCCACTTGCAAGATTTGGTATGATAAAACTTATGAACCTCCCAAGGGGGCAAATCGAACAAGCGTACTTGCACACGATTCTTCGTATTAAATCTTAGCAATTGCATGTGACCAATAATATTGTCCAAGATATAAAGTATTGAATCTCATTGATTCTCTACCCGTAATAAGTCAAAGCAATAATTACTAACCACACGCGATCCTATTTAAGGGACGAGGATTAAGAAATAACGAACCACTGAGGTCTAATTATTCCTAGTTCAGTGCTGAAGAATTTGTCCTCCTGTAGGTCCTATTCAGTGCATTAGTCATGCACTAGTGTAATCTCTTGGTCAAGACAAGCCAATCTGAGCCTTACACTTCAACCTTTCACGATGGATTGTTCATTTCCATCTAGGTCGTGAATGGTGTACTTTGGTTACAAGGAACTGTTAATTTAATCTTCTGTGATCTGGTATCACTAAATTAACTACAATGTAACACGTACTAATTATTGAACAGTTATGCAGTAAATATATGTAACATTCGATGATATTTAAAGCATCAGTGATAAATAATTTATTTCAGTAAATAAGACCGAAATTCAGTTTGATTATACAAAGTAAAAGCATATTTTCCAGTATAATCCCAACAATCTCCCACTTATACTCAAAGTCTGTTTTAAGTATACTATAGCATGTCTCGTGTAGTTCCTAATACATGACATTAGATGTCACCTACACGAACCTAATAATATCTCCCACTTATACTCAAAGCAGTTTGACAACGGTCTTGACACCCATTCCTTCCACATGTCTCTCGAATGTATTATGAGGCAGACCCTTTGTGAATGGATCTGCTAGGTTGTCTTCTGACGCGATCTTTGCCACCTCTATTTCTCCTCTCTTAACGATTTCTCGTATAAGATGGTATTTCCTTTCAATGTGTTTGCTGGCCTTGTGGGCTCTTGGTTCCCTTGAATTTGCAACTGCTCCGGCATTATCACAATAAACAGTGATTGTGCTGGGCAAATTCGGAACTACATCCAAGTCCACTATGAAGTTCTTGAGCCAAACCGCTTCTTTCGCTGCCTCGCAAGCAGTTACATATTCGGCTTCTATGGTAGAATCAACGATGCATTTCTGCTTAACGCTTCTCCATGTCATGGCTCCTCCCCCCATGCAAAACACACTACCGGAGGTAGATTTTCTGGAATCTAAGTCTGATTGGAAATCCGAGTTCGTGTAGCCGATGGGGATTAGACTATCTGACTGATAAACCAACATTCTATCTCGAGTTCTTTTCAGATACTTTAGAATGTTTTTAACTGTCGTCCAATGTTCTTTCCCCGGGTTACTTTAACATCTTGCCACCATGCCAACGGCAAAGCAGATATCCGGTCTCGTGCACAGCATTGCATACATAAGGCTTCCGACAGCCGAACCATAAGGAATGTCTTTCATGTCATCTATCTCCTTTTGTGTCTTAGGGCACATTTCCTTGGATAGATGGATTCCATGTCTGAGAGGTACGAAGCCTTTCTTGGAATCCTGCATGCTGAATCGCTTCAAGATAGTGTCTATATATGAAGCTTGCGATAAGCCTATCATCTTTTTCTTGCGATCTCGAGTGATCTTGATCCTAAGGATGTGCCCGGCTTCCCCTAAGTCCTTCATATCAAACTATTTTGAAAGCTATGCCCTTACGTCTGACAATACCTTTACATCGTCTCCAATGAGCAGAATATCATCTACGTATAGTACTAAGAATACCAATGCAGTTCCGACACGCTTCTTGTACACACAACTTTTGAACTCGTTTTGATCAAACCCATAAAACCTTATTACATGATCAAAACATTGGTTCCAAGCTCTGGATGCTTGTTTGAGTCCGTAAACGGACTTCATGAGCTTACAAACTAGGTGTTCTTGGCCTTTTTCAATGAAGCCTTGGGGTTGTTGCATATAGATTTCTTCATCAAGACTTCCGATAAGGAAAGCCGTCTTGATATCCATTTGCCAGATTTCAAAGTCGAGATGCGCAACAATCGACAAGAGAATTCGGATGGACTTGAGCATTGCTACAGGTGAAAAGGTTTCCTCATAGTCGATCCCTTCTTTCTGAGTATAACATTTCGCCACAAGCCTTGCCTTGAAGGTTTCCACCTTCCCGTCCGGTCCTCTTTTTCTCTTGTATACCCACTTGCAACCAATGGGTTTGACCCCATTAAGTGGTTCGACCAGCTCCCACACTCTGTTATGATCCATAGAACCCATTTCGGCTTTCATTGTTATTTGCCAAGAAACCGCATCCTTGTCTTGGATTGCCTCGTCGTATGTCCATGGGTCTGATTTGTCTTGTCCGGGAATCAAGTCTGAGGACTCTCCTATCCCCATGAATCTTTCGGGCTGTCTCACAACCCTCCCACTACGACGAGGTTCCGGTTGTGTAAGTGTGCCGTTTGGTATGTCATCTTGTACAGTTGGCAATGAGGTTAGCCCCATTAACTCATTTAAGGCAATCTCACTTCTGGGTCTTCTTTCGTTCATATAGTCTTCTTCCAAAAATCTAAAGTGGGTGCTTATTACCACCTTTTGATCTTCGGGACCATAGAACATACACCCTTTTGTTCCCTCGGGGTATCCTATAAACAACCTTAATTCTGATCGAGGATCCAATTTTCCGGCTTCCTTGTCCAACACGTAGGCCGGACACCCCCAAATTCTCATGTGTCTCAAACTGGGCTTGCGCCCAGTCCACAATTCTTTGGGAGTTTTGGGAACCGATTTAGATGGCACCAAGTTCTGAATGTAAGCCGATGTTTCCAAGGCATGACCCCAGAACGACTTGGGTAGATCCGCTTAACTCATCATTGATCTAACCATTTCTAAAAGAGTTCTATTTCTTTGCTCTGCAACCCCGTTTTGTTGAGGGATTCCGGGTGCAGTTAGCTGGGATACAATCCCTTCATCTGACAAGTAGTTCAAAAACTCATCGCTGAGGTACTCGCCTCCACGATCGGATCGTAGAGACTTGATACATTTTTCCCTATGATTCTCTGCTTGAGCCTTAAATTCTTTGAATTTCTCAAAGGTCTCAGATTTATGTTTCATAAGGAAAATATAACCGTACCTTGAGTAGTCATCAATAAAAGTGACGAAATACTCATAACCTCCTCTTGCTTTGGTTGACATTGGACCACATACGTCTGTGTGAACGATTTCTAACACTTCTTTGGCTCTATTCCCCTTGGCTCCAAATGCCCTCTTGGTCATTTTACCCTTCAAACATGATTCACAGGTTGGGATTGGTTCAACTTGGAGAGACTCCAGTGAACCGTCTTTTACCAACCTTTGGATCCTCTTTGGATTAATATGTCCCAATCTTAGATGGCATAGAAGTGTCTCGTTTAAGTCTGATGAACGTTTTCTTTTATCAGAAACAGTTGATGTGTTATAGGATGCATTTCGTGAGTGGTGTGCACAGTTAATTGTATAGAGATTATTCGACAACGTTCCATGACAGATAAATTTATCATAAAGAGAAATGGTAACAACTTTATCAAAAGTAACCGAATATCCATCAAGGTAAATTTTAGAAATCGAAATTAAATTCTTTCTAAAACTAGGAACGTAAAGAGCATCTCTTAAAATTAAAACTATGTCTTCAAAAGACAGGTGCACTTCTCCCACTGCTTCAGCTGCCAATCTCGTAGCATCGCCCAGTGTGATGAGGATCTCACTCCCACTAAGTTGTCGGGTCCGCTTGAACCCCTGTGAAGTGAAACAAACATGATCAGTAGACCCTGTATCCACCACCCATAAATGGGAGGCATACGCCGCTAAGCAAGTTTCAACAACTAATGCGTGAGAATTACCTTTCTTTCCATTCTTAGAAGAATCAGAACAGGTGTCCTACTCCGCAGCTTTCCAAAACTTTCCTCATGCTTGATTCCATGCTCTTATTTGGTGTTGAGTCTGCTTGGTTTAACTTTATTCTCTTTTCATCATCCTTATCACCACTTGACCTAGGATGAAGAGAAAATTTCCGTTTTCCCAAGTTCTTTTCCTCGTGCTCCCTCTCCCTTTCAACCAAATTGAGAGCGAACATCCACTGTAAAATCTAGATCTTCCAATAGATACTCAAGATAGTGGTGATTATAGCTCTTTGGTAAGGATTGGAGAATGAAATCAATCTTAGTCTTGAAATCACATATTTCGCCGAGGATCTCAAGCTCCTCAAATAGCACCATAACTCTAAGAATGTGCTGCGCTGCAGTCGTCCCTTTTTCCATTTTTAATTCAGCCATTTCTTGCTTCACACTTTGAATTGCCATACGGGTCGAATGTGTGAACATCGCTTCGAGATTCTGTAAGATGTTTGCAGCTGACTCATATCCTTGGTGAAGGCGTTTCAACAAATCTGACAGATGTGCCAGAATTGTATCCTTCATCAATTCATTTGCTAACTCCCATTCATCATACATCATTTCGTCCCATATTTCGGCGTCCTTAGCTGGTTTTTTGGGTTTTGGTGTATCAAGTACCCATTTGGAAGGTGATGCGGCTAGGACAGGTTTTAGTTTGTATATCCAATCAATATAGTTTTCACCAGTAAGCAAATTGTCTTTAAGTATATTGAACAGTGGATTAAAAGGTTGCGACATGATGAACTGAAATAAATAATAATATGCATAAGCACAAATATATCACAAAATTCGATCACATGTTTCATATTAAAATCTCAAAAAAATATGAACATGCATCAGCCAACATCTCAAAACAGTTTAAATAAGCCACGTGGGGTGGGACATTATTTAAACACATTCAAGCAGGTTACAAACAAGAACAATTACAAACCTTTAATATCTAGATTAATAGTTGGCTCCCACTTGACCAATATAAAATTGACAGGGACTTCGAGGAAGTATATGCATATCAATTTTATACCTAAGTAATAACCGTGATTAAATACATAATTATTATTTCGCTTTGAACGAGCCTCGTGGGGAGGGTCATCGTCGCCACTAGTAATAATCTACAATCATCCATTTGGAATTTATTCATGTGAAAGCTGTCTTTTGACCGTCCCGTGGGGGGAATTTCTCCAAAAGAATTCACAAATAAATAATTCATGGAGGTCAAAATTAATTCAATTTTATTATCCATAAAATTGTCAATTAATTGTTTAAGCATACTTAGTAATTTTCGAAAGTGAGATTTTTCAAAACATTTTCTCATGCATCGCAAATTTAAACATAATTTAAATAAGCATAAAATAATGCATAACATCAAAACAAAAAAATTAAACATATTGGGCACATATATCCAATTATCACGGTTAATTTTTGTCATGTCTTGATCTTGAGAAATCGTCTTCATAACCTTCATCGTTCGTCTCGAAAAACTACCACTTGATCGTCTTAAAAAAAATGCCTTGTCAAGCCACGTCATCGACCATTCACGAATTAGTGCTACTACTAGCACTCCGGCGTATGTCGGTAGTGTCCGTCGTCTTGTATGCGGCGTCAGCGCCGCGCCTTGGCCTTTCGGCAGATTCTGGCGGGTCGGCGACGCGAGTCTGCGTGTAGCGCGCCCGTCGCGGCGCCCACTGCTTGCCCGCGTCGTCGCCCGCCACCACCGGCGGCATCGCTCGCTGCCCTTGGCGCCTCGCCTAAGCGCTTCCCGTCAGCGCCGCCGCGAATTTGCCCGCCCGTGCGCCACTGGCAATCCGCGTGCGCTTCGACGGCAGCCTGCATACGCTCGTCTTGCGTACCGCCCGGCGTCGCGCCAGCGCGCATGCCTCCCCTTAGCGTTTGTGCGGCGCTGCGCTACCCTAAGCCCGTTTCGGATCCCGTCTTTTTAATTCTTCGTCTCGTCCTACGATTTTTCGATCCGGTTTACAATTTATTTACAAAAATAAATAACCTGAATCTGAACTAATCTATTACATTGATCAAATCAAACAAATTCTAATCTACTCGTGGATTTTTCTCATTTAGGCAAAACGAATTGAAGCTAATCGAATTAAAAACCACAATTTATATGCATGCATAAATAAACACATTAAATTCCATGACAATAAAAAGATCTAGCAATTCTACTATCCAATTTCAAATTTAATGAAAATGAATTAAATTACAATTTAAAATTGAGCAAACCGAGGCTCGATATCGATTTTGTTGGGGAATTAATTGCCTGGATCTATTCGGGGTGAATATTTAAATACAAATTTAATTCTAACAATTATTACTAGCAATGAATTAATCCTATATTAATTCAAATAATAATTCAACAACAAATCATGCATATAAACAGTTCACATAAATCCTAAGCAAGCGGAATTGCTACGGGTTTACGTGAACTTACCTCTTGGAATGACAATGGTCTCGGTCGATAGGAACACACCAAAAAGCCTTCCCAAGTATTCCCTAGCCCTTGCTCGTCAATCCGGTGGAAGGAAACTCGCGAACAATTAACAAAAGGGAAAATAAAAAATTTATTGCATCACCTTTGTGGATTTACTAATTTTTCCAGCACATGGAATTGTACTTGGGGATGAAGAAATCATCCCCTATTTATAGATAGGTGGTGGCCAATTTTCATCATGGAATAGGGAGGAAAAAATCTTTTCTTGATCTCCAAGAAATCTTGAATATATCTCATATATTCTTTTCTCCATAATTAAAATATTCCATAAAAATCCCACCTTCTCTTGTTATAGTTATTTTTGAAAAAACAAGGATAAAGATTCCAAGATTTGGATCTTCTTGAATTTATGAGATATACCTGTATTGCAAGAATACATATCTTCCATAATATATTTTCAAGAAAATCAAGAAAATCTTTCTTTCCCTTATTCTTTCAAAATTTTTGAAAACTTCATATAAATAACCAAGTGGGAGATTTCTTGAATTTAATGAGATAATCTTGTATTCCAAGAATACATATCTTCATTCCATAACAAAATTCAAAGAAAATCTTTCTCCCCTTTTATTTATATTTTTCGAAATTAATGAGGAAAAATAGCAACAAAAATTTATTTTATTTTTAAACGCCTTTTTCAGTTATTGGACTTTATGTTTGGGCTACTTGAGGGGCCTTTAGGAGAATTAAGATTGGATCTTCCAATGGATCTTGAATTATCAATATTGAGCCACAATATTATTCAAGCCCATAAATACTAATTAATCCCACTACATAATTAATATTGCACTATTCATCTTAACCCATATTACAGTTAATATGGCTCCCGGTTATTATTTCCCGTGTTTAAGATTATCTAGCCCATTAATTAATTCAAGCCACTGAAATAGCTTTCTATTAATTAATATCTTTTGTCCTTGGTTAAGGAACGGTTCAACATTATTATCCATACCGGAAACTAGTTCCACTTGCAAGATTTGGTATGATAAAACTTATGAACCTCCCAAGGGGGCAAATCGAACAAGCGTACTTGCACACGATTCTTCGTATTAAATCTTAGCAATCGCATGTGACCAATAATATTGCCCAAGATATAAAGTATTGAATCACGTTGATTCTCTACCCGTAATAAGTCAAAGCAATAATTACTAACCACACACGATCCTATTTAAGGGACGAGAATTAAGAAATAACGAACCACTGAGGTCTAATTCTTCCTAGTTCAGTGCTGAAGAATTTGTCCTCCTGTAGGTCCTATTCAGTGCATTAGTCATGCACTAGTGTAATCTCTTGGTCAAGACAAGTCAATCTGAGCCTTACACTTCAACCTTTCACGATGAGTTGTTCATTTCCATCTAGGTCGTGAATGGTGTACTTTTGGTTACAAGGAACTGTTAATTTAATCTTCTTTGATCTGGTATCACTAAATTAACTACAATGTAACACGTACTAATTATTGAACAATTATGTAGTAAATATATGTAACATTTGATGATATTTAAAGCATCAGTGATAAATAATTTATTTCAGTAAATAAGACCGAAATTCAGTTTGATTATACAAAGTAAAAGCATACTTTCCAGTATAATCCCAACATGAAGATGAGGAAGTGAATGAGAATGAAGATGGTGAGGAAGAGGAGGATGAAGAGGAGGAGGAGGACGACGACGACGAGGACAAGGAGGAGGATGATGATGATGATAATACAGATGGGGGCAAGGATGAGGATGAGGAATAATGTAATTGAATTATTAAATAAGATAATTGAAATAAAGAATTTTAAAAAAAAGTTAGAAAAAAAATGAATTTTAGGACATATAGAATTAAATTCATTAAGTAAACACAAAAGAGCAAGTGCCCGAGCGGAATTGATCCCCGCTTGGGCGCCCAAGGTCCCGTGTTCGGTCCCCCATGGGAGCGAATAAATGCCCAATTTCATTGGGAGGCTTGGTGGCTTATATATGAGATGCTTGGTGGTTGGGTTCAAGATGGTTCGTGGCTCGGGTGGTTCGGTGCCCACCCGGGCGCCCCCCGGGCCCGGGTTCTAACCACAGTGAGCCATTTTTTTTAAAGGCTTATTTATGAGATGCTTGGTGGTTGGGTTCGAAATGGTTCGTGGCTCTGGTGGTTAAGGCGCCGGGCCCGAGTTTGAACCACAGTGAGCCATTTTTTTAAAAAAAAATTCACGATTTAGCGACGGAGTTAGCGATGCCTTTCACCGTCGCTAATACCGACGGTGATAACCGTTGCAAATGTCGACGGAAATTTCCGTCGCGAATACCGACGGACAGGCGTCGCTGTTAACGACGGTATTGTGACGTCATAACCGTAGACAATATATCGACAGTTTAACGACGGATTTTTTGACCCGTGCCCAGGTTCACATAACCGTCGACAAATCCATCACTATGTTGCGACGGAATATAGCCGTCGATATTTTGTGCGACGGAAATAATTCGTCGCTACCTAGCGACGGACTGGGAAAACCGTCGCTATATGTTAGCGACCCTCGTTTTCCAGACGGATGATAAACGGTCGCTAAAACCGTCACAAATCCTTGTTGCGACGGTTAAAACCGTCGCTAAATCCGTCGTAAAACACCGCTTTTTTGTAGTGACATGAGAATTTGTATATATTTTAATTAATTTAATTAATTTAGGGGTGTTTAGTTCGAGTGATATCATATGTGTCACTTTACGCGTAACACTCAATTATATCAGTTGGATGCATGGCAGGTGGAATGTAAAAAAATATCCAATAAATCATCATAATTCTTGATCCGTGTGCTAAAAATTAAAATATTATTGGAACATGAAAAATTAGCCAGAGAAATAAAAATTTTGATTTATTGGTAAGTTTTGCATAAGACAATGTGATAATTTTAAAAATAAAGGAAAAAATCATGAGAATTTGAACTCACATGAACTCTTCTTCTTTAAGTGTATCAGACTATTTGGTCGAAAAGAAAAAAGTGTATCACGATTATACATACTAACTGTAACGGTTTAGTACACAACAATGATATTTTTAAATGGGAGTTCACAAAGAAGGTTTGCTCTTTTAATTATTTTTGTGATATTTTGATATTAACACTTTAAAATATTATAAAGTTTGCAAAATTATAACGTTTCGTGCATGAGATTTCATGTCAGGTTTGTGTAGAACTGTATCATTGATGGTGCTTGATAAATATTATTCGAAATTTTCGAATTTCCTCAAACGGATTGTACTAAAAAACTATTTATACAAAATTACTACATAAAAGGCGACATAAAATTTTAACTACAAATTGAATCGCCTAATTTCATTTGGTTATAGTTTTGACTTTTGAGAGTCGTCGGTAACAATAATGAAATCTTTATTTAGGGTAACTGATGTTCATTTTCAGAAAATCTCCTTTTCAATTATTGAGTGACCAAGATCAGGTTGTGATCAATTATTGAGCTTCGACAATGCACATTAGAGCTTTAAAATAAGCCTTTAATGAGAAATTAGATAGGGTAATAGGTTACCTGATTCAGCAAATTAACGTATCATATATAGTCTATACTATGTTAAGGCGTCCAACAAGGTGGGCCAATATGTGGAAGGTCCAACTTTTTAAAAGAGGCCCAATTTCCCAAAGATGAGGATTTTCTTTGGCAAATAATTCACTTACATTTGTTTGTATGACTCGGTATCCGAGCGATTAATCCGGGAACCAATCACATCATTCATTAATAGGTGTCTTATTTAAAATTAGAGTGAAATCCTGTATGAACTGATCAATTTAAAAAATTGATTGCACGAAGTTGCGAACCTAATACTTAGTAAGGAGCATACTCCTAAATCTCAAGGTCACCGTCACACCACCTGCAGACCAACTCATGTTAGAGAATTTATTTACATATTTGAAATGAAAAATCAAGTTAATGCACTTTATTTCCCAAAATCAGAGGAAGAATTTAACCCAACATAAAATTTTACCCTTATGTTAACATATGATTTGATTTGACAAGAAATAGATACCTTAATCATGATAATATTCATATGTCTCACCACTTCTTAAATTTGGCAAAACCTAATAGTTTGTCAAGTTTGGCCTAGGTACTACTTCATGTGTCTCATCGTAAATCTACATGTAACTTGATATTTTTAAATTATAATAAGTAATATGTAAGGATAATGTCTTAGAAGAGAGATTACAGTCATGTAGTTTTCTTAAATTTTTAAACCTAGGCGTCGTTTTTATTAAATTTCTTTTATACATATAAATAAGCTCTCAAAAAATACAAAATAGTATTTATAATAATAATAATAATAATTAATAATAATAAAGAAGAAGTAATAATAAAGAACTCGATTCGTTTATCAATATAAATTTATAAACGAGTTGAGCTATTGAGTTACTTGCTGCTAAGGGTGAGCATCGGTCGGTTTGGTCATCGAAACGAACCGAATAAGCAAAACCGAACCAAATCGAAATTTTATTATTGGTAACCGAACCGACCGAATAACCGTGAAAATATAATTGTAATTGAACCGAAATTTTCGGTTCGGTTTCGGTTTTTAACCGAACCGATCAAAATTTTGTGATTTTTTTTTTTTTTTACTTTTTAAGTCATACATTAATAAAAATAACATAAAATTTTCAATAGAAAAACACAATCCATAAATTTCATGCACTAAATAACAATAACCCACAAGATCATTAAATAAAAGTTCTACCGAATACACGCGAACGCGATGTAATCAATTAATCATGTAATTAAAGAAATATTATTTATATAATAAATTAATAATTATATATATTTAATAATTATATATCGATTTTTGGTTTTTTCGATTTTTTGTCCGTCACCTAACCAAATATTGAATTTATAAATTAAAAATTGTAACCAAATCGAAAACCAAACAACATAACCAAATTAAAAAAATTTGATTCAAGGTTAATTTGGTTTTCACCAATTTTGCATATCCCTAGTTGTTGCATTTACTCCTTCCGTCCCTTAGTAATTTTCACACTTTCTTTTTTTGTCCGTCCCTTACCAATTTGCACCCCTTAAAATGACAAAGAATATCACAATATCCACCCTCAATATCTCCACCTTACAATCTCCGCCCTCTATTTTCTTTGAAAAGTTAACAAAACACCAAATTTTTTTTTCAATATTTATGTCATTTTTAAGGTGCAAATTGCTAAGGGAGATAGGGAGTATATGATTTGTGAGACATGCATGGATTGCCAGGATTGGTGTAGGACACTAACTAATACCCCCTCTGTCCCCCAAAAATATGTTCAGTGGGCTGAAATATGTTTTACGGAAATGTAGATTAAATACGTTTATGGGCACAATTTTTTTTATTTTCATCATCCAACAATCACTTAATTACTCAAGTTATCATTATACTTTACTAACAATCAATTATGTTATTAATAAATTGACTTAATTTATGTTTTCGTAAAATATAGTTTTAAACTTGTTAACATATTTTTGGAGGACGGAGGTAGTAAAATAGTGACACGTTGAGACATAAGCATTTGCAGGAGAATCTAGAAAGAGGGAAAGATAATTCAGGTTAAGGTAATGAGCGGTGATGGGACACCGTGTTTAAAAATGTAGGAAGCATGTTATGTTGTTTTCTTGCATGTGTCCGTTCGCATTGCCACTTTTCACCTTTGGAGATTCATTCAATAATTAATGTTTCTTCATGTGCATGCTGTTTTTTTGTCCATCTAAAATAATGCTTCAATTTATTGGTGAAGGAAATACAACAAAACAATCCCAATATTTTTATTTTTAATTTATTTTTTTCCGTTCGAGGTTATAATATATAGATATGATCGTGTCCTTTTGGGGTATCTTTTACTAATACCTGCAAAATTGGAAAGTTATGTATATTATAAATTAGTAAAAGAAAATCATTTTAACTTTCATTTTTTTCAAGCTCGTTGTAGTCAAAATTCTTCTCATCATTATATTTTGAGTTGGTCACCCATGAACAAATTTCATATTATGAATTTAAATTATTTGACTTATTTGATCAATTCTAACACATTTTTATAACTCACTAAATTTTATCCGTATCATATTCTGGATAAATTCACATGCCATGAATTAAAAATAAGTTTTATAACATGAAACTTGTTCACTTTAAAGTTTGTCTTATATTTCATTAATTAATAAAGAATCAAAATAACAGTACTACAGTACTACTCCATATCATAGGAATTATAATCAGTCCAAAATTAAATTTGAGCCACATTGGATGCAATTGGGCCTTTGGACCTCCGAACTTTTTTTAAATTATATTTATATTATATATATATATATATATATATATATATTTTATTATATTTTTAATAACTAGTTTGATTAAAATTGGTTCGTGCATGTCTTTTTGTTAATATCATTCTATCAATCATAGACCAGGTTTCAAATTTTGTTGAACATACTTTCGTTCCCTTATTCTTTTCATTTCTTTTAGTACATATTATTTGGGCTAAATATTGAAGTTTCTTCCTTCAGTCATAAATTAGGTTGGTGTCACTTTTGATTACATATTGGAACAACAAATTATTAATAATTTAATTTTAAATGTATTTTTTGTTTTTGCTATTCAATTTATACACATAGAATTTTTCTCAGAGAGTGAGATCAATAGTGTTTCGAATATTTTGATGTAATTATATTAATTAAATGAATTCTAATGTAATAAAATTAATTTTTTAACTGTATATAGTATAAAAATATTTTTCAAATTATATTATTTTTTCATTAATTTGGGCCCCCCTTTCAAATTTTCTGGCCCCGCCACTGCCCAAAACCGTGAAAGCACATGACTCACTATAAGAGGGTGCTTGGTTGAGGGATTTGCGAGATGAGGAATGAGAAAGGAATGATAAATCATGTTTGGTTTTGAGGTTTAGAATGACATTTATTAGACATTTATTATTTGCACAATATTTAATGTAAAAATCGATTAAAGAAGATGAAAGAATAAAGTGATTTTTAATGTGTATAAAATAATAATATGAAATGTATATTTTGAGATGTTAAAAGGATATTCTGTAAATTAAAAACAATGTTGCTTTATTAATTATCATTTACGGAAGTAGAAAATAAGTATGAGATGGACTAAAATTGAAAATTTCCAATTGAGATTGAGTGTGGGGGGAGTATCTATGACTAGCATTAATGATTAATTAATATAAAACCCCATATTTGATTTGAAATTTAACACCGATTTTAGTTCGGGACTTTGAAAATCAAATTTAAAAAACACCACTACCACGCCTATAACATACTATCACACTATTTAAAAAATAAAAAACAAACATACACTTTATAATCTATCTACTTCCGATTCAAAATGTTTGTCGTTTAAGGATGTTTCATACGAATTAATAAAGTCATTAATAACAATAAATAATATGTGTAATATGTCATTTATGCCATTTTATTTACATACATATGATCATTTATTACATATATTTTTTTAAATAATATAAAGAGAAAATTGGAATATGACATTTAATTCTCCAATATTACTGTAAAATGACAAACATTTTGGAAAAAATATTCTTTGGAAAGACAAACATCTTGACTTAGGGGGAATAGAATTTAAAAGTTCTGTAAATTTTAAAACCCTAAACAAAAGAAATTGAACTATAATTTAAGAGACATTCTCCTAAATAGTGATAATTTAGATGAAACATTCTCCTCCAAAAGAAATTGAACTAGCTATAATTTAAGAGACAACTACAAAAGAAATAGAGGACTATATCTTTTACACGAATATAATAGTAAAAGAAAATGATTTAGAAGAATTAATTACCATGATCAACATACGATAATTAATATTAATTCAAACCAACAAGCGGGCGGATTAGGAATTTGAATCTGAAGATACAAAATATAATCAATACATTTTAAAGACAAAATTTATAAATGAATTGGGGTAAATTTTCTTTTTAGCATTTGATAGTAATGATTTTTTTTTTCCAATTTTGGGTATATATATTAATTAAGTAAACCTACGCATGCATAAATTATAAGTAGACACGATGAGCATGATTGTTATTTTTCTACTAAATTTGGTTAACTAAGTTCATCAAAATTGAAAAGGAGTAATAATGTGAATTTCAGATATATCAAAACACAATAAAAAATGATTTATCTTTGCTATGACCAAATATTTACTTATGTCACACCTATTTTTTCGGTTTTATTATAAAAGAAAATCGTAAGAAAATGCCTTAAATGATCTTGAAATAAAGAAGGTTCTTGTCGCGGCAGAGTAAAACACTTTCAAACGCTAATTAAACTTGTGTGGTTTTTTTTGTTTTGTTTTTTTTTTTTACAGGAAAAGAAAGGTTTATATTAAAAAACCGATAAATCGGCTATCACAGTAAACATAGCCACCTCTGGAACGGAAGGCGAACAGTAAACAGAATCCCAAATGTGCAAGAATTAAAATTGCGACAAAGAGTAAGAATTTCCGCACAATACCCCCAAAATATGAGATATCTTCCTTCGATCTTCGCAAGGCACTAAAAAACTTGTGTGGTACTTTTTTAGGTATAAAAGTTAATGTAGATGAAATGATAATTACTTTTATTACTTAAAAATAAGTTAATGTATATGAATTGATCATTTATTTTCAATGAAAATGACTTATGTAAACGAGTTTTACTGATACGACTGTTTTGCATTTTGTGTATTTATAAATAGTATTAATTATTTTATTAATTTAAATATATTAGCTTGATAAAAATAATTATTTGTTTGAAATATTTATACAAGCATAATATGAAATATTATATTTATCACAACATTATTGTATATATTCTTTCTAACTTTTTTTTATTATAAATCTTAATACTATGAGTTGGTATGTTGTGAAACTTGTTCACCGTGAAACTGGGTTTTTTTTTACAGGCATACTCTTTAGTAATATAAGTCACACCCTTTAGTAATATAAGTCACAATCTTCAGTTATTACTACGATACTCTTTGCTATAATATAAGTCACACTCTTCACTTTTATGAGTAATACTCTTTATAGTAAAAAGTCACACCCTTTATAGTAAAAAATCACACTCCTTAACCAGTTTCACCGTAAAACTTGTTGACCCTATACTTTGTCTAATCTTAATACTATATATTGGTAAACCTGATTCAGCCTATGTGGCGAAACCACGTCAGTTTGCGCAAAGTCCAATTCAACCAGATTATTTCATTTTAAAATAGTGCACTCTCATGATTAAAAGTTATTTAAGTTAAAATTTGTATATATCTAATTAATTTAAATACTTGAATTTTTCATATCTTAAATTTTAGTCCATTGTGCACGCCCAAAAATTAAATATTTAGAAAATCTTTAAAAAAAATTTATCATATCATACTTATACATAAAATCCTCACACTTATTTTTATCATATTTCTATATAAGATCCTCATGACTTTTTTTATCATATTTGTATATAAGATCATCAAGCCCATTCGGTCCGGGTTAGAAACCGCCAATAAATTAAATCTTTGATTTTGTTGTTAACTAATATTTTTTTAATCACATATATATTCACCCAGTTATAAAGATATGCATTCACTCCGCCAATTAATATGGAGAGTTGTACATGTTTTTTTTTTTTTTTTAAAGCGGAGAGCTGTACATGTTAAAGCATTATATTTCAGTTCATATATATATATATATATATATATATATATTCACGCCCCTAACAATTTTTCTATTGCATCAAATATTCACTATACACATTTGGGCTTGGACAGCTGTGAAAAATGACATTGGAGAGCGGTTATAACCTCTCTCCAAATGTATTATCCAAGCTTGGATAACGGTGATAAAAACCGTTGTCCAAAAAATCAAGATTTTTGACAGACGGTTTTCAACCGCATTGCAAGAGGGGTATTGGACAGCGGTTAATAACCGTTGTCTAACATAAATTTTTTTTTTATAATTTCGTTTATTATGTTAGATAGACAATGATTTATTAACCATTTGTCAATATCTTTTTTTTTTTAATTATTAATTTATATTTTAAAAATCCTATAATAAAACTATAAACCAAAACTTATATATCGTCCAATACCATAAACCATAAACCAAAAAATCCTATAATAAAACCATAAACCAAAACTTATACAACATATATATATACCAAAACATCAAATAAATAAACATACACATCATGAAATAAATAAACATACAATCATAAACATATCGTCCAATACACCAAAAAAACATGAAATATATATCATCACAAATATATAATTTAATTACATGCTACCAAAATTTCAAACAACGATCACTCAATATCGTATGAATATAAGAATCGATTGTAAAAGGTACCCCATCCAATCGCTTTTTTTTTCATTTCTCCGATCTTTTCTTAGAGTAAGACTTGAGCTCACGTTCATAGACAAACTGCAAACAACGAATCAATCAATATAGTATGAATTTTTATTCAATCAATAATAATTTAAATAAATCGATAAATTGACTTACATTGAGAGGAATGTTCGTTAGAGAAGCGCTGATTATATCTTCAATAAAGCAACATACAAAATGTCCACAATGTTCATTATCTCGTTGCCTCGGAACCTGTTGATTAACAATTATAATCACGTATTACAATTATGATTTCTTTCTATTAATTTGATAATTTACTAAATTAAATTTACCTTAATGTTAATCCAGTTCACTTTATTTAACTTAGATCTTGAACCTTGACTCTGAAGGCGACTCCGATACATCGTCATCACACTATTATTATTATAATTAAAAAATAAAAATAGATTAAATATGCATAATTTTAAAAGTAAAACAAATCATTGTATAGAATATTAAAAATGAACTTACGCTTCCATATATGAAACGAGATGAGGGCGATTTGAATAAACTTCATCCTGAGCTGGTCCATAAAATACACACTTAATGTATTCATGTGTATGGCAACCTGCACCCAATGGTTCATATATTATATTGAGAATATTAAAATTAACTGCAAATTTAGCATATATATGTGCAAATATTATAAACATGAATATAAATTTTAACGAAATGTTTATCACTCACCCCACATTTGTTGGCCAAAAAATGAGATGATTGCTCCCAGTTTGATTCAGCATATGATTAACTAACCCATCCATGGTCTGTACCCTATCACCTAATATTCAAGACACCTGGGGGGAGACGAAGGAATACATTCCACTTGCTCGGACATCTCTGGAGAGATATACCTCACCCAAATATCTTTAACCAGCATATATACACTAATTAATATTTAAAAAGAAAATTAAACTATACAGAAAGTTAATATTGAGAATTAGTAAACACATACCTGAGGTAAAGGTTTATGGTGGTTGCACTCAACCACTCGTCATTCAAGACTTCGCGCACATGTTCCTCACTGACGAATTCTTGGAAAGTATTCTGATGAAAGTGAGCAAGCATGGGAACTGTGACGATCTCGAAAGCATTAGACGATACCATCTGGTGCACCCTAGACTGTACATAATCATCGTGATCTAAGTCTCCAGTCATGGGATAACCAAGTCTGAGCGCAGTGGAGTCCCTCGTTCTCCCCCTCTGATTGTCTATGACACCCCTCAATTTCTCTTTAGCCTTTTGTGGTGATTTCTTCCGAGGCATTTGTGGTGTCGGCAGATTCTACAATTAATTTGCAATATTATTTAGAACCACAAATAAGATAATGAACTTTAATAACATATATTTTACCCTCATGGTGCTAGAGACCAAGTTGCTCGGCCATTCGATGAAATGCCCGACCATTGCATTTCGATTCATTGTGACGACTTCATCGATTGGTTTTGGCACCAATGAATCCTCTTGTCCGACACGGGTACATCGAGTGTGACCCTCACGAAAACCACGAGTGATGGGATGACCATGAATCATTCCATGGGAGATGTGCAACGCGTTCTGTGGCCACCAACCGTCGGGATCCTCAAATAAAAAAAAAAGCAAAAAGGTCGTTGGTCATTGAATAAGATATTTAGTTAGAAAATTTTAATACACTAGTCTTTAAATAACCCAAATGTGAGACATGCATATCTGATACCTGAGAGACATTTTGAAGTGCCTCAATAAAGTCGTCCCTAGGGTTAGCTGAAAACATAACATTAGCGACACTATGTTCACAACTTGCTCCACTCGGCGACATTAGTGGCTCGTTCTTCTCTCGGACCTCAAACGTTCCACATCTTTAGACAACTTGGCAACCTGTTCGTTAGTATACCCACCATATTCATGGCTTGAAGACCCGGTGTCATTCTTAACGATGTCTTAAATCACGCCATATCCGACACTCAGAAAAGCGGCGGGATGCTCTGGCGACCTATTGCCGAATCCAAACAGATCATCCGGGGCCGATAATGCGGATGTCGTCGGGCGTCATGGTGTGAGATAGACGCTCCTGAATCACAAAAACAAAAGATTATTATTTAATTATTTGTTTATAAATAATAGTTTGTAATTGAAAGATAAATTAATGGATAGATTACCACTTCTTCGATGATGCGCTGTACCTCGATGGGATCGTGAATATTCCCCGTCTCGACCCTTTTCTCGGTAGTCCGAAATAAGTCGAAGCGGGTAACAATAGGCTCACTCTCTCCAAATTTTTCTTTCTTTCTTCTTTCTCACGATAGTGATGAAGCGTGTCCCTTTATTAGATATATTAAAAGTGAATATAAAAAAAAATAAAAGTTAGGATTTTGATCTCACCATATTTTCTCTTATTCGTGCATAACCTTTGTTCGATCCACGATATCGAGCCTCCATCGACTTGGCTTGATCGCGATTTTTATTACTTCGATTCTACATTATAATAGAAATATGATAAAACCTTAAAAAAAACTTAGGGCATTAGAAATTGAGGAAATGACATTGATCAATTTTACACGGAAATCATCCTCCATAGCTATGCTCACAAACTCCTCCCAAAGATGGAGCCACCATAGGGCTATTACGATCACGCTTGGAGGTAGACTAGCCAGTAAAGACCGGTTTAGGATCTCGTGTGTTACTTCTCAACCAAGTCCGAAAATTCTTGGCCATTACTCCAGCTTGCGACAATATTTGCTTCTTCTTTGTGTGGTCAAGACCTCTGAATGTAGTCTATACTCATATAACATAACAATTTAGTAAATTTAAGGGTCATACTACAACTTTCAATAAATATATAATTAACATACCGTAAGTTCGTCCCATAATCTTTCCTTCAAAAGTCGGTTTGAAATTACGCCGATCCTTGGTGGCAAAGACGATAGGATCACGCTCCCGATTGACTCTCAAATGTAGAAGGACAACGACTCACTCTCTTTTCCTATTGCCTGTCCAAACTCATTGAACGATAACTGCAATAACATAGTATTTCATTAGGTTCAACGATCAATCAATATATTTATCGATTTCAAACTGTTCAATTATAATAAAATTACTTGAAGTGTTTTCCCCTTGCTACGAGCTCTCTTAATAGATGACATGATGACTATACCCCGAGTGGGAGCATCAGTGTCACACTCTCTCAAGTCATCAGGATGTTGTCGATCATATGCACCATGATCATATGCGCCATGATCTCCATCAGAATATCCACCATCATCTCCATCATCTCCGGGATATGGCAAACGAGACATGATCCTGTAAAGCAGAAGAAACAACATTTAATAAACAAAAACAAACAATATTCAAAACTATGCTTAAATCCTCACACAAGCATATTATCAAACACCTTGAGTGCATCAATTGTTCATATCTAAATTAGCATAAAAAATCAAGCCAAGCCACACAATATGTATTCATCTCTAACAAGTTGTTCATCTCTAACACTAACAACATTAATCCTAATAAATTAACACTAATTTATGTTTAAATCCTCACACAAGCATATTATCAAACACCTTGAGTGCATCAAACACCAATATATATACAACAATATACATACACCAATACATACAACATGATATATATACACCAATATACATATATACACCAATATACATGATATACATATATACACCAATATACATACACCATACATACAATTAAACAAAGCCACTAACAACAATTAAACAAAGCCACACAATATATATATATATATAAAAACAATTAACAATATATAAACCAAGCATCAATTGTTCATCTAACAACAATTAATCCTAACAAATTAGCTAATTAATCAAACCAAACACAATTATATAAACATTTAATCCTAATATATATATATACATACTAACATATATATACATATACGTACACAATATTAATTCAATATATATATATATATACTAACATATATATACATACATACATATATATATATACAAAAGAAAAATTACCTATGGAAGGAGAAAAGAAGGAAGGCAGTAGGGGGAGCTTAGCAACAAAGCGGACGGGCGGGAGGGAGAGGACGCAGCGGCGGATGGTTCGATTTGGGGAGAGGGAGGAGGAGGCTAGGGCTTCGGTTCGCGATTTGGAGCTAATGGGAAAGGCGGCAGACCGGCGGTGAAAAGGGGAGAACGCTTGGCGGAGTTCGATTTAGGAGTAGAGGAAGGAGGGGGCCGATCAATTTGGTTTAATTCACGATTTGGGAAAAATTTCCTTTGGTTCATGATTTGGGTGTGTATATATTAATTATCAAACCTCTTGGGCGGTGGTTCGAACCATTTGTCAAACTATACTATTGAAAAGCGGTTCAAAACTTATTTGTCTAAAAACATTGCACATCGGTTCTAAATCGTTTTCTAAATGTTGTACTTGGACAGCGGTTTTGAACCGCTGTCTATTTTTATTTATTTTTTTTAATTAAAATCGCTCTCCAAACTGTAGCTTGGAGAGTTGTTTGAAAAAAGGGTTGTCCAAGTGCAGCTGTGCAAGCTTAAATGTGTAGTAGTGATTAAGGTAAGTAATTTGAGTTATGAATTAATTATGAATATTTATTGTAATTGTGTATTGCATAGAGCTTTTTTACATTGTGGAGTATTGAGGTAAGTAATTTGAGTGTTAAATTAGTTGTGATGATTTTTTTCTAATTTGTTCATAGTGATTAATATTCAGGTTTTGTATGTATTGCAGGGAGTATTGAGGTAAGTAATTTGAGTTATGAATTCGTTTCTTATTTTATGAATTTTTTAATCTGATTTTGTGTTGTATATTTAATTTAATTTTATTATTTTATATTTCATGGAATATTGATGTAAGTAATTTGAGTTATGAATTGGTTATACATGTTTATTGAAATTGTGTAATTATTTTTTATATTGCAGGATATTTTTTTATATTGCACAGAGTATTGAGATAAGTAATTTGAGTGTTGAATTAGTTTTGGAGGAATTTATTCTAATATGTTTTATTTAATTTGATTTTATTATTTTATATTGTAGATAGTATAGAGATAAGTAATTTGAGTTATGAATAAATTATGAATGTTTATTGCAATTGTATAATTAATTTGAATATTATTTTACTTATTAAGCTGGAGGTGGGACCATGTCATGAGTCTTATCAAACAACAAATTACGTCAAATTTTATTTAGCATGTTACTCAAGTTGAATGTGAATGAGTTTTAATTATTATCTATTGCAAATCAAATATCGAGTAGTTTTCTGTTTGTTTAATAGGCCCCAATATACAGGAAACTCAATGTATTGTTTTTGGGGAAATTTTGTTTATGGCTAGGTCTTATATGCACTTAGTTCATTATATTGCACAAAATATTGAGTTAAGTAAGTTGAGTGTTGAATTAGTTGTGGAGGAATTTCTTCTAATTTATTCATAGCGATTAATATTCACGTTTTTTATATATTGCAGAGAATATTGGGGTAAGTAATTTGAGTTATTGGTGATAGCATAGAAAGTCTTGCAGGCAGCAAACCTCCCGCCACTTTGATGATTGTATTAGAGTTTTGCCTTTATTTGCTTCATTTTTCTCATCAAACTCATTGGTATAACAATCATATCAGCTACAAATATTTGTTGTGTTGTTTATCTGGTCACAATATTTTATTTATTAATGGGAAGAAGTTTTTTTCCGCCCTGTAACTTTTTCACTTTAGATATTGATCCTATTGATTTTTTTATTTTGATTTTCATCCTATAACTTATAAACTTTTAATTATTTTGTATGTTGCAAGGAGTTTATTTTTATATTGCACGGAGTATTGAGATAAATAATTTGAGTATTGAATTAGTTGTGGAGGAGTTTCTTATAATTTGTTTTATTTAATTTTATTTTATTATTTTATATTGTAGTGAGTATTAAGATAAGTAATTTGAATTATGAATTTGTTATGAATGTTTGTGCAATTGTGTAATTATTTTGTATATTGCAGGTAGTTCTTTTTATATTGTACGGCGTATTGAGATAAGTAATTTGGGTGTTGAATTAGTTGTGGAGGAGTTTCTTTTAATTTGTTCATAGCGATTAGTATTCATGCTTTGCATATATTGCAGGGAATATTGAGGCATGTAATTTGTGTTATGAATGTTTATAGCATTTGTGTAATTATTTTGTACTATATTGTAGGGAGTTTTTTTATATTGCACGGAGTACTGAGGTAAGTAATTTGAGTGTTGAATTAATTGTGGATGAGTTTCTTCTAATCTGTTCATAGCTATTAATATTCAGGTTTTGTATATATTTTAAGGAGTATTGAGGTAAGTAATTTGAGTTATGAATTCATTTGCGGGAAATTTTTTATATTGCACAAAATATTGAGGTAAATACTTTAAGTGTTGAATTAGTTTTAGAGAAGTTTCATCTAATCTGTTCATTGCGATTAATATTCACGTTTTGTATATATTGCAAGGCGTATTGAGGTAAATAATTTGAGTTATTAATTCGTTATGAATGTTCATTCTAGATTTTGCTCTAGGTGAAGTGGCCGACACTTGCCTTCATATGAATATTTTTTGCATTGGTGATAGCGTAGAACGTTTTGCAGGCAACTGCAAACCTCTAGCCACTATAATGATTGTATTAGAGTTTTGTCTTTATTTGCTTCATTTTTTTTATCAAACTCATTGATATAACAATTATATCAGCTACAAATATTTGTTGTATTGTTTATCTGATCACGATATTTTATTTATTTAAGGGAATATATTTTTTTCCACCTACAACTTTATCACTTTTGATATTGGTCCTTTTGATTTATTTTATTCTAATTTTTATCCTGTAACTTATAGACTTTTTGTCCAAATCGTCAAACAAAATATCATAATATTCCCAAGTTGCTGAAAATCACATCTTTCTCCACATGTTAACCGAAAAAAAAGATAACAATTAATTAAAAATCTCAAGTATATCATTTTTGGATGAAAATCTCAAGTACATCATTTTTGGTCACATCTTTCTCCACATGTTAACCGAAAAAAAAGATAACAATTAATTAAAAATCTCAAGTATATCATTTTTGGATGAAAATCTCAAGTACATCATTTTTGGATGATGATATGATTTTTATGTTTATGTACTAATTAATTAGTATAACAATTAGATTTTTTAAAGATAGAATTATATATCAAATCTTGAGTAGATATGATTAGTTATAATTCTTTAAAATTGTTCAAGAAATTAGATTTTCTAGAGATTTTGTAAAATATACAAACAATTAGATTTTGTTTTCAAAGGTTTTGTATAATAAATATTTATCTAAAAAAATGTATCAAATCGCGCGTAGATATGATTAGCTATAACTCTTTAAAATCCTTCAAACAACTAGATTTTTCAAAAAAAAATAATAATAAAATTTTCATTCACAATAGAAAAATATCAATTCATCTTTTTGAATTGAGAAGTCTTTCATATAATAAATAAATAAAAATGTTAGAATTTTTTTTATAACATCAAAATTATTTCAACTATTATTTTAACCCCGCGTAATACGCGGGTATACGAACTAGTACTATATATTGGTAAACCTGGTTCAGCTTATGTGGCGAAACCACGTTAGTCTGCGCAAAGCCCAATTCAACCAAATTATTTCGTTTTAAAATCGTGCACTCTCATTAAAAGTTGTTTAAATTGTAATTTTAATCTATTTAATTAAAATTTATAAAGATATGTTTTTAACCTATTTAATTAAAATTTTTAAAGATATGCTTACTGATCACGCCCCCATATATCTTTTTAATCTTAATTTTAATACTTTATTATATTTATATTTGTAAACTATCTACTAAATATAATTAAAAATCTAATTCACTATAGCAAACTAAACTGATTTTACAACCGGCAGTAATTAATCTCCTTCACCGCTACCCACTGCTGCCGAAAATTCTAATTTTAAACCTATGATTTTTTTAATTTTATTTTGTATTGTATATTTAATCTAATTTTATTTTTTTATATTGTAGCGAGTATTGAGGTAAATAATTTGAGTTATGAATTGGTTATGTTTATTGTAATTGTGTAATTATTTTGTATATTGCAGTGAGGTTTTTTATATTGCACCCCGAATATTGAGGTAAGTAATTTGAGTGTTAAGTTTGTAGAAGAGTTTCTCTTAATATATTCATAGCGATTAATATTCACGTTTAATATATATTGCAGGGAATATTGAGGTAAGTAATTTGAGTTATGAATTTGTTTCTAATTTTATTAATTTTTAAATTTGATTTTGTGTTGTATACTTAATATGATATTATTATTTTATATTGCAGAGAGGTATTGATGTAAGTAATTTGAGTTATGAATTGGTTATGAATGTTTATTGCAATTGTGTAATTATTTTATATATTGCAGGGAATTTTTTATATCGCACTGAATATTGAGGTAAATAATTTGAGTGTCGAATTAGTTGTGGAGGAGTTTCTTTTAATATGTTTTTTTAATTTTTATTTTATTATTTTATATTGTAGGAATTATTGAGGTAAGTAATTTGAGTTATGAATTGGTTATGAATGTTTATTTCAATTGTGTAATTATTTTCTATATTGTAGAGAGTTTTTTTTATATTGCACGGAGTATTGAGACAAATAATTTGAGTGTTTTTTTTTTTTTGAAACGAAGTAATTTTAGTGTTGAATTAGTTGTGAAAGAGTTTTTTCTAATATGTTCATAGCGATTAATATTCACGTTTTGTATATATTGCAGGTAATATTAAAGTAAGTAATTTGAGTTATGAATTTATTATGAATGTTTATTGCAATTGTGTAATTATTTTGTATAGTTGTAGGGAGTTTTTTTATATTGCATATAGTATTGAAGTAAGTAATTTGAGTGTTGAATTAGTTGTGAATGAGTTTCTTCTAATCTATTCATAGATATTAATATTCACGTTTTGTATATATTGCAAGGTAAGTAATTTGAGTTATGAATTCATTTGCAGAGATTTTTTTTAATATATTGCACGAAATATTGATGTAAGTAATTTGAGTGTTGATTAGTTGTGAAGGAGTTTCTTCTGATCTGTTCATAGCGATTAATATTCACGTGTTGTACATATCAAATCTTGCGTAGATATGATTAGCTATAACTCTTTAAAATTGTTCAAAAAAATTCTAGAAATTTTGTAAATTATACAAACAATTAGATTTTACTTTAAAAATTTTTGTATAATAAATATTTGTTTGAAAAAAATATGTATCAAATCTTATGTAGATATGATTTAACCCTTTAGAATTCTTCAAACGACTAGATTTTTTTTAAAAAAAAATAATAAATATTTGTCATTCATAATAGAAAAAAATTAATCAGTCTTTTCGAATTGTGAAATCTTTCATAATGAATAAACGAAAACATTAAAAAAAATTTATAACACTAAAATTATTTTAACCCCGCGTAATACGTGGGTATACAAACTAGTGTATATATATATATATATATATATATATATATATATATATATATATATATATATATATATACAAAAGTGATATAAAACCCACTATTTGGTTTTTTATGGAACCAGATTAATGAGGTGTCATGTCAAATTATCATCCACATAATTAATTTAACTTAAATAAATTATACAATGTTCTATAATATACTATACTCTAAATCATAAACTCTAAACCCTAAATCATGAACCATTCGGGTCGGGTGAACCATGAAGCATGTTATGTTGTTTTCTTGCATGTGTCCGTTCGCATTGCCACTTTTCACCTTTGGAGATTCATTCAATAATTAATGTTTCTTCATGTGCATGCTGTTTTTTTGTCCATCTAAAATAATGCTTCAATTTATTGGTGAAGGAAATACAACAAAACAATCCCAATATTTTTATTTTTAATTTATTTTTTTCCGGTCGAGGTTATAATATATAGATATGATCGTGTCCAGTGACGGATCTAGAAATGTATAAGGGTGGGCTAGATTGAAAAAAATTTAGACCAATAATTTTAAATAAAATAAAATATTTTCAATGTTTATTAAACTGTACTCGAAAAAACTTCAAAGCATAAAATTCATCAAAAAAAAAATTACTTGATCGTCCTTGAAAATTGAGTATGAGGGTTGAAAAAATAAAATTAAGAATAAAGAATCCCAAATTTTCCTTAAACTCTAATTCTCTGCTCTTGGTGAAAATAAATATTTTAAAGAAAAAATGTTTGATTTTTTATAGATAAAATAAAAATTTAATTAAAAGTGGGTGAACCTGTAGCTGTTTGCTAATATTTCTATAGGAATTAAAGAATATTGATGAGTTTTAATTGGATTTATAATTAGGGTGGGATGGGATAATTAATTTGGGTGGGTTGATGGGTTAATTTTAAAATTTTTGCATATAATAATTACAATATATAGTGAGCTAGCCCACCCTAGCTCACTAATAGATACGCCCCTGATCGTGTCCTTTTGGGGTATCTTTTACTAATACCTGCAAAATTAGAAAGTTATGTATATTATAAATTAGTAAAAGAAAATCATTTTAACTTTCATTTTTTTCAAGCTCCTCGTAGTCAAAATTCTCCTGATCATTATATTTCGAGTTGGTCACCCATGAACAGATTTCATATTATGAATTTAGATTATTTGACTCATTTGATCAATTCTAACATATTTTTATAACTCACTAAATTTGACATGTATCATATTTTGGATAAGTTCACATGCCATGAATTAAAAATAAATTTTATAGCATGAAACTTGTTCACCATAAAGTTTGTCGTATATTTCAAGTTTTTTTAATAATTTTGATTAATTAAGTTATAACTTATGTACATAATAATTCATTATAACAATGTTACAATTAATATATACTGGTATACTGGTTGAATTAACAATAATATAATATTACTCCATAAAATTAAAACATGATTTGAGAAATCACAAACTCTCGTGTGAAACTTGTTCATACTATATATAAAATTGATATTATTACACTTATAAATTGATATCACTACTTTTATAAATTAAGAGTCCGCTCGGTATAACTAGGGAATAATAATTATAATGGATATTATTAAGAGGTCAATCACTAAAAGTTGTTGATTGTCTTGTTATTGCTTGATTTAAATATGAACAATGAGTATCATGTGAGGTGGGTCAAGTGTGTGATCACTTAATTCTATTCTCATTACTTGTGTATTAAAACTACCAAAACTATTAAAAACATTAATAGAAGTAATTCTCGTTACCTAACCAGGTGGCTTAGCCCATTTGACCACTGGACTTCTCATTTGAGTGGGAGACCCAGGTTCGATTCCTCTGGGAACGAATTTGGAGTTATGGGAGTTATAAGGTGGATAGACGATTTCGTGGAGTATTTGGGTGCTTAGTGTACTAACTACTAACAACTAACTTTGTTCGATAAAAAAAAAGAAAAAATAATTCTCATTACACACTTCCATTACCCCCAATCAAGTGTAATATCTACTACCTCCATTCCAACTCTTTGTTCACAGCTACTGTTTTCTCGTGTTTTAGCGAGCGAATTTTTTTATTAGTATTTGAAATTATAAAGTAACTTTTAAGGAAATATATAATAGAAGAGAGATAGATATATCATACACTTCTTAAAAATCATTATATCATTTTAAATACTAATAAACAATCAACTCGTTAAAATACGAAAAAATATGGTGTGAAGAAAGAGTTGGAACGGAAGAAGTATATTAATACTATAATTTCAATTTACAAGTATAATCAATTGATAAATATTATGATACAAATTTATAATTAATCATATATATAAATTTTATATCGTGAACAAATTTTACCCCATACCTAATCTTGACAAGTAGAATGTCGTGCAACATTTTGTCCCTACAAAAGCTTCTAATTTCATGAGCATATTAGTGCTAGAATAATCCTCCTGGCTATTTACTTTCCTCAAATCGGTGCAATTAAAACGACATTAAATCTCCGGCGTGAAAAGGAAGATCGAAAAAAGAGTACAATCTCATGCAAAATCTTGTTTAAGATGGAATAGTGGAAATGTACAGAATAATAAGACGAATAATTTAACATATTTTATTCATTTAACCATTTTCTTTTTTATTATTTGATTGACATGAGTCAATCCCTCAGAATAGTAACAACTGGCTAGCGTGACTGTGTGACACGTATATCAAATATATGATGGATTTGAATCTTCTAGTCGAGTGATAAATTTTCGTAAATTTCAAACGTAACACCTGCGACAAATCATATAACGAGTGACTAAGTGAGACGGTAAAATTTGTTCGTAAAATTTATCATTATACTTATAAATTAATATTATTATATTTATAAAAATATTTATAACAGTTTTAAAAAATAATAATATTAATTTTATACTATAAACATTCAGATGAGGTTTGTAACGTAAAAATGATGTGAATTAAGCCGAAAAATTATAGCATTAATTAATAAAGAATCAAAATAACAGTACTATAGTACTACTCCATATCATAGGAATTATAATCGGCCCAAAATTAAGGACGGAGACACATTGAGTACAGGTGGGCACTGGACCCCCCCTGAACTTTTACGAAATTATATATATATTTGGTTCGTGCATGTCTTTTTGTTAATATCATTCAATCAATCATAGACCAGGTTTCAAATTTTGTTGAACATACATTCGTTCCCTTATTCTTTTCCTTTCTTTTAGTACATACTATTTGGGCTAAATATTGAAGTTTCTTCCTTCAGTCATAAATTAGGTTGGTGTCACTTTTGATTACATATTGGAACAAAAAATTATTAATAATTTAATTTTAAACTTATTTTTTGTTTTTGTTATTCAATTTATACACATAGAATTTTTCTCAGAGAATGAGATCAATACTGTTTCGAATATTTTGATGTAATTATATTAATTAAATGAATTCTAATGTAATAAAATTAATTTTTTAACTGTACATAGTATAAAAATATTTTTCAAATTATATTATTTTTTCATTAATTTGGGCCCTCTTTTCAAATTTTATGGCTCCGCCACTGCCCAAAACTGTGAAAGCACAGGACTCGCTATAAGAGGGTGCTTGGTTGAGGGATTTGCGAGATGAGGAATGAGAAAGGAATGATAAATCATGTTTGGTTTTGAGGTTTAGAATGACATTTATTAGACATTTATTATTTACACAATATTTAATGTAAAAATCGATTAAAGAAGATGAAAGAATAAAATGATTTTTAATATGTATAAAATAATGATATGAGATGCATATTTTGAGATGTTAAAAGGATATTCTGTAAATTAAAAATAATGTTGCTTTATTAATTATCATTTACGGAAGTAGAAAATAAGTATGAGATGGACTAAAATTGAAAATTTCCAATTGAGATTGAGTTTGGGGGGAGCATCTATGACTAGAATTAATGATTAATATAAAACCCCATATTTGATTTGAAATTTAACACTGATTTTAGTTCGGGACTTTTGAAAATCAAATTTAAAAAACACCACTACCACGCTTATAACATACTATCACACTATTTAAAAAATAAAAAACAAACACACACTTTATAATCTATCTACCTCCGATTCAAAATATTTGTCGTTTAAGGATGTTTCATACGAATTAATAAAGTCATTAATAACAATAAATAATATGTGTAATATGTCATTTATGCCATTTTATTTACATGCATGATCATTTATTACATATATTATTTTTAAATAATATAAAGAGAAAATTGGAATATGACATTTAATTCTCCAATATTACTGTAAAATGACAAACATTTTGGAAAAAATATTCTTTGGAAAGATAAACATCTTGACTTAGGGGGAATATAATTTAAAAGTTCTGTAAATTTCAAAACCCTAAACAAAAGAAATTGAACTATAATTTAAGAGACATTCTCCTAAATAGTGATAATTTAGATGAAACATTCTCCTCCAAAAGAAATTGAACTAGCTATAATTTAAGAGACAACTACAAAAGAAATAGAGGACTATATCTTTTACACGAAATATAATAGTAAAAGAAAATGATTTAGAAGAATTAATTACCATGATCAACATACGATAATTAATATTAATTCAAACCAACAAGCGGGCGGATTAGGAATTTGAATCTGAAGATACAAAATATAATCAATACATTTTAAAGACAAAATTTATAAATGAATTGGGGTAAATTTTCTTTTTAGCATTTGATAGTAATGATTTTTTTTTCCAATTTTGGGTATATATATTAATTAAGTAAACCTACGCATAAGTAGACACGATGAGCATGATTGTTAAATTTCTACTAAATTTGGTTAACTAAGTTCATCAAAATTGAAAAGGGGCTAGCTCTTGTATGCACCCGGGTGCACCGTACACTCATAGTGCATTTTAGAAGTGTGCAACTTGTTATGTTGAAAAACACGACTTATTTATACAGAAAAGTGCAACTGTTAATATGAGAACATAGTTACATGCTTCTGTTTGAAATAGTTGCACATTTATATTTTGTATAGTTGCATGCTTCTAAAATGCACTATGAGTGCACGGTGCATCCGGGTGCACATGAGATGCACTCTTGAAAAGGAGTAATAATGTGAATTTCAAATATATCAAAACACAATAAAAAATGATTTATCTTTTGCTATATGTAAACGAGTTTTACTGATACAACTGATTTGCATTTTGTATATTTATAAATAGTATTAATTATTTTATTAATTTAAATATATTAGCTTGATAAAAATAATTATTTGTTTGAAATATTTATACAAGTATAATATGAAATATTATATGTATCACAACATTATTGTACATATTCTTTCTAACTTTTTTTTTTATATATATATATATAATATAATGTGTAATAATATAAAAAAAAAGACGCACATTACTATAGAAAAACTCACTTTCTTTTAAATATTACAATGCAAAAGTCTGATAGAGTAGGTCTCTCATGATATTTTTTCTTAGTATGAAATTTTTATCTATACTTGCAAATTAAATATTATTACACTTATCAATTAATATTATTACATTTATAAATTGAGATCATGACATTAAATGCTATAAAAATTAATTTATAAGAGTAATTATATCAGTTTATAGGCAAAGTATAGTGTGAACAAGTTTCACGGTGAAACTGGTTAAGGAGTGTGACTTATATTACTAAAGAGTGTGATTTTTTACTATAAAGGGTGTGACGTTTTACTATAAAGAGTAATACTTATAAAAGTGAAGGGTGTGACTTATATAATAGCAAATAGTGTTGTAATGATAACTGAAGGGTGTGACTTATATTACTAAAGAGTATGCCTTTAAAAAAAAAATTAGTTTCACGGTGAACAAGTTTCACAGCATACCAACTCCAGTTTATAAATATAATGATATTAATTTTATACTATAAATAAATTTCACACGAGAGCTTGTGAGTCTGAGTAAGTCTCTGATGGGACTTGTTCATAATATAAAATTTATACCACTATATTTACAAATTAATATGACTATATTTATCAACCGATACCATTACACTTATTAATTAAGATCATAACATTAAATATTATAAGTATTAATTTATAAAGGAGTTTGTCTCCCATGAACCAGGTCTATGCTATGAACTTGGATTATATGACTCATTTCACTCATTTTCAACACATTATCCTAAACCACTAAACTTTACTCGTATTATACTCTGGATAGAGTTAAATGTTATGAATTAAAAACAAGATTCATAGCATGAATACGGTCTTTACAAATTTTTGTCTTTATAGAAATAATAATATCAATTTATAAGTGTAATCATACGAGTTTCATACCATCAACAAAATTTCAAGACTTTGTGTAAATTATTTAATTCCAAAAGAAAACCAAACCAAAAAAAGTGAAAAAAATCAGGCCTATACATAGGGGTGGAGGAAATACCGAAAATATCGAAGATATCTGACTTAACGTCTTAGAAAAATATTGATTTTATCGAAAATTTCGCACGATAAGCAATATGAAAATATAGAAAATTTATAACGAAATATTTTCGATAAAATATTTGAGATACCAAGATATCTTGAAATTCGATGCGAGAATCGATATATAATATTGACATACTGAAAATTCGGTATATCGATATATCGAAATTTCGGTCGACAACGGTAAGACATTTTTCGCTATCGAAAATTTCGATACAGTACGACGAAAAAATTTTCGATATGCCTTACCGTCCACCCTACCTATACACTCGCATAAAAGGGTGTGATTGGTGGAAAAAAATTGAAAAAAACCAGGCCTATATACTCGCATAAATTCGTATTAATTTTCCCAGAATCTCTCTCTTCAATTTCTCTTTAATTCTCCCACCCTGTAATCACCACCTCCAGAAACATCTCCCATTCTCTCTCCCTCTCTCTCAACTCTCAAGTGCTAAAAACACACTGACCGTACTAAATTCGCTGCGCATTTACACGCACACAGGCGATCAATGGCGGGAAACGATTGGATAAACAGCTACCTTGAGGCGATTCTGGATGTTGGCCCGGGCATCGACGAAGCGAAGAAATCATCTCTGCTTCTGCGAGAGAGGGGCAGATTCAGCCCTACCAGATACTTCGTAGAGGAAGTGATTACCGGATTTGATGAAACCGACCTTCATCGCTCGTGGATTCGAGTAATTTTTTTTCCCGTTCTGTTTCGTTTGTGCGCATGCGAATTTGAATAGGAATAGCCCTCTCTGTTGTTGTTGTGTGATGCATGTCTGTCAATGTGTAGGCACAGGCGACGCGGACTCCGCAGGAGAGGAACACGAGGCTTGAGAATATGTGCTGGCGGATTTGGAATTTGGCTCGCCAGAAGAAACAGGTTCGTTTTTAGGTGTTTGATTTGAGGATTTTAGGTTTTGATTAGATGAATTTATGCGTGCACTTAGGCTTGAGGTTGTGTGCTGGACTGCTGGGTATGGAGAGATGAGAGTGTGTAAAAGCTGATGTGAATTTAAAAAAAAAATAAAAAAATTGGTAGGTTAATATATTTTGGAAGCTAAGATCTCTGGATTGTTAATAGCTGTTTGTATCTTGTTGCTTAGTAGTGAAACTTATAAATATTCAGAAATCGGGGGCAAGAGTGTGATGTGAAATTTTTATTTTAGTCTAAAAACATCTAACTACGCTGGATTCTGGACAAAATGCAGATACGAGAGTAGTTAAAGGGAGTTGGAAATTGAAATAATGTTCGCATTTTGTTGAAATTCAGAAATTAAAATATCCGTTTGGTTCATATATTTTGTACCCATCTTCACAATTTCACTAACCAGGTTCTGATCTGACTATAATAGTAATGTCACAAGTATTAAGATTTTTTGGTCTTTTTGGTGAGCGGGAATCAATTGAATAAGCTGACTATACATGAAATGCACCACATCTTAAAACTCATGACATCAAGTTGGTTCTTCTTGCTAAAAGTTTGAATATTATACTTTCTTAATTTTTAAGTTCTATTCTGTCAGATAGATATAGGTGTTATGGATTAAGTTTTGGGAGATAAAATTAGTAAGATCTGTTTATTATGTTCAGAATGTATGCTTTAGCTTGACAATTTCTAGTGTATTTAGCTCGAGGGGGAGGAGGCCCAGAGGATGGCCAAATGCCGCCTTGAACGTGAAAGAGGTCGCAGAGAAGCGGTTGCTGATATGTCTGAGGACCTATCTGAGGGGGAGAAAGGAGATGTAGTTGGTGGACTTTCATCACACAGTGAAAGCAATAGAAGTCGCTTGCCTAGAATCAGTTCGGTTGATGCTATGGAGGCCTGGGCTAGTCAACAGAAGGACAAAAAGTTGTACATAGTATTGATTAGGTACGAGGTAATGTTCATATGAATTACTATGTGGTAAGTAAGAATTGATATTGATGACATGCGGCATAAAATAATTATACTTGGTTTTGCTCCTACTTTCACTCGCCAGTTTAAATCCCAGCAGTACACCTGTTTCTGGCAAAATTTAACATATCAATCTTCTAACAACACTTTACATGTTAAGCAACCAAAAATATATGATGTTAAAAAGCATTGAAATCTTAAACATGCTTTGCTGACACTAGTCCTTTTTCAGCCTTCATGGTTTAATACGTGGTGAAAACATGGAACTTGGTCGTGATTCTGATACTGGTGGCCAGGTAAGGGCTGACTCTACTGAACTTTTATATAATTAATATTTGTTAAAGCTATGGTACTTGTTTTGTATGCCTTTAATTTATTACTCGATCTACATTAGGAAAACCTAAACACTTGATTCATGATATACTTCTTTTCATCAATAAAGATGATTTTGTTTTAATATTTTTTTCAGGTGAAGTATGTTGTTGAACTAGCGAGAGCTTTAGGTTCTATGCCAGGCGTATATCGTGTTGATTTACTTACTAGACAAGTATCTTCGCCGGAAGTAGACTGGAGTTATGGTGAACCCACAGAGATGCTGCCTCCACGAAACTCTGAAGGCTTGATGAATGAGATGGGAGAGAGTAGTGGTTCTTATATAATTCGCATCCCGTTTGGGCCAAAAAATAAATATATTCCAAAAGAACAGCTATGGCCACACATTCCTGAATTTGTCGATGGTGCTCTTAATCATATTTTACAGATGTCAAAGGTACTTGGTGAGCAAATCGGTAATGGGTATCCAGTCTGGCCCGTTGCTATTCATGGGCACTATGCAGATGCAGGCTACTCTGCTGCTCTTTTATCTGGTGCGTTGAATGTTCCCATGCTTTTCACGGGCCATTCTTTGGGTCGTGATAAGCTGGAGCAACTTCTGAGACAAGGTCGATTGTCGAAGGATGAGATTAATGATACTTACAAAATAATGCGAAGAATCGAGGCAGAAGAGTTGTCCCTTGATTCCTCTGAAATAGTCATTACTAGCACAAGACAGGAGATTGATGAGCAGTGGCGTTTGTATGATGGGTTTGACCCAATATTGGAACGCAAACTGCGTGCCAGGATCAAACGTAATGTCAGCTGCTATGGCAGGTTCATGCCTCGCATGGTTGTAAGTATATTTTACTATTTTAGACACGAAGTTATCATATTGTTGATATTTCTTAAATTATATGTTAGAGATTAAGGATGCCTGTAAATTGTGTTGATGATCTTTTCCTCTTAGAACATGTTGTGTAGGTACAATAGGTTGTTCTATCAAGTTGTGCAACTCAAAACTTTTGCACGCTTTTATAAGAACTTTTCCGGACAGCTCAATATGGCTTGACTTGTGCACTATCAGTTAAAAAGTTCCACGTCTAAGTTATGGAAAATTAAAGAAACTGCTTTGTGTCTTTGAGAACTCCCCATCCTGTAACTAAGTATTTTATTTGAAACTGTTTTTTTTTCTTTTTTTCAGTTCACTAGTTTGCTAGATTGCCAAATGTCAAATTTGACTTGCAATC
The DNA here is from genome assembly GCA_037126765.1 of Stenogyne calaminthoides. Classification (NCBI taxonomy): domain Eukaryota; kingdom Viridiplantae; phylum Streptophyta; class Magnoliopsida; order Lamiales; family Lamiaceae; genus Stenogyne; species Stenogyne calaminthoides. The sequence goes on from JBBCBC010000007.1 coordinate 9,517,848, forward strand.
ACACAAAAAAAATAAATTCTGCTCCTTGAGCTTGCGATAAATCTCTTGAGCTTTTGCAATTATTCTCTTTCATATTGCTGTTCTCACATTACTTAGTTTTAGTAAACTTCATTAGTCTGTTCCATTACAGTTGTGATGTAATTATTTCTGTTTCAATAGGCGTGTGATTTTCTTCTTGCAGGTAATTCCACCTGGGATGGAATTCCATCACATAATTCCACATGATGGAGACATGGAGACTGACCCCGAACTAAATGAAGATGGGAAGTCTTCAGATCCACCGATTTGGGCAGAGGTTAATGCAATATTTATTTACAGATTGTAGTGTCAACTTTTATTTCAAAATCCGGGGAAGTGTCTAATAGATGATGCACTGGAAACTATGATCATGTCTATTTACACAGATAATGCGCTTCTTCTCAAATCCAAGGAAGCCCATGATTCTTGCACTTGCCAGGCCAGATCCAAAGAAGAATCTTACAACCTTGGTGAAAGCATTTGGTGAATGTCGCCCTCTAAGGGAGCTTGCTAATCTTGTGAGTAATAAAAACATGGATATGTATGTTTGATGAGGTCTTCCTTTGACATCGTGTGAAATATTGCTTTCATGTAGTACTGATGGTTATTTCTTTTGTGTTTTGCAGACCTTAATAATGGGTACTCGAGACAATATTGATGAAATGTCAGGCACAAATGCTTCTGTTCTTATGTCAATTCTTAAGCTGGTTGATAGGTATGATCTCTACGGGCAAGTGGCATACCCTAAACATCACAAGCAATCTGACGTTCCTGATATCTATCGTTTAGCTGCAAAGACCAAGGTACCTACATACTTCTCTAGTTTTGAGCTGGTTTAGCCAAGCTAAACAAGGATTACAAAATTAGAGTTACTTTCAGTGTCAATGCTTTTGATAGAAATTCATGACTTAAGGTCTAATTCTATTTGTGAGCATGAAAGAATTAAATAAAGCTCAACTGTCAGATAACAGAGAAATTTCTTCATTCAAGATATGAATATAAGAATATGATATTAAGTTATTGCAATTTCTTATCTACTAACTAACTTTTAGTTGGTTAATTTTAGTCTGAGTTAATAGTAAAATAGGAGATTGGTTTGGCCTCGCGCCAATATTGAGGCTTGGTTACCCTGCATGATACATAATACTCCCTCCGTTTCATTGTATTTGTCCCACTTTCCTTTTATGGACGTCCCACTATAATTGTCCCAGTCCATAAAAGGAAAAAGTAACACTCCACTAACTATTATTTTAATATTATTCTCCTCACTTTTCATCCCAACTACCCCAACTACCTCTCACTTTTCATCCATTAAATACTATAAAGGCCCACTATCTATTATTTTAATATTATTCCTTAAACAATTCAACCAAAAGAAGTGAGACAAATACACCGGGACGGAGGGAGTACATTTTTCTGAGCTCTACCACTTACATACCCTCAAGTTCACAAAATTTCCCTCAATTTAAGCTCTAAGTTGGACGTGTCCTAGGCATACCTAGGTGGGGTATACATGGGGAACCCACCTATTAGCCGACACCTATGTCCTTGATGAACTTCATCACACCACAATCTGTAGCCACTATGAGAAGTTTGTTTTCCAAAGAAAGAATTTTGTCTCTCAAGTTATACTCTAAAGAACATCATGATAATTGTTATTGAACATTTCAAAAGCCTGTAATCTTATTTGAGGTTTATACATGTGGTTTAATGCATTGGAAATTAGAATCTCTGAGTGGTCCTTCCAAGTAAGATTTGAAAATAAGTCCTTTTTCTTTTTGATATGGAGCTTAGTTCTTTTCCTTTTTTTAAAGAGTTTAAAATGTGAAAGTGTGAAAACTATTTTGAATGTTATTTGGAGCTTGTTTAGATATCTGAATTTCATGTTCCCTTCATGCCTCCATGGACACGCCATTTTGCCTCATTCCTTCATTTCTCGGTATTTATGAAGAATATATTTTATATAGAGCCTAAACTTGCTTCTTTTTTTTTTTGCAGGGTGTGTTCATAAATCCAGCTTTTATTGAGCCTTTTGGGCTTACGCTGATTGAGGTATCCTTCTAGCTAAATATTTATTTTAGCCTTGACATGTACAACTTCGCTCTGGTCATCAATATGACTTCTCTGTATTAACAGGCAGCAGCACATGGTCTACCTCTCGTTGCCACAAAAAACGGTGGCCCTGTTGACATACACAGGGTATTTCTCTTTTCTCCTAGAGTAACACTTGGGTGCACCAGTTGCACGGAAACTAGTGCACAACTAATATTGTTCAATGAATACAACTATACTGTTAAGTGAAAACAACTAATACTGTTCAATGAAAACAACTAATATTTATATATAAGTTAGTTTTTTTATGTTGATCATAGGTGCTAGACAATGGCCTCCTTGTTGATCCCCACGATGAGCATTCTATTGCTGATGCTCTTTTAAAGCTGGTAGCTGATAAACATCTCTGGGCCAAATGTAGAGCAAATGGATTGAAAAATATTCACCTTTTTTCATGGCCAGAACATTGCAAAACTTATCTCTCTAGAATAGCAAGCTGCAAACCAAGGCAACCTGGTTGGCTACGGAATGACAATGACGATGATGACGAAAATTCAGAATCAGAATCACCAAGTGACTCCTTGAGGGACATACAGGACATTTCTTTGCACCTGAAGTTCTCCTTTGATGGTCGAGAAAACATAGATGGTTCTTCCTTAGACTCTGAAGATAGAAAAAACAAGATAGAAAATGCCATGTTAAATTGGTCTAAAGGGGTTGCTAAGAGTGCACAAAAAACAGATAAGAACTCTAATGTTGGTAAATTCCCAGCACTACGGAGAAGGAAACACATTCTTGTGATCGCTATAGACTGTGATGCAAGTGCTGGCCTATCTGAAAGTGTTAGAAATATTTTTGAGGCCTTGGAGATGGGAAGGAATGACGGCTCAGTTGGACTTATATTGGCAACATCGTTTAACATTAGAGAAGTGTGTTCCTTTCTGAATTCTGAAGGATTGAAGCCTACTGACTTCGATGCATTCATTTGCAATAGTGGTGGAGATCTCTATTATTCATCTCTTCATTCGGAAGAAAACCCGTTTGTTGTGGACTTATATTATCATTCACATATTGAGTATCACTGGGGTGGTGAAGGTTTGAGAAGGACTTTAGCACGGTGGGCAGCTTCTGTAACAGATAAGAAAGGAGAAAAGGAAGAACATGTCGTTGTTGAAGATGAAGAAACTTCAGCTGATTACTGCTACTCTTTTAAAGTTCATAAGCCTGAGATGGTGAACCAATTTTTAATATTCTCGAATAATCGTGTAGCTGTTCTGGTGTACACATGGCTATAGCTATTATCATGTAACTTGACAACTTTAATTTGTTTTGCAGATCCCCCCTGTAAAGGAAGTAAGAAAGCAGATGAGAATTCAGGCACTGCGTTGTCATGTTATTTATTGTCAAAATGGAAGCAAGATTAATGTAATTCCAGTGTTGGCATCTCGTTCTCAAGCTCTTAGGTACACATTATTATCTACTCCCTCTGATTCTATTTAAGTGTTGTTTTAGACTTAAAATTCTTGTTGTACATTTTAGCTAATAGTCAACTTCCTCCTAAGTTTCACTATACCAAAAACTCATCTGGTTATCTTTCATCCTTTATTTAAGGGCACATTTGTCTATTTTTTACTCTTAATTTGCTATTATATAATTTTTTTGTTATGCCTGAACATAAAATTGTTACCAATGTAGCCTTTGCCTGGTATTCAATGTATTATTTACATCTCCTCGGAGGCCCTCTTTCTAAAATTGACAACCAAATGTCGTTGTCATCATCTTTGTGATAGCAGATTACCCCTTGTCTGCATATAAATAGTTTCACCAATGCATTACCTCAAGAATGATTCTTGGGGAATGTTTTAGTGATATAGTTAATTGTTATTTGTTCTGCTTAGGCTAATGGAAGCACATACACAAATCGAAGTATTATTTTTATGTTTAATTGTTACTCTCTTCTCTCAGCCATTTGATTATAAAATTGAACTCCATAATTTATTTATGTTTTAGTGATGAGTTTAATTGTTCAATACATTATGTAAGAAGCAACAAGTGTTGTATTAGTGATTGCACTTGTTGAATTTTGTACATTTTCGAGTCATAATTGGTCTCATGAAAACGTATTCTTCAGATATTTATATCTCCGTTGGGGTATGGACTTGTCGAAAGTGGTGGTCTTCGTTGGTGAAAGTGGAGACACCGACTACGAAGGATTGCTTGGTGGGGTCCACAAGTCTGTAGTGCTGACTGGACTTTGCAGCAGCTCGAGTGCCCAACTCCATGCTAACCGAACTTACCCGCTTACAGATGTTATATGCAAAGACAGCCCTAATATTGTTAGAGTCTCCGAAGGATGTAGCAGCTCTGATCTCCGAGCAACATTAGAGGAACTAATGGTCCTCAAGGGGTAAAATTTTCATTTATATTATTAATAATAATAGCATTATGTGCATTATTGGAAAATATAGTCCAAGTTTTTGATTTGTTGTGTGCCTTTTAATTTATGTGGGTAAAGCTTATGATTTACCCTAAGTTTAATGTTCTTTTTTTTTTGAAAGGCTAATTTAATGTTCTTTGAGGAGTCCTTTTGGGACCTTATTTCTTATACCATGTCCCAAAATGCTTGTATCATAATTTTGATACAATGTCTGGAAAATGGCATTTTATCTCTTGTTACGTTAATTCAATATTAGTGAAATAAAATATGAGACAAGTGGACCTTAATCTTCTTTCTTATAATTATGGTCGAGGGGCGTACAATGTTTTCGGGTGCTGGATGATGTTTATGGTTTAATTGTGCATATTCAATTGGGATATATGGGGTTGTTAAGTACGAGGGATTATACACGATATTTATGGTTTGATTTAAGGTTTGTTTGAAATGAGAAAAAAAAGGGATTTTCTACTCCATTCAAATGAAAGTGGATTTAAAAGCTACCTAAATCACTTGAACTAAATGAGACGAAGACTTTTTCATAAATCATCCATGAGTTGTTACATATATTTCAATTCAGGTTCATTCTTAAATCTTTTTTTATTAATATATAACAGTTCATAAGCAACTCTTAACACTAGTATTTAGCTTACTGAAATTAAGGTGTCAACGATTATATCTGCATCAAATAATTTGAAGATGGATTTGACATTCATAATTCATAATAGTAAATTTATGGATGAATGTTTAGATTGATTCATTTTCAAAATTTGAAATTTATCATTTTCACTTTAAACAATCTTTAAGGATTTAAGTAGAGTTCACTTTGTTTTTCAAATTCCCCATTTGAATGCAGCCAAGTTGATTTTACTTGTAACAATCTACAGTCAATTGACAATATTACCCCTTATATTTTAAAACGTAGTTTCTCTTACATTCAGTTAGATCAAGTTCTTTAGTATCTCACCTCTTATATTTAAAGCAGAGCTTTCCTAGCTTATTTTTAGATTGATTTCGATTTTTAATTTTACAATATATATATATATATGAAATCAGATTAATGAGGTGTCATGTTAACTCACCACCCACATAATTAATTCTACATAAATAAAATATAGAATGTTTTATAATAATATGTTAAATATTGTAGTTTTTTATTTGGTCTAAATAAAATCTTATAAATACATATCAAAGATTAAAAAGAATATTTGCTGCTAATTAATTCACCTCCAAATAAAAAGAATATATATATATATATATATAATTCTATCCTAGTTCATTTATTTTATTTTATGAAAAAAGGGGAAAAAATATTGATAAAGAGCATCAGAAAATGAGAGTACAGGATACAAAAACTCTCAAGAGAGTAACTAACTGAGACATAAACTAACTGAACAACCACCCTCAAGAGATACTCAAGTGTAACTAACTGAGACAGAAACCAACTAAACAACAACCCTCAAGAGAAACTAACTGAGACACAAAGTGAATTCAAACACAAAATGGGTTCTTTCTCAAAAAAAATAAAAATGAAGAAGAGCTGATTCTAAAAACAATATCTCAATCCTCAGCCGTACTTCATAAACCAAATTTGCCAAATCGTTGAGTGTCATATGGTAGTCGAGACCTTTCTATGCTTAGGTTCCACAGGGATTCAATGGTTTGAGATTATTTTAAAAAAGTTTCCTTCGTTATTTCCACTTGAAAGATTTGGTGTCGCTCGACCAATCGAAACCATCCATTGAGGCTCCATATCAATTATGAACAATTGTGAAAAATCTTGCAAGTGTAATTAATTTTTCGGCATGGATAATAATGTTGAGTTGTCCTTACTCCAAGGATAATAAAGATATTAATTAATATAAAGCTTTTCAGTGGCTTAATTAATTAATGGACAAAATAATCTTAAACACGGGAAATAATAACCGGGAGCCATATTACCGTAATATGGGTTGAGATGGATAGTGCAATATTAATTATATAGTGGAATTAATTAATATTAATGGGCTGAATTATATTGTGGCTCAATATTTGAATTCAGAAGTCCATTGGGAGGTTCATCTTAATTCTCCTGAAGGTCCCTCATGTAGCCCAATTAAAGTCCATTAAATGAAAATGTGTTTAAAATAAATTAAATATTTTGTTGTATAGTTTTCCTTAATTTCGAAATTATTAAAGAAAAAGAAGGAGGAAGATTTTATGGAAATGAGATAAAGTATTCTACAAGATTATCCCATAAATTCAAGGAATCTCTCACTTGGTTTCTTTAATTGTATTTTTCGAAAATTTAGAGAAATAAAAGGGAATAAAGATTTTCTTGATTTTCTTGGAAATATTTTATGAAGAAAGATATGTATTCTTGGAATACAAGAATATCTCATAAATTCAAGAAAGATTCAATCTTGCAAATCTCCCTATTATTTTTTAAAATTTAAGGTAAATAAGGGTGTGAGATTTTGTGGAAAAATACACATGGAAAGAAGAATATATGAGATATATTCAAGATTTCTTGAAGATCAAGAAAAGATATTTCCTAACCCAAATTTTACCCAAATTTTCGCCCCCCCTCTATTATAAATAGGGGATGAATTTTTCATCACCAACAGAATTCCATGAGTTTGGAAAAATTAGAAATCCACAAAGGTGGTGCAACAAATTATTTATGTTTCCTTTGTTTTATAATCGTTCATTGGATAACCTTCCATCAAGGTTGTTGAGCAAGGACTTGAAAATACTTGAGAATGACTTTTAGTTGGTAGCCAGATATCTGATCCTGTCTGTCTCAGATTGTCTCTTCAACGGGTATGTTTACGTAAACTATAGAAATTATGCATGCTAGCATCTTTTACGTGAATTATTGTTTGCATGTTGTTGTTGGATTGATTATTATATGAATTCACATAGATTAATTCATGCTAGTAATAATCAGTAATTTAAATTTGTGTTTATGAGGTCATCCCGATAGATCCTGGAATAACGTATCCCAACAGAATGTTCATGTGGTAATATAAAAAAATTAAACATAAAATAACAGTGAAAATATTAAATAAAAAATAGTAAAAATATTTGCTTTCAAATGGATTCAAACTTGAGACCTTTTGACACAACAAATAAGAGGTAACCATTGAACTACACAATAAAATTGATAAAAATATTCTATTAAATGTATATATCCCTCCCGAAATTCACCCAACCTGAAGCCCAGCCCACAGTCTCTGCCGACCCGCCCGTCCCGATCATGACCCGACCCACCGCATGCCCAGACCCGTGAATTTTCACTATTTTTTGTCTAAAATATATTGTATTGCACATATGATTTTTATGCAATATTTCACAGGGGTCTTTCTCTACTTTTTTAGTTTTTTTTTTTTATCCAGTGATTGTCAATTTTTCTCTAGAACCATCAAGATTTTTCTTAAAAAAGGTTGGTTAACTTCCTTTCATATCTATCACTTCTCCTCTTAAAAATCCTACACATTCCCTAGAATGAATGATAGAACATTGTCTTTTCCAAAAATATTCAATATTTTTTAAAAAAACAATAAAAACTTAAACTGTGTATATTATTAAAAAAAACGTGCATATAATTAAATTAAACTAATTTAAATAATTAAATATTTCAAAAAAAATTTCTTCCTTTGCATTACACGGGGGATCGAACTAGTATTATTATATGTTAAAATGGTAAAATTCTCATTAATTTTATACAATTATTATAAATATATTTAATAGACACGTGCGTACACATGATGTTAGATGGGTCATGTTTGTTCGGATCAAAAAAAAAAAAAAGATGGGTCATGTTTGTTTATCTACATGTACAAACGCTGAAAGCTCATAATATTTAGAAGTTCATGTTCTGTTTGTGAAAAATAGTAAAAATGCCTTTATTTACTAATATTTAGGAGTCCAACATGAGAGGCAGGATTACAACCACTACCCTACAACGATTTAGTGTTACATTTTTTTCATGAATTAATCACTCATAGGTCCATGTATAGAGTCAACAATACTCTAAAGTCCATGTTTTTTTTACAATTAGTAGTAGGTGCATAATAGGGTGGCTATTACCCATTCTACCCTTAAAACACGATTTTGATTTATTAATTAAATTTAATATAATAAACAGCCTCAATCAGCTGTCTCATACCAATCCATCATTATCCACTTGTCCACTCTCTCTCACTTCGCCTCTCTCACTCTCTCTAGGTTTTAACCAAAATAAAAAAAGCTCTGAAATATTTTCCATCGGCCACCATATCGCCGCCCTGTCGCCGATGTCGAAAAGTGCTGCTCGCTACCCGACGTTGCGGCTCTCCCCCCTTTATCTTCTTCCCCTCACCAAAAAAACCAGATCCACCCAAAAAAGAACCAGATCCCAACCCCCTTCACCATTTTTGCAGACAGCGGCGGTGGCTTGCAGACCATCGTCGCCGCCGCCCTTCACCCCCTAAATCGCTGTCTTTCTACTTTCAAATACAAACCCTCCTTCGCTGAACCGAAACCAGACCCAAGCACCGTCGAACCAGAGAACACCCCACCCCGCGGTGCCGCCGAACCACCGTTGTCGCGCCCCGACGCCGCCGTCCCACGCCAAAAACCAGTCGAGCAGACGCGCCCCGCCGTCGTCTTTGGTAAGATTGAAAGTTTTTTTTTTTTTTTTGAATTTTTTTTCAGATGAAAAAGATGCGATTTGTTCGCTGGTGTGTAAAATCATTCATTCCCACAATCACGCAAGATTATTTTTTTGTTAATTTTGATTTTCATTTTGGAGATATTGTTTTGATTTTGGAGAAAAAATGAATGATTGGAAAATTTTCTTTCGTTTTGATTTTGGAGGGATGATGAGGAAAACGAAATGATGGATGAGGGGTAATTTTTGTTGCGTTGATTTTTGGGTTCCGATTTGCCTGGATTTGCTAATTTTTGGTTTTGGAAACGAAATCGAAGTATTTTTGGGCGGTGGGTGTGAAGATCTGGGTTGTTGATATAGAAGTTTTTTGAAGATTTGAAGATCCATTTATGAAGATTGATCTAGGTTTGTTAATTTCTAATGGTGAGAATCTGAAATCGGAGATACATGTTCATGTTTTTTTATGAACACGTGTAATTTAGATGAGGATATGTAATTTTTGAGAATGTAATTATAGGTTTTATATATGTAAATTTTTTATATTTTTTCAATTTTAATATGTAATTTCTGTAATTTTTATAATTTTTATAATTTTTTCAAGTTGTAATAATTTTCATTGCAATTTGTTAAATCTGTAATTTGTTTTGAAAGAGGACAACAACTAAATTCAACTCAACTTACTAACAAAAGCCAAGCAGATGCAGAAAAAATAAAGGAAAGGACGATAACTAATTCTGCAGAAAGAAAAGGACAGTCAAGAATTAATTAAAAGGATAAAGAAAGGGATGGTCAGAAATCATTAAGGGTAGTGTAGTCTTTTTAGCCCTATTTTTAGACTTAGGAGTAATTTAAAAAAAGGAGATGGATGTAGGAGTATGTTTGGGCTTGGGATGGACCTCTAAGTCACCCGCTCTTTTTTCTATCATTTGGTTATAAATTCTTCGAATTTTAGTCAATATTATACTTTTTGACTTATTCGTCTCCTCTTGTGCATTGCTTCTTTTCCTCTCGTGCTTCCATTAGTGTTTTTCAAGTAAGATTCTTTTATTTCTTAAATTTTACGGTAGATTCTATAATTTTTTATTCATCAATTCCACAATTCGACAATTTATCATTGAATTATGATCGTTTGTGAACTTCTATATATGCTTATCATATATGATAAAATTAAGCGGTCAAATTATTTGCATATAATTTAGTTTTTTTGTTGATAATTTGATACGACTTTGATGATTTATTATTTATAAAATTTAATACCAAACAAATGAAATAAACTATTGTAAATATTGTTTGGAATCTAAAAAATTCATTATATCTCTGCATTTCCCACTTTCCTTGTGTTCATTTTATAGTTTTTGCTTGTTCATGAGTTGTTTTGTTCTAGTTTTAATTTTCATTGATTTTAATCGATTCAACTATATTAAAATTTTAATTCAAGACTTGGAAAATAAAGTGATCACAATTTTAGAATGTGGAGCAAAATCTAATCTCATAGTTACTCAAATATTTTTACATATAATATTGTTATGTTTTATCTGTAATACTGCTTTTGTTTTTTATTTTATATTTCTTAGAATTTACATTTTTCTTATGTTTTGAATGTAATACTGTTATATTTTAATTGTAATATTATTTTCTGTTTTGGTTTATTACTCTTCAGAAATACTTTTTTTTCATATTTTGAATGCAATATAATTATATTTTACTTGTAATACTACTCCAGTTTTGCATTTAATATCTTTCAGAAATATGTTTATCGGGTGTTAAGAACGTAACAATGTTATGTTTCTGCATGTAGCTTTTGTTTTGATTTAAAACTCTTCCAAATTTACCTTTTTGTATGTTTTGAATTTACCTTCAGGGAAAGCTAAGGCGACAACCGATGCTACAACTTATAAGAAATGCTTCGAAAACAACTGGAAGAGAATGCTACTTCATAATTCAGGATGATATGTGGAGAAAATAGAGAAACTCTCGAAAATGCTTTTACACATGAAAAAGATGTGCACTCGTATTTTATGTGTTAATTCATTGATATTTTGTAAAATTATTAATTAAAAATATATACTTAATCAAACGATTTGATGAGATTTATATTAAATTATATTGAACACATATATATAATTTTTTTGGTGAGATGAACATTTAAAATGTGACCCAAAAAAATAGTGGACCCGAAAAAATGATTTGATCCACAATATTCTTTTTTTTTAAATGGACATCTTCACATGTGAAATTTAATTAAAAAAAAAAACACTCCAAAAAAAAATATCACTATTAAAGTGTGAAAAGAGAGTCAAACCTATATATGGGGGGTGAGAATTGTGATGGATATTAAATAAAATTAATTAATAGGGAAGAAAGTCAATCTCAGGACGGCGCATTAGTGGATAACCAACTTTCACTATCATAATTCATAAATGTTGAATTAACTCCCGTTCCATCTTTCATTTCAGTCCAATCCCAACCCCCAATCCATCCTTATACATTTTTTTTTAAAGATAAAAATGAAATTCATTATCAGTAGCACAAGGAGTGCTAAATAATTCAAGGTGTACATATCCTATCGGACCCAATCCATCCTTATTCATTCACATCTTGTTATGTTATGTGATTGGATTAATTATGATATGATTCGATAAGATTGAATGAGTTTAAATTAATTTGGTGAATTGTTTTAAATCAAGATACATTTTTGGGATGGTAGAATTGTATTTTTTAATCATGTATTAAAAAATTAATATTTATATGAGAGCCACTATTCACACCCTAAAATCCTCCATTCACACCCCATCTACTAAACACACCCCATTAAAATTTAATAATTAATTTATATTGCTAACCACACCCCATTTTATTACTATTTCATCCCTCCCCTTCAAAACACAAAATTGAATTTTCCCTTAGCAGTTATCTGTTCGAAAAAATATAAATAAAAAAACACAGCATCACTTTTCTGGAAAAAAAAATCCATCATTTGTTTCACCGTTGATGGATTTTAAAGGCACAGCGGAAGAAGTTTTTACATCTTTAACCTGAAAGATAAAATTTTTAGGATTTATATTTATATTTATTTTCTTTAGTTTTTTATTGCTAGTTTTCTTCAGAAGCCATGGTACTGGATTACTTACCATGGATTACTAAGTAATGATCTTGGATACAATCCATTGGCGCAATATGCGTGTTAGTAGGATAATAATTAATGAATTTTCTTTGGTTGTATCATGAGACTATTCAAATATTTTGAAAAATTGACGTATCATTTTGACGATGAAATGTTGAATCTTCACGTATATCTCTTGCTTTAGTAGCAAATTGTGTATAATATGAACAAATGACGAATCAAGTTTTGATTTCCCTTTGATTCTCAGGTTGATTCCAAGCAACCTAAATTATATTGTGGGGTTTCTAAGTGCTGGTAGGGATTTAACATCATTTCAAAAGGGGGTTAAAGATTAGTGATGTATATAAAATCTAATTTTATATTTATTTATATGGGGGTATCATAGTCATTTTATGTATATCTAATTTTGTCTTAAAAATTATGGGGTATGAATGGAGGATTTTGGGGTGTGAGTAGTAGTTCCTTATTTATATTTGAATTGAAGGATTATATTGGATACATGTTGAATTGTCATAAATACCTTCCACGTGGAATAAGTCTTAATCATTTTATTTTTTTTTGAAAGGAAAGTAAAGATTTTATAGCATACCCGAAATATCGGTATCAACATCGTTCACAATCGCCTCAGGAATAGAGTACGAGAAGAATGAATTAGAACTAACAATAGCAAGTTGAGCCAAACAATGGGCTACCATATTCCCCGAACATCTAACCCAACTAAATGAAACCACTTCAAAAGCACGGGCCATATCAGTTATTCCCGTAATGATCCCCCCAAAATAAGATAAGTCAACCTTCGGCTGCTGGAGCGCAAAAAATACCACCTGAGAATCAACCTCAATCACTATTCGTTGGATCCCCTCCTCTTGAGCTTTGCGCACTCCATCACGTACTGCCAATGCTTCGGCCAAATCTATGTGCATATGCACATCCGTCCTATTTGCCAACACTCAGATCGAGAACCTGGCCATCCTCATCACGCAACACACATCCCAGCCCAACGCCAATCTCGTCCTTACAAGAGGCATCCAAATTTAACTTCACAAAACCAGGGTCTGGTGGCCTCCATTTCTCTTCTCCCGAGCGACGCAGTGGTTTGGGTCGTCGAACAGCTGCTTTGCGGTAGTCGTCTAAGATCGATGTTGCCATTCGGAATAAATTATGTGACGTCCACACCTTGTTGTTAAAAACACATTGATTCCTCCCGAACCACATAGCCCACAGAGTAGTCGCAAAAAGTTGTTGGTCCTCTTCACGCAAACTTCGACCACCCACCTCCCAGACCCAGTCCTCCAAAGCCGTCTCAGCCCCATCGAATCCAGCCAGCCATGGCAAGTGTCGCAAGCAATCTCTAGACACCATGCAATTGCGAATAGCATGTTCGGAGGTTTCTACCAGCTCCCCACATCTCCGATATTCCGGCTCAATGTTCACGAACCTGGCAATCAGATTCGCGCACGACGGCAGAATGCCCCGTTGCAGTCTCCACATGAAAATTTGGACCTTAGGGGTTACATCAAGACACCAAACCCATTTCCATCTCCTGTCCCCCAAGCTAGCATATGCTTCACCATTACCCTTCATCCACTCAATGTAACCTGACTTTGCCGAGTACACGCCTGTCTTCTCATGTTTCCATGCAAGTATGTCTGCTCGATGTGCGGAGAAAGGCATTGCACAGATCATCGAAGAAACTTCAGGAGTAAACAGGTCACGAATTAAGTGATGGTCCCATGTCGTCTGATCGTCGCTCATTAATTCACGAACCACTGTATTTTCATCAAGCGCCCCTCTGTCCGCAGGGTCAAAAAGGTTACGGCCATCGGCCACCCACGGGTCCTTCCAAATGCGTATAGTCAGCCCGTCACCTACAGTCCATTCCAGTCCCCTCTCCAGCACTCGTCTCCCTTCAATCAAGCTCTGCCAAGTATAACTCGCATTATATCCCATGGAGGCTGTGAGGAAACATCCAGTAGGATAGTACCGAGCTTGTAAGACCCTGGCCCGAAGTGAGTTGCCATCCCTGATCAGACCCTTGTTTCGCCAATAGTGCCTTGTTGAATGCACCAAGGTTCCTTAGCCCCAAACCACCTTCCCATTTCGGCTTGCAAAGTTCCTCCCAGCTTACCCATGTTGGGGAATGATTCGCACAGATCTATTCGGGGTGAATATTTAAATACAAATTTAATTCATTAATTATTACTAGCATGAATTAATCCTATATTAATTCAAATAATAATTACAACAACATATCATGCATATAAAAAGCCACGTAAAACCTACGCATGCGGAATCTACGGGTTTACGTGAACGTACCTCTCGGGATGGCAGTGACTTCGGTCGGACAGACTAACCAAAAGGACTTCCCAAGTATTCCCTTAGCCCTTGCTCGACAATCCGGTGGAAGGATACTCGCGAACAATTAACAAAAGGAAAAAAATAAACTTTGTTGCACCACTTTTGTGGATTTGCTAATATTTCCAGCACATGGAATTGTACTTGGGAATGAACTAATCATCCCCTATTTATAAGAGAGGAGGGGCACGAAATTTTGGTGGTTTTTCAATGTGGGAAAAGACTTTTCTTGGTCACCAAGAAATCTTGAATATATCTCATATATTCTTTTTCCCATAATTAAAATATTCCACAAAAATCCATCTCCTCTATTTTATGGTATAATTTTCGAAAATTTGAGCAAGATTCCAAGATTTAGATCTTCTTGAATTTATGAGATATTCTTGTATTTCAAGAAATACATATCTTCCATAATATCTTTTCAAGAAAATCAAGAAAATCTTTCTTGCCCTCTATTTTCCAAAAAATTTCGAAATCTCTCTTATGAATAACCAAGTGGGAGATTTCTTGAATTTAATGAGATAATCTTGTATTCCAAGAATACATATCTTCATTCCATAACAAAATTCAAAGAAAATCTTTCTCCCTCTTTTATTCATAATTTTCGAAAATAATGGGGAAATATAAGCAACAATATTTATTTTATTTTAATCACCTTTTTCAGTTATTGGACTATATGTTGGGCTACTCAGGGGGCCTTTAGGAGAATTAAGATTGGACCTTCTAATGGATCTTGAATATCTAATATTGAGCCACAATATAATTCAAGCCCATAAATATTAATTAATCCCACTACATAATTAATATTGCACTATCCATCTTAACCCATATTACAGTCAATATGGCTCCGGTCATTATTTCCCGTGTTTAAGATCATCTAGCCCATTAATTAATTCAAGCCCTTTGAAATAGCTTTCCGATTAATTAATATCTTTTGTCCTTGGTCGAGGAACGGTTCAACATTATTATCCATAGGAAACAAATTCCACTTGCAAGATTTGGTATGATAAAGCTTATGAACCTCCCAGGGGGGCAAATCAAGCAAGCGTACTTGCACACGATTCTTCGTATTAAATCTTAGCAATCACATGTGACCAATAATATTGCCCAAGATAAAGTACGTATTGAATCTCTCTCTGATTCGCTACCCATGATAAGTCAAAGCAATAGTTACCGATCCCACGTGATCCTATTTAAGGGACGAAGGTTAAGAAACAACGATCCACTGAGGTCTAATTCTTCCTTGTTCGATTAGAAGAATTTATCCTCCTCAGAGGTCCTATTCAGTAAGATCATCATGCACTAGTGTAATCTCTTGGTCAAGACAAACCAATCGAGCCTTACACTTCAACCTTTCGCGATGGTTGTTCATTTCCATCTAGGTCGTGAATGGCGTACTTATAGTTACAAGGGACTGTTAATTTAATCTTCTGTGATCGGGTATCACTAAATTAACTACAGTGTAACGCGTACGAATTATTGAACAGTTATGCAGTAAATATATATAACATTCAATCATATTTAAAGCATCCGTGATAAACAATTTTTTTCAGTAAATAAGTCTGGAAATTCAGTTTCGATTATACAAAGTAAAAAGCATACTTTTCAGTATAATCCCCAACAACCCAATGTGTGCGACTCTCATCTCCTTTTTGACCCCACCAAAACCGGACAATATCTGCCCTGATCTTATCAATCACCCCCTGTGGAATTTTAAAACAACTCATCAAGTACGTGGGAATCGCCTGTGCCACTGATTTTATCAACTCCAACTTGCCCGCCTGAGATAGCATTTTGCTCTTCCAGTCCTTCAATTTCTTCTCCACACGGCTCACCAGCATCCTAAAGATGGCACTTCGAGATCTCCCCACCGTAGTTGGTAAGCCCAAGTAGATCGAGTGTTGCAGCACTCTATTTACCCCAAGCAGACCGGCCAGCTCTTTTCCTCTTGCTTCCGAGATCCACCCACTAAACATCACATCCGACTTATTCAGGTTAATAGATTGACCCGAAGCATCCTCGTATCTCCCCAAAATGTGTTTAATACGATCAATTTTAGGCTCAGTAGCTCTCCCAAAAATGATTGTATCGTCTGCAAAAAAGAGTTGGGAGACCGCAGGTGCCCGTCTACATATCTTCACCCCATGTAACACCCCATCCTCCACATTTTTCCAGATTAACCTTGACAAGGCTTCTGCACAAAACAGGAAAAGATAAGGAGATGGAGGATCTCCTTGCCGGAGTCCCCGTGTAGGATTAAAAGCGATAGAAGGTTGCCCATTAACCAACACAGAAAATGAGACCGACTTCACATACATAATAGTTCCAACCAACACTTCCCCCAACCCAACCTTCAACATAACCTGTTCAAGAAAATTCCACTCCACTCTATCATAGGCCTTACTCATGTCAAGCTTGAAAGCGTACGACCCTCTGGACACCGCTTTATTGTGCTTCATGAAGTGGAAGATTTCATAAGCCAATAAAGCGTTATCCGTGATAAGCCTACCCGGGACAAAAGCCGATTGAGCAGGGTCTATGATATCCGGCAATATCAATTTTAATCTATTAGCAATCGCTTTCGTGATGATTTTAAAAGCGACATTGCACAAGCTAATTGCACGAAAATCAACAGGACTCTTAGGCTTCTTAACTTTGGGGATGAGAGCAATGTAAGTATGGTTAAGGATAGCAGGCGAAGCATTATTATTAAACACTTTAAGAGTTGAATGAATGACACTTCGACCTACAACAGACCAGAACTTTTGGAAAAAGATAGCGGACATACCATCGGGGCCTGGGGCCTTACAAGGATGCATCTGGAAAAGTGCCTTAGTAACCTCCTCCTCTGTGAACGGTTGGGATAACTCACTTAACATCTCGTCCGTGACTTTGTGGTCCACAGCTCCCAATGCCTCCTCCATATCTAGGTTACTTTTTGCCTGAAACAACTTCGAGAAGTAGTCTACAAACACTCCCTTGATGTCCTCCTCCTCCTCGTGTATCACCCCAAACTCATCAATTACCTCATCAATCTGGTTTCTCCTTTTACGCCCACTGGCTGTTTTGTGGAAATATTTTGTGTTACGGTCCCCTTCTCTCATCCAACTCACTCTCGATCGCTGTAACCAAAATACTTCTTCTTTTTCCGAATCGAAATTCATTGTCTTATTTTCTAGACTCCTGGACGCATCCACAATTTCCTGGGTTTGCACCTCCGATTGGAGTCGGGCCAACTCCCTCTTGCACTTATTTATTTCTTTCGGCAGGTCCCCAAAGTGTTTATCGTTCCACCCTTCCAGAGCATGCCCACACACCGCCAGTTTCCAAGACAGACCCTCACTCGAGTCCCCCCCATTCTCACCCCGTGACCTTGGACAATCTTGGTACATTCATCTTCTTGTAGCCATATAGCCTCAAATCGAAACAACTTAGCTCTCCCATTCCTCCCTCCGCCACTCCTTCTTATAGACCAATCAACGAGGATATGACAATGGTCCGACATAAGTCGCGTAAGATGTGAGACCGTAGCATGTGGGAACCGTGTTCGCCACATATCATTTGCCACCCCCCTGTCCAGTCTCTCTTGGATATTATTCGGATCGGCCTGCTTGTTTGACCATGTGAACTGGTATCCCAAATAGCCCAAATCCTCAAGACCAAACTCCCCCAAGCAATGTCTAAAATCCCGCATTATGTCTTAATCATTTTAAGTACAAATAAAAGAACAAATATTGTAATATTGTATTTGAGATAGATTTTGTCTCACCTTCCACATGGGATGTGTCTAAATATATATATATATATATATATATATATATATATATATATATATATATAAAAGCAGAAACCGCCACAAATTTGGAAACTATTCAATTTTCCCGCCAAAAATTATTTCTAAATCGGGAGACGAATCTATGGAAAAATATATTAACAAATAATAATGAATTGAAAAAAAATCTTTTAAGAATATAAAAATATCTCTAAAATAAATATTAACAAATAATAATGGAAAAAAAATATTAGCAACGAATCTTTGAAATAAATATTAACAAATTATAATGGATTGAGAAAAATTTTTAGAAAAAATATATAATATATTTTCACAAATTCAGTGGATAATGTGTGAAATAAATATTAACGAATTATAACGAATTAAAAAAAATCTTTTAAAAAAATATACATAAAATTTTATATATCTTAATTTAGTTATCGTTGTATCATTAATTATTTAATTATTGTATTTTCTAGATGTATCAATAATTTATTTATAATGTTAATTTATTATTTCAATTTTGTTTATTTGTCGTAGATGACTAATGGACAATGCAATAAGAATATTCAGATTGAAGATTTGAATTTTCCGAGTGATCGAACTACGACTTTACATAATGAATTATCCAACTAAATTTGGATTTCGTCATTTATATTTATAATGCAATATAATACCTTTGGCGAAATTATTATTATTTATTATTTTCTATTTAGAATTTTTATCAATTATCCATATATATATATATATATATATATATATCTTATATCTTATTTTTTATATATATATAATAGAAGAAATCGACTTATATTTAGAAACCATTGAATTTTCCCGCCATAATTATTGCCAAAATGTGAAACGAATCTTTGGAATAATAAATTATAACGGATTGAGAAATATTTTTGGAAAAAATATGTAATATATTTCCACAAACTCTAATGTTAAAATGGGAAATATGTATAATGGATTGAGAAAAATGTTTGGAAAAAATATATAGAGTATTTCCACAAACACTAATGTTAAATTTGGAAATAAATCTTTGGAATATGAGAAAAATCTTTAGAGTAGATTTGTAATAAATATTAACAAATATAACAAATTGGGAAAAATCTTTGGAAAAAAAATTTAGATATTTTCTTTTTCTTTTTTATAGATTAGTTATTCGCGAGACGTATCTATGGAATAATATATTAACAAATAATAATGGATTGAAAAAAATTCTTTTAAAAATATAGAAATATCTCTAAAATATATATTAACAAATAATAATGGGAAAAAAATATTAGCAACGAATCTTTGAAATAAATATTAACAAGTTATAACAGATTGAGAAAATCTTTGGAAAAAATATATAATATATTTTCACAAACTCAATGGATAAATTGAGAAGCAAATTTTGGAATAAATTATAATGACTTGGGATACCTTTTTTATTGAGAAGGTATTATCAAGACATTAATTTCATTTGTCTCGCTTATAACTATTGTTGGTAAGGATGCACAATATACTTTGCCTTTTTTCTTAAATAACTTAGCTTGGGTTAAGTTAAGCTTTAAATATTTATCAAACTTCACGTATGGTCAAGCTTTTTTGTTATGTTTACCTAATCATGCTCAAATACAGTAGTTTGCTTTGTCTTTAGTCTTTTGACCCTAATTAAGAACGTTTTGATCCCGAGTGATTAAAATAAATACCCCTCCGTCCCTTAGCAACTTGCACCTTGAGATTGACACACATATTAAGAAAAAACATTTTTTTGGTGTTTTATTGACTTTTCAAAGAGAATAGAGGGTGAAGATTGTGAGGTGGAGATATTGAGGGTGGAGATTATGAGATTCTTTGTCATTTTAAGGTGTGCAAATTGGTAAGGGACCAAAAGGAAAAAATAAAAGCAAATTCAAAGGGGACGGAGGGAGTATATAATAACATAAATATTAATAAATTATAATGAATAGAGATTTAAAAAAAATGCAATATGCAGAATATTTCTATAAACTCTAATGTTAAATTGGAAAACAAATATATGGAATAGAAATATCTTTATAATAAATATGTATGAAATATATATTATAAATTATAACGGAAAAACATTTGGAAAAAATATGTAGAATATTTCATCTTAAATTTAATCTCAACTCTACATCTAAAGATTTAAAAAAATAAAAGAAAAAGAATCTCAACTTTATATTATTTAACAAACTATAACTTATTGAGAAAAATCTTTGAAAAAAATATGTAAAATATATTATCTTAAACTTAATCTCAACCATATATCTAAAGATTAAAATATATATGTGTATGAAATATATATGTTAAATTATAACAGATGAGAAGAATCATTGGAATAAGAGTAACACTTGTGTGCACCAATTGCACAAGATGTTTGTGCAATTGGTGCAATTGTATTCAATTTTAATTTGAATTGGCCCTTAATCCTAAACCATGAACCACTCGGGTCGGGCCGGGTTTAAAAAAAAACCTAGACAAAAACTCTAAATCATGAACCCTTAGCCCTAAACTATGAACTATTCGGGTCGAATGAACCATAAACTACTCGGGCCGGGTTCGGGATAGGTTGGGTCCGGGCCGGATAAAAAAAATTAAAAATAAAATAATAAATTGAAAAAAAAAAACTGAAAAAGAAAAGAAAAATCAAATTGCACCAATTCTAAATTGGTGCAAATGGTGCACATGAGAATTTGCATTGGAATATATATGTATGAAATAAATATTATAAATTATAACGGATTGATAAAAATCTTTAGAAAATATATGCAAAATATTTCATCCTAAATTTAATCTCAACCCTACATCTAAAGATTTAAAAAAAAATCTCAACCTTATATAATTAAATCGTAGGTTTCATAAATTTCAATTTTATAAGCATTATTTCATTCTCTTCTTTTGTCTACTTCTTATTTCACAATTCTCAATCTTTTGTCTATTTGGTGAGATAATTCTTCACTATATATCAATCTTATAGTTCATATTGATTTATTCACTATACAATTTGTGTTGGTTTAATGATTTTTGTTGCAAATAATACTTACTAAAATTGACAGATCTATCTTAGTTAAAGTATACTTATATGATTTTTTTTTATATTTGTATTCCATATAAGATTTTTTATTTTTTTTGCTGCTTTGAGAATTTTTGTTATGCAGATTCTTATTTTACATCTAATGACCTAATAAAATAATTTTTCACCGTATATCAATCTTATATTCAAGTTGATTTATTTGATTGCTACAAAATTTTATGTTGATTTATTGATTTCTTTTACAGGCAATACTTTTATGTTGATTTAATGGTTTCTTTTACAGTTAATACTACTACAGATCTTATAGTTCATGTTGATTTATTTGATTGCTACACAATTTCTGTTGGTTTAATGGGTTTTTTTTTTTTTGCAGGTAATACTCACTAAAATTGTTGAACTATTTTATTCAAGGTATACTATATTGTTTTCTTCATATTTGTTTCCATAGAAGATTCTTAATCTCCGTACGTATGTTATATATGATGAAAAATGTTAAATTTCTGTGTTAAATCGCATAAAAATTATTGAAGGTAATGTTTAAAAAAAAAAAATTAAAAACCCCTAATATTTTTTTAATTAGATTTTCTTAACTTTTTATGTTTTGGACATTAATTGTGTGGTTCTTTTTGCTCCTATAAAATCACTATTTTATCATTCCATTAATCTGTCATTTTGTTCTTCGGACTACGAGCATCAGATCAGCCCACGAGTGAGTTTGTTATCATAAATTTTTTGAAAATATTGCGTTAATAAAAACAACAATAATATTATATATTAAGAATGAGGAAAACACCTAAACGCAAATATTTATAAAATTTTAATATTAATTAATTGTGAAAATATAACCGTGTATCGCACGGGTTCAATTAATAGTAGGAATTAAAAACAACTCGGACTGAAAATATATCTGGATCCTCATCAGACGAACCAAATAGCCAAGTAATTGAGATTAGAATGTTAATCTCGACATATCCCAGTTAATCCCGCAAACCATACAGAGCCTCATTATACAAGAAATGATTGATGAGGTAAATTAATGAGTCAGTGAAGTAAAGTTAAGACCCTGTTTGTTTATAGTTTGGAAAGTGACTTTTAGAATTTCAAATATCAAATTCTTGTTTGTACATCAGGATTTCGATATAGAATTTTTAAATTCTCAAAATTCTACTTTATAATACCTAAAATACATTATCTTACATTTTTCAAACACAATTTTCAATATACTATCAATCATTTATCACACAATTATCCATCCAACTCAATACTCTATCTCCACCTTTATTTCTTTATTATCAATATCAATATATATATATATATATATATATATATAATATACACACATCAATCATTACACAATCATTCAATCATTTCCACATTACTTTTTATAAAAAAAATTTATCATCTATTTTTTCAAAATCACACTCTATCAAATCCTACAAAATCCACACTCAAAATATATACAAAATCCATATACATTTTTCTTTGTACCAATTTCTTCCAAATTCGCCGTACACGATTTTAAATCCACTCAAAACTATAAACAAATAAGGCCTAAAAGTTTGTTGTTTAATTATTTCTTTTAAAATCGTGTAGTGTTATTAATTATAGAAATAATTTGTTGAGTGAGCAAAAAGAGGGAGCTGTGGGGGATATGAGAAATTGGAGGGATGAGGGCTGGGTTTGGGAGTTCAAATGGTCGAGACCGTTGAGGTCCCGAGAGGAAAGTTACGTTAATCAACTTTTGTTATTCATTGACAGGATTCATATTCAGCAAAACATGGAAGACGTTTGGGAGTGGATCTACTCGGACAATGGCATATATCAAACAAAGCTTGCCTACAACCAGATGACTACACGGACGAGTACGGGAGAGGACAAGAAGGACAAGAGAAAGGTTTTCAGAAATTTGTGGAGAAGCTTCGCACTAAGGAGAACACAGGCCATCGTTTGGAAAATTTTGAGGGGTCGCCTTGCAACCAAAGACAACCTTATCTTACGTGGTTTGTCTTCGATTGTAGGGGACCCCAAATGCTGTTTGTATGACTAAGAGGATGAAAATATCTCACATTTATTTTTCAGATGCATGAAGACAAGAGAAATTTGGACGCGATGTTTTCAATGGCTTCAGATTGACACGGTAATGCACTGCATCCCCATCAACAACATGCTGCAATTTAGTTCACTATTGGGGTCTGGACACACCACGAGGACCGCAGCTACAGTGTGGACTGGAATTGTATGGACGTTGTGGAGAGCGAGAAATGACAAGATCTTCAATAATGTCAACTTTTGTGCCAAAAAAATCTGGGAAGAGATCATAGCAAGGAGCTGGTCCTGGCTATCTGTCAAAAAGTGTAAGTTTAGGAGAGTTTCCTTTAGAGAGTGGGTTGTGAATCCTAGATTCTCCATTTCATAATTCTGCTAGGAGATGGAGTTTAGGGAGTCTGTGTGATTTTGACACTAAGCTGGAGTTTATGGCTCTTTTGTAAAATGCTACTCAGGGTGTGAATATGCCTTATATTCAGACTCTGTTTCTGGGTGAATAAATAATTTTTCTTATCAATTTTTGTTTTAATTTAATCAAATGTGTTGTCACTAGTTTGTTGTCTAGCTACATGCAATTTGATTGATTGTATAATTTTAAATTGCAAATTTTCATATAAAAATGATCAATGCGATTTTGAGTAGTTTCGGTCGGTTATTTTTTGTTTAATGGTTTTAAAGGTACATAAATATTAGTAGAAGATATTAATAATTTAATATGTGTTTAAACTAGTGACAATACATTTGATTAAATAATGTTCTATAACATAATTTAAGTTGAAAATATATAAAAATGAAAAATGGAATAATATTTTTGAACACCTTAACATGATTAATTTGTAGAGATCCAACTCTTTAAAAAACATATTGAAAAGGTTGAAAATTATAATATAGATACAACATATGAAATTGTTATCTGTAAAAGCGAATAATACAAATTAGAAAAAAATTATGAACATGGTTTATTACCTTGTGGACTTAGTTGAAGAATGAGAATTAGAGATATAAGATGTCAGATTTAAATTATAATTGCAACTATTTGGTGCGATCGATGTGGTTTGCAACGAAAATTTGAAATTGCACCGACTTTGTGGTGCGATTTTACAATAAAATATTAGACACAATTTATTATAAAATTTTATCAATGACAGTGCAATGCGGCTCGGTGCAACGGATTCAGCCGATTTGAAAAATTTAATGATCACCCCTAATGAAAAACATGAATAAGAATTGAGCTTAAAGAGCAATTTCATTAGTATTTTTATGACAAAGTATAGGGTGAAAAAGTTTCACGGTGAAACTGGTTTAGGAGTGTGACTTATATTACTAAAGAGTGTGACTTTTTACTATAAGAAATATTACTCATAAAAATGAAGGGTGTGATAAATATTACAGCAAAGAGTGTGGTCGTGATAACTGAAGAGTGTGACCTATATTACTAAAGAGTGTGATCGTGATAACTGAAGTGTAAAAATAAATCAGTTTCACAACATACCAACTCTATTTTTATTAGCAAAGGTTGAGTCAAGTACAACCGTACAACTCGAATTCCGCATACTTATTTTATTTTATAGAACATTGTGTTCACGATCTTATTTATTACACAATTTCTCATATAAATTTGTTCATTTTATAAAATTGATATTATTACACTTATAAATTAATATTATTATTTTTATAATTCCAGTTTATAAATGTATTAATATAGTTGATACAATTCTCAAATTGCTAATTCTATTCTCTCTTGTGCTTGTACATATGTTTCCAAATTAATGGGCATTACCACCTATTTAATCTTACAGAATAAAATCTTTATTTGCTGATAAAAAAAATGATAAATATTATGATATTATTTTATAAGTGTAATAGTATAAATTTTATATTACGAACAAGTTTCACAGTATACGTGTTCTATTTATTAGTTACACTAGTTGAATTCAAATAATCTTAAGAATTCAAATAATTTTAAGTGATCAATTTTAAATTTGAAATTATGTGAAATCTCCCCCAATTATACCAATAGTGTAGCATTTTGGTGTAGTAGTATACAGTAACGCCGACTTACAATTAATTCTTGCAGTTGACTTGCTGCCACTTCGACAATATCAAGAAAAGACAAAATTTAAAAAGCTATGTAGTAGTCGATTAAGGGTATGTTTTGAAACACTTAAAACATCTTTCAGGAGTATTTATTTTCAAAACCTGTAAAAGAGAGCTTTAAAAATAAATATTTTTGAAAACTGTTTTAAGTGTTTCAAAACACGCCCTAATTCTCATAAATTCTATAGCTAATACCTCCCAACAGGAAACAGTTATCACACGCTGCATTTATGAAATATTATTATTTTAGTATGGACTCAAAAAAGGTATCATGGGCATTTTGAATATTTTGTCATAACTAATATTTTATTTTTAGTAGGTAATTTAATTCTCATCGTGTGAGTAGCAATAATATCATCAATACTTTAAAAATAATGTATCTCAAGTCATGATGCGTGGATGAATCATATATAGTTGGGAAATTAATAAACTAATTTACTCAATTAGAGGCTTCGAGTATTAATTAGGTTTTTTAATTCTTGAATTTTTATACAAAGAATGAAAGGAATTGGGTCACAACTCACAAGTTATGGTTAAGTGTGGGCAAGAAATTGTGATTTTTTTTTCAGTTTCTTAAAGAAACAAATTATTGAGACCAACAAGTATTTAACAAATAAGCATATCTTGAGTTGAACTTCAAAGTGAGGAGAATTACACAAGCACTTTGCCCTATTAAAAGCAACAACAGAAAGCTGTGGAAACACTCAACATTAGAACATGTATAGAGGTAATTCCGCCGGAAAGCCCCGTATTAAAACGACTAAACGAAGAAAGCTATGAAAACACTCAATATTAGTTCAGCCACAACATCCGTCAGAAAACTCAAAATTAAAACGCCAAAACGATGTTGTTCCGATCGATTTGAGACTAAAATTGGACACTGTCAAAAATTATTTGAACTAAATCGGCAACAAAAAAACTTATGAGACTTAGTCTATTTGAGGTCAAAGTTATAAAACCATTGTGATTCAAACTCTTCATTCTTGTGGTATATATTGAAGTTTTTGTGAGTAATTCTTGTACTCGAGGCAATAAAGTTTCACATTTACTTAATTAAATAAAAAAACAAACTAGTAGTAAGAAATTATTGTGAACATTTAATTAGGCACCAAACTAAATATTCCAATATGTATTTTATTAACAAATTGTATTATGGTTGGTTATTACAATTTTACCCGAAGCAAGTCCCCATTGTTGTAACTTTTTCCCAGTATGAAACTTGTAACCGTACTTGAAAATGCACGTTATATCAATTATGTCACATAAAACAAAATTATTCTCAATATAGCCTAAACAATTGCCTACATTTCTTTTTTAAAACTAATCTCATATTCACTGTTCGAGAATGCACACTGAATAAATTTCTTCCTCATGTAATGAACTATAAACAACACGAAAAATGTAACCACATTAGACTAATTAGTCATGTAATGAACTATAAACAACACGAAAAATGTAACCACATTAGACTAATTAGTCATGTGCAACAAGCTCGAACAATAAAATATAGAAAATAAGCTCAAGCAAAATAGGTATGACGATTCATGAAAATGTAAAATATACTAGTTTGACTAATGTTTTGGGAGAAAAAGGTAGGTGTCCTAATATATTGGTGGCAATTATGCAACGAATTTCACTAATTGACCGCATTTGAAACATTCTTTTAACCAATTTGACACTATCATATTTTAAACGAAACTGTAACACGATATCTTTTAAGTTAGTAATAAATAATTTGTTCAACTTCACCCCCAAACCTGATTCGAGACACACTTGCCTTAGACGATTTTAGGTGAAATAAAAATATAATTCAAAATAACGCTTTTACACTTCAACTTTGGTATTGTTAAAACTTAAAAGTAAAGAATTGGCAGTACTTCTAAAAGTAGTTGATTGATGATCTCGTGATTAAAAATGAAAGTTATTCACTCCATCCCTTAATAATATGCACAATTTTCTTTTTAGTCTGTCCCGTAATAATGTGTACATTTTTTAAAATGGCAAAACACTCAATATTTACACCATCACAATATTATTATAATTGATTTAAATAATACAAATAAAACAATTTTTCTTAGTTTCTGTGTTCGGGTGCACGTTATCCGGGGACGGAGGGACTAGTAAATTGCAAAAATATTAAAAAGGTAGACATTTTTTGTCCTTAAAATATAGGAGGTGATATTTTAATACCCATTACGTTTAAAAAATTGTGCAATTTGATGACAGAACTTTGGCTTGAAAATATCAGTTGACCTGCTTAAGGACTAATGAATATGATCTTCAAATTGCAAAAAATTTAGAATAAACATACGCTAAGTTACTAAGTTCTAAAATAGTCCTGAAATCACAATTTTAAAACAAAGGGTACTGAATTGACCCATTCTATTTGCATAGGACGAGAAATTTTACCCCACCTATCCTAAAGATTAAGAGTCCCATCTGTAGGTCCTAGGGCAAATTTAACTAAAGTTTGATTCATTGCCAGTATATGTGCCCACGCAAATAACTTAATTCAATTTAGTAAAAAATAATAAAAATTGCATGGTACAATTGGTGCATCTAAATGTTACTTATCATAATTAGTTTGACTATAGGGATCAAAATTATTGTAGGAGAATTGATTTTGCTTTAATAATTTCTCATTCCTCAGCCTATATTCCTCTCTAAGTTTGCAATTATCTTGACAAACAAAATGCGTGCCCTATGAATTGAATTAATAAGCAATTAATAAATGCTAAGTTATTTACCCAACACCTGCAATTTTATTTGGACGATGTTTAATTTGGCTTCTATCTTTAATTAATACGATATTAACTCTTGCCTAAAAAAAAAACTCGAATTAATATTTGGGACATTATGGGTATGTGTCGATGATAATTAAATGATACAATAGCATGGGCATGGAGAAGTTACTGATAACCTACCCAAACGTGTCTCAACCTAACTGCAATCCAAGAATTCATGTATCCCTTAAATTTAAATAAAAAAAATCATGCATCCCTAATAAAAAATTTAAAAATATAAATTCATACTCCCCTTTAAATTTTGGGTTGTTGGTGCAGTTGCTCATTACCCTTAATTGTCTCCCTCTACTTATAGCTTTCTCCCTCTCTCTTTCTCACACACAAACGCACAAAAAACTTGCTTCAATTTTTTTCATAAACATAGAAATTAAAAGGGTTTCAATTTCTTGTTGAATTAATCAAGAATTTGTGCAAAGTGTTACATATAAGATCAAGAACAGCAAAGGGACTGTTTGGCAGAGGAAAACTTCAGGGATGGATGGGAAAAAGTGTGACAAAAACTGTCTTTTAACTGCACCAAAATTAGTGACGGAAAAGAAGATTGATGAAGGGGGGCAATACCGACTTTTATCGTTCGATGAAATTCCGGATTATATGAAGGATAATGAGTTTATATTGGATTATTACAGGGCAAATTGGCCTGTTAAAGAAGCCTTCTTCAGCTTATTTAGGTGGCATAATGAGACTCTTAATGTTTGGACGTAAGTGTTTTATTAAATAATTTCTGATTATTAATTGCTGTTAATTATATAAATATATATACTATATGTTTAATTATTATTTCTGATTTTTTTAGTTTCTTGCAGGCATTTACTGGGATTCTTGTTCTTTGTGGGTTTAACTGTAGGCAATCTAATGGATGTGCCTCACGTGGCAGATTTCATTACATTGATTACCGAGTAAGTTTTTTCGAGAAATTTTTATGTTCCATTTTTTAATTTGAAGCTTGAATATTATAGAATTAATTAATTTTTGTTGTTTTACTTTTATAATTTTACTGTATATACGAAGCGTGTCATCGTTAACTCAATTGAAGATGAGAAATCGATAAAATGGTTTGAATAATTAAATATTATTATTGATTTTTTGTTATTAATCTTTGTAGTTCTTCATGTTCCCACTTTAATAATTTGTTTGAGAAATTAGGTTGTACTAATAAATATAGTCTTTTTTTTTTCAAGAGCTCGTCTCAATGGAAAGAAATGACTAAAAAACGTTAAATAGAATTTAAACATAAATTAATATCCAAAGCATAATTTATTTTTTATTTTTGGATCTTATTAGCATTTTGAGAAATAAAATGATCAATAACTTAAGTCTTCAAATTTATAAGTTTAGTTTTTCTAGCACCTCATTTTCAATGAGTAAAATTTCCAAATGCATTTAATCTTTTTTTTTTTAAATAAATAAAAAGACATGGACGCAAATATATGACTTTATTGATATAAATTTTGAAAAAACTTATTTCTCGTTATGCTGAGATTTCAATTTTCAAGAACTTTAATGGTGGATTCTGATGGTAAAGATGTTTGCAACACTTGCATTTCAAATTTCAAATATGATTACTAATTTAAACGTAAAAGATGGACATTGTTGGGCCCAAAATTAAATATTAGTATCCATATTAGTATTACTAGAGTGTGTATATACATATTTTCTATAAATTTGGCCCCTTGCATTTCAAATTTCAAATATGATTACTAATTTAAACGTAAAAGATGGACATTGTTGGGCCCAAAATTTAATATTAGTATCCTTATTAGTATTACTAGAGTGTGTATATACATATTTTCTATAAATTTGGGCCCCCATTTGTTGAAGGCCCATGACGAAACGCCTATTTTGACACTCCAAACATTGGGTTAAACCTAAGCATTTAACTTAAAGCTAACTGAAGAATATAGTAAGTAGAAAACACATACTATGTGATGCTTAATTGTTTATAAATTAAGGTTTGAGCTTGCTTTGCATATTGAAAAATGAAGAAGAGCTCGTCAAGGTGAAAAAAAAAACGATTAATTTGTTTTCTTATTTTTCAATTATATTAAGTTTAAGACGGTTAACATTTCATATAAAAAAACTCATAAACTTTTAACATTAATAAAAAGTGAATAAGATGACTTGAATCATATAGTTAATAACACAGATGTGGGGTTTTTTTTTTGCGTGTGACAGTCTCATGAATCGCATTCAATCTGCAACACTAAGTCCCAAGCTCAACTAGTACTTTAACCCAAAAAAACAAAAGCCCACATATGTGTTATTAACTATATGATTCAAGTCATCTTATTCACTTTTTATTAATGTTAAAAGTTTATGACTTTTTTTATATGAAATGTTAAAATTTTTTTAACTTAACATACGAAAATTACTATATTGTGCAGACAATTTCCATCAAGTGTAGAAGCTAATGCCTCCAAGAATTTCTCCCTGGTGAGCACATTATCACCAAGTCCACACATTATCCTTTAACTTTCTAAAATTAAAAAATCGAAACTAGTGACCTTACATATCCGAACTAATGGGTTTATGACTTAGATATCCCATACTCATTAAAAAAAAAGTGATTTGATATATGAAATTGGTTATCTCCATGTTGATGGACAGTGCCAAGTACTTTAACATATTGTACCATATGCATTAACATTTTATACAGTACAACATATTAAGCTTGTGGTAAAACATGTTAATGCACCGTTGAGCACTGCCCAGCAGTGTATCATATAAAAAATCATGAAATTTGGTACGAGATCAATGATATTGACCTAACAATTCTTCCTCTTGTTCCAAACAGGGCACAACAACATTGCTAACCCTAAATCAAGAATCCACCATGAATACAAACACATCATACAATGAAATCACAAGGTGGCCATTCTATGTCTTCTTATGTGGCTCAATGTTTTGCCTTCTCTCAAGCAGCACATGCCATCTATTTTCATGCCATTCCCACACCTTAAACTCACACCTACTCCACATGGACTATGTTGGCATCACAATCATGATCATCACCTCATTTTTCCCTCCCATATACTACATTTTCCAATGCACCCCACATTGGCAAATCATCTACCTCTCAATGATCACACTAATGGGAATGTGCACCATCATAACTTTACTATCCCCGGCCCTAACGGCCGGGAAATACCGGTCCATTCGGGCCGGGCTTTTCGTGTCCATGGGCTTATTCGGGCTTTTGCCCGCGGTTCATGCGCTCGTCGTCAATTGGGAAGACCCTCATCGGAACGCCATCTTGGCGTATGAATTGGGGATGGCGTTGTCGTATCTGATCGGGACGTTGTTTTACGTGACGCGGGTCCCGGAGAGGTGGCGGCCAGGGTGGTTCGACTTGGCAGGGCATAGCCATCAAATATTTCATGTGTTTGTGGTGATGGGGGCATTGGCTCATTATGGTGCGGCTCAAGTTTTCTTGAAGTATCGTAGTGGGGTGGGTTGTGAGACGTTTGTTTGATGAATGATGATCAATGTGTATTTAGGGCAACGTTTTTTAGGACGCCCTTTATAATGTTGTGTAACAATTGGTGCATTCTTTATTTGTTTCAAGTGGATGTCAAGATTGTATGATGTATTGACATACTGAATTAAATGTATTGATATATTTAGTAAGGAAAAATATTATAGTGGAAGCAACTTGAATCATATATACATATACATGTGCCATCATTGGATCTACATTATATATATATATGTTTACTAATCAATGTCAATTCCAATTGGCAATTTTCCATTGAGTGTGAGGCAAAATCAAGATTTTTAACTGTCAAACTTTGAGTATAAGGGGCATTAAGATAATGATTTGACTTTTCTTAATTAAAATAATATTATATAACGCTTTAGTACAAGACATTGTTAATTTACTTTAGTGACTTGTAGTGGTGATGCTATGGTTAAACCAAGTGTGTATAAGACTACAGCCGCATGCAATTGCACGTGACATACACGCACAACACACAATTTATCAAATGTTATACCTTGGGGGCTGATGATGGACTTCTAAGATCCAGGGTCAAAAACAATGATGGACGGATCCAGATTTTCATTCTGAAAATAATTATTATATTAATAATTAATTTAGTATTAATTATTAATTAATAGTTAAATAAAATTCACCCATGAAGTGGATAAGTTTGAAGGAGGAGAGATTGTAACCTCCGGGAGATATATAAGAGATTCACAACGTACGTGAATTTGATTACGGGAATTCATTTTTGCGTTAATCTCCTACTCTCTCACTTTAAACAGAAAACTGAGAAAAAAGAAAACAGGTTTATCTTCTCACACACATCACGCATATACAAAATCAAGGGCATTTAACATTGTGAATTATGGAAGCAATCCGTGATCAATTTGTGTGGTTGTGTTTCGGACTAAGAGATTCCAGTGCATACGATGAATTCAACCGAGTTCGATATTTTTCGCTGCAATTCTGGAGTAGAGGTTAGTGAATTTCTAAACCCCGTATTCCAACAATGGTATCAGAGCCATTGTGTTGGATTCTCATACGTGATTACGATTCTCGCATGTTTATATGCCTTGTATGTGATTTTGGCATGTTTTTCGCTTTTGAACACGAATTCTGTATTTTTTCAAAATTTGGGATTTTCTGAAACGGTGGAATTAGGACCTGAAATTTTTACTGTACATTGCTAGTATAGTGTAAATGATATCTGCAAAGTTTCAGATTTTTTGGCCAAGCCGTTAGTGAGAAATAAATTATTTTTTGAAAAATTTCGTGAACTTTGATTGCAAAATTTGAATAGTACTGAATGAATTTTGGTATGTTCTTGGTACTGAGTTAATTTACATTGGAAGACGATTCCAACGGTATATTATTCGTTTATTTTGGTTGAGAAACGAGTGAGATGATTTTTTGAAAATCTCACGAATCTGGGACCAATCTGAATAGTTTCAGAGAAATTTGGGGTTGTTTTTTGAGAATTCGAAATTTTGAGAGGAATTAATTGCATTTTTTTAAAAACTTAAGTCAAATTCGGTCAGACCGGTCAACACCTGAACTGAACCAGGGGTTCAAACCGCGAACCGGACCGAATTGATGGACCGAACCAACGATGGTCAGCGGCGCGTGTCGTCACGCACGACAGCAGACAGCGGTGGACCACATGCGCGGACTCCGGCATGGTGCGTGAGTCACACGTGCGGGAGGCTGATCGGCGTGTCCCGGCGCGTGGAGGCGCATGACGGCAAATTGGTCGCGCATGGAGGCGCGTGGAGGTGATCTGGCCTCGCATCAGGCATTTCCGGGCGCATGTGGTGGTTTTCCAGCACGGAACGACTGTTTTCCGACTTTATGCGCTCATTCAATCTTGTTGTGGCTCGTTGGGCTCGTTTGTGCTCGTTTTAACTCCGTTTTTTATTCCGAAAATTGCTACGCTTTTTTTTTTAGTGTAGATTCTTATTTTGCATATTTTGAAGGCAATTGAGCTAGGGATGTTCAAGTGCTTATTTAATTCTAAAAGTGAGAACCACAATTAAATTTATTTCACTTGTGAATTAGTTTGTATGCTTGAAACTAAATCTTCTTGCGTAATGATGAGATTGATAATTCATGTGATAAATATTTAAACATTGGATGTTTAAATGGTTGCTCATTTTATGTAGATATGACTCGATTAAATGAACAATTATCGTTCTGTAAATTTGAGATTTTCTTATGCAATTTTTATAAGAATTACATGAAAACAAACATACTATTTTGGAACATTAAGTTACTTGACGGAGATGCATAGTTTAATCGCTCTTATTTATTATCACATAAGTAATTCCAACTTAATAACTCAAAACTTAATAAAAGTTGTAAATTGAGCTATGACTTTTCCAAGAAAACTTAAAGTAGTTTTCTAGGATAGAATTTTGTCACAGTGGAATTTGATAGTAATGGTGGTAATTTTTATGAGAAAATGATAGATGGATTGAGTTAAATATTCAAGTAGACAAGTTTTTGGGACAACATGCCTATGTATTACATATGATTCATTGATCTGGTGTTATTACCTTGAGAGGTAAATGTAACGTTTGAATAAGAATCACTACCTAGATTCATACTCCATATTTTTCATAATGACAGTACTAAATGTAGTACTTCAAGAGACATAAATGTCGAAGAGGATTCAAACTATTAAATATTGCCTGACAGTGTTGCTGAAATTAGATTTAATTGGAATAACCATAGTAGTTATTTTCAGGCTTATAGTAGTCATTGATTCTTCTAGACTACTTTGAGTTATTTTATTAACTCATAACATGATTGTGCTTTATTACATTTATAATGATAAATATTATTAAGCATGTAGTTTCATGTTGTTAAGTGGGAGTTTTAGCTGTTTATTGGATTAAAAACTAAAACTGATTTTGTTCATGTTTTGGAAGTGAATCTGATTAATGGGGATACTTAATGAGATTGATGATTAATGACTTTAAGTCATTTTTCTATGTCAAATTTTGTATTAAATTTTTCAGATGTCTGTTAGCTTAACATTGAACATATTGATACATGAATATACATTAACTCGTTGAATCACTTCAATCAAACCAAACAATTGCTTCAAAAGCTATCAACGCTGAGTTAAATGAAATAGAATAAACTCAATAACGATAATTATGACACGTGACGTCATAATTAATTAAATGTTCTTGGAGAACAATATACATTGAATATTATCTACCATACTGTGTAAGATCTTGGGATTGAGATGGAGATTCAGATCAAAATGGATCAAAAAGACTTACCTTGCTTGAAATGTGAAAATTTCTAGCTCATGACAAACTGGTGAGTCGGTTGTAGACAACATGATCCTTGAGAGTGTGCAACACCTTACAACTTATGATATTTGGTAATATCTGATAGAGAAGTATGGTAGAACATCACTTTCTGAACAACATCAAATTCTGATCTAACATGGTATTGCAGATTATTATCTCAAGGAGATAATCCAAACTTATAGAATATACAGACACTAACTGAAGGGTATTGCAGATTATTATCTCAAGGAGATAATCCAAACTTATAGAATATACAGGAACTAACTGGAATTATGATTTAGATGCAAGTAAGTCAAATTCTAGTTATACCTTCTTGCGTAAACATTGAAGCAATCTCGTGGTATAACATGAAATAAGTTTGTATAGCACTGACCACTATCAAAACTGAACTTGTGGCATGTGCATCTGCAGTCAAATAAATATTTTGGTTAAGTATTTTCATAAAATATTTGGAATTAGTAAGCACTCAATTGAGATCTGCAACAATCTGTTGTGAATTACACACTCTAGTGGGAGTTGTAATGATTCATTAATGTATATGACATTCCAGTGGGAGTTATATTGATTCATTGTGGAATCAAACACTCCAGTGGGAGTTATATCGATTCACTGTGAAATCAAACACTTCAGTGGGAGATGTAAAGATTGATTGTGAAATCAAACACTCCATTGTGAGTTGTTACGATTCATTGTAGTAATCAAAACAGCTAAAGCTTACTCTAAAGATTCCAAGTATAGTGAAAAGTTTGTCTTTGTAGTGACGTTACAAAGAAGAAAGAGTGATTCTTGAATAAATTTCTGCTTGATGTTGGCAGATTTGTTGTCAAACCTAATTACAGAAGATGTGTAAGACATCTTAAGATCTTGGGTTTGTATGTATTTAAATGGACTACTTGGTAGTTGTTAATGTTACTAGACTTATGTATTGTGAACTATATGAAATGCTCATATAATAGTATCTCGACAAGTAGATTGGCTCTCTCATACGAGCAATCACCTCTAACATCAAGGTATGTGTAGAGATGAGATTATATTGTAAATAATCGCAATAAATTTTACCACAAATCTATTTAACTTGTTGCAAAGCTAAATCAATGGATTCTTAGGCAATAGAAGGAGGAAATCCAAGTTAAGTGTCGATGATACACTGGAACTATGATTTACATGATGTCCAATAAATAAAATGACATACGCTTCCATCCTGGGAAGTTAAAACATCATGACATGTGTTTCATACCACATGTGCTAAGTTGACCATAAGGAAATGAGAAAGATATCCCTATTTTCTCTTTGTATGTAGCCTTGAGGTTTTGATAAGCCTCATAAAAGTACCCTTAGGACTTTCTACTAGATCTCTAAGTCTTCACTTTAGTGTTGCTACTTTAGCATGCTACCAATAGCTATGATTAATGCAAAGAATCACGGTACATGTCTAGGAAAGCAAACTATAGTGGAGTCTCAGAGATTTTTTTGTGTGAAAGAAAGGACGTCTTTATTAACACTTTCTATTGTATTCATTGACCGGTCAATCGAGTTGAGAACTTGATTATGAATACATAGATCTGATGAAAGGTTGAATATGCTCTAATAGTTTCAAGGGATTGAAAGAGATATGTCAACTTGTGTTAATCGAAAAGAGTTTTTGGGTATAACGAAGTTTTGAATTATTCATATAAAAACCGGTTGAGTTGTTATATATCATTAACACGTTATATAGCGTTGAAAACTCATATTCTCGAGGGTCACACGATTTATTTATGCGTATGAAAAATGTATAATGTGATGGTGTAAAGAGGTGAAGTAAATGAGTATAAGACTCAAACTTCATGTGTGAGTGGGAGATGAAAGTAATTATTATATTAATAATTAATTTAATATTAATTATTAATTAATAGTTAAATAAAATCCACCCATGAAGTGGATAAGTTTGAAGGAGGAGAGATTGTAACCTCCGGGAGATATATAAGAGATTCACAACGTACGTGAATTTGATTACGGGGAACTCATTTTTGCGTTAATCCCCACGCCTTTCACTTTAAAATGTAAAACCGAGAAAATAGAAAATAAGTTTCTCTTCTCACACACATCACGCATATACCAAATCAAGGGCATTTAACATTGTGAATTATGGAAGCAATATGTGATCAATTCGTGTGGTTGTGTTTCGGACTAAGAGATTCCTGTGCATACGATGAATTCAACCGGGTTCGATATTTTCATTGCATTCGGAATAGAGGTTAGTGGATTTCTAAACCCCGTATTCCAACACATTCTTTTTGGGAGAAATTTTTCGTTGAGTAAAGGGTAGCAAAATTTTAATATTTTAATGAAGACGAAATGACAAAATTTTACAATTTCAAAGTATAAATATATAAATTTCTACACATCTAGCTAGTAAAAAAAAATTAAAATCAGGGGGGGCTCTAATTTCCCCACCCCCCAATTTACTATTAAGTCTCATGGGCATAAAGTGTGCACCATGCTAAATATTGATTAGTAATTGTTGTAAAATATAGAATAAACGTAAAGAAAAAGCAAAGAACACCGATTTGTTTACCCGGGTTAGTCGGAAGGACTACATCCGGGGCGACCAAGCCAGGAGGGTTTCACTATGATCTCAGTATTCTCACTATCACGTTACAATGAAGAAAGTATTTATAATAACAATTGGGCTGAAGCCCTAAAACCCATGTGGTATAAAGCCCACTAATAATACTAACACAAAGTAATGTCCACAATAATAGATTATTTACAACACTCCCCCTTGGACATTACGATGTGATGTTCAAGCCTAACTAAAATTTAAGTTAGAATAATTCAAAAGAGAGAAACTTAGTAAAATAAGAAAAGGTACAACTAATGATCTTCTAAATCCAATCTTCAAAACGCTCCCCCTAAAGACAACAGTCTTCCAAGCCTTTTGTATTATGCTTACACACTCTTCTAGGGTTCATACAGGTAAAAGAATTTAGGGGATATATGCTTTGTCAAATTCCTTTTAACATTCTTACTATTCATATGGGCAACAAAGTTGCATTTTCCTCATAATGGATGATAGGAGACATAACATTATCACATGAATCATAAATGTATTTAAATCAAAATATTGTCAACGTCGAAGATACTGAACATATGCATTAAAGTTTTACAATGTCTCCTTATAGGAGAAGCACTAACTTAATCTTGCAAGCAAATTCAATATAAATTCAATATCAGATTTGGTGCAGTTCTTAAAACATAGTAATGCACTAAGGACACTTTGATAAGGAACTTCTGGTCCTAAAATGTCATATGTATCTTCTTTAGGTCCAAATTTGTCTTTATCCACTTCAAGAGATCGAACAATTACTAGAGTGCTAAGTAATTGAAATTTAAGATAAAATCTCTCCAATACCTTTTCCAAGTAAGTTGATTGGTATATAAAGATTCATTTTGCTTTAGGGAAATGCTCGATCTGCTGGTCGAGACAATACTTGATTTCACCAACGTTTTATTTCAAAATTCAATCTCTAAGATTAAATTAGCTTTCTTTGATTTCCTTACTTGTTCCAACTATATTTAGATTATCACCAGAAACCGAGATAATACAAACACCACCAAAATAATTTATTTATAAACACGTAAGGAAATATTTCAATGTTTATTTATTCCTTCCTCTGGAGGAATTAATTGAGTCGATCGTGGAATATTCGACCCAAATATTTTATGTCATATAATGACCTTTGTAATTTTAATGTCGTACATAGTACGATTCTAACCATTCCTCATCAGGAGAATTTTATATTCATCAGGGATCTTCATTTAAATATTGACATCTATTGATCAATATAAGCATGCGGTTACAACGTCTATCAACTGCATTTCTAAATTTAATTTTACTAACTGCCAGAGATATTAAGTAGCAGAACTTTATTTCATACATAACAGGAGTATATATTTAAAATCTATATCGGGTCTCTCGCAAAAAAATCCATGAGCTTTAATCCGACTTTTTTGTACCTCATTACATCATTATTCTCATTCTTTTTTTGTACAAATACCCATTTATATCCAACGGGGATAACGTTTAGTAGTATATGTACGATAAAGTCAAGAATATTAGCGAGTCGAGCTCTGCCTCAATTGCTTCTTCCTATTTTACCCAATCAAAGCGCTTCCAGCTCAACTATTGACTTTTGGGTACTGGATCCAGATTTTTAATAGTAAGGGCAATTATGACAATGAATAAGTTGTCGACAACAATGGTAAATTTCTCCTGTATTTATAATTTTTATATTTATTGTTGGGGTTATACGTGAAAGTATGCTTTTACTTTGTATAACCTATGTATTAAACACTTATTTACTGAAATAAATTGTTTATCATTGTTGCTTTAAATATGATTGAATGTTATATATATTTATTGCAAACCGTTCGTAGCACGCGTTACATTGTAGTCAACGTGGTGATACCAGATCACAGAAGATCACGTTAAAAGTTCCTTGTAAACGAGTGTGTGTTTCACAACTTAGATAGATCCGAACAATCTATTGGTAGAAGTTGATGTGTAAGGCTCAGATTGGCTTGTCTTGACCAAGAGATTACACTAGTGCATTTGATGTGCTGAAGCGGACCTACAGAGTAGATAAACTCATTCGCACTGACTTAAGGGATGAAGAGTTAGACCTCAGTGGTTGTTGATTTCTTAATCTCTGTCACTTAATAAGGACTGTGTGTGATTAGTAGTTGTTGCTTTGACTTATAAATGGGAAGAGAATCATTTGACTTCGACGATACCCTATATCTTGGGCAATAATATTAATTACATGACGGTTGCTAAATTAATTCAGAGAATCGTGTGCTTGCTATGTCTTGCTTGATTGGTCCCCTTGGTGGGCCCGGAACCTTTATCATACCAAATCTTGCAAGTGGAATTAATTTTCCGGTATGGATAATAAAGTTGGGTTGTCCTTACTCCAAGGATAAAGATGTTAATTAATATAAAGCTTTTCAGTAGCTTAATTAATTAACGGACTAAAAAATCTTAAACACGAGAAATAATAACCGGGAGCCATATTACCGTAACATGGGTTAAGATTGGATAGTGCAATATTAATTATATAGTGGTATTTAATTAATATTAATGGGCTGAATTATATTGTGGCTCAATATTTGAATTCAGAAGCCCGTTGGAACGTCCATCTTAATTCTCCTAAAGACCCCTCAAGTAGCCCAAATTATAGTCCAATAAATAAAAGGTGCTTAAAATAAAATAAAATTATTGTTGCAATATTTCCTATTTTTTCGAAAATATTAAAGAAAAAAGGGAGAAGGATTTTCTTGAAAAGATTTTATGAAAAAGAGATAATGTATTCTTGGAATACAAGATTATCCCATAAATTCAAGAAAACACCCACTTGGCTTCTTTAATTGTTGATTTTCAAAAATCATGTATAAGAAAGGGAAAAAAGATTTTTCTTGATTTTCTTGGAAAGATTTTATGGAAGATATGTATTCTTGGAATACAAGAATATCTCATAAATTCAAGAAAGATCCAATCTTGAAATTCTTTCTTGTAATTTTCGAAAATAAAGGCCAAATAAGGGTGTGAGATTTTTGTGGAAAAATACACATGGAAAGAAGAATATATTGGATATATTCAAGATTTCTTGGAGATCAAGAAAAGATCTTTCCTAGCCCTAAATTGCTTGAAATTTTTGACCACCCCTCCTCTTATATATATGGGATGAATTTTTCATTCCCAACTAGTGTTCCATGTGTTGGAAATATTAGAAATTCACAAACGTGGTGCAACAATATTTTTTATTTTCCTTGT
The DNA here is from genome assembly GCA_037126765.1 of Stenogyne calaminthoides. Lineage (NCBI taxonomy): Eukaryota > Viridiplantae > Streptophyta > Magnoliopsida > Lamiales > Lamiaceae > Stenogyne > Stenogyne calaminthoides. Next base: position 9,558,839 of record JBBCBC010000007.1, read on the forward strand.
TTTATAAATCGTTCATTGGAGGACCTTCCACCGGGGTTATTGGACGAGGACTTGGGAATACTTGAGAAGAACTTTTGGTGGGTATCCATATACTTGATCCTATCTGTCTCAGATTGTCTCTCCAACGGGTACGTTTATGTAAACTCCTAGAAATTCCGCATGCTAGGATCTTTTACGTGAAATATTATTTGCATGTTGTTGTCGGCTTGATTATTATTTGAATTCACTTAGTTGAATTCATGATAGTAATAATTGTAAATTTAAATTTGTATTTATGAGGTCATCCCGATAGATCCTGGCATATGTTATCCCAACAACTGGTATCAGAGCCCCGGTTCGGGCTCTGATCTTTTAAACTGTAATTTAAATTATTGTTCATTAAAATTGAAATTGGATAGTAGAACTGTTAGATCTGTTTTGCAGGTATCCAATTGCCATGGTATTTTAATGTGCTTATTTACATGCAAATAAATTGTTGGTTTTTAATTCATTTCGTTCGGATTCGTTTTACCTCGTGAGAAAATCCAAGAGTAGATTAGGATTTATTTGATTTGATCAATGTAATAGACTAGTCTAGATCTAGATTTATTTATTTTTTGTAAAATAAATTATAACCGGATCGCGAACGAAGATGGAGACGATGAATTAAAGACGGACGTTCGAGTGCCTGGACGTACGCGAGCCAAGGCGGAGCACGCGGACTAGGCAGAACGCCTAGCGACCGTGCGCACCACCCGGGCGATCGCGGACGGGGCATGGTGATGCACGCTAGGCGTATAAGGTCAACTCGGTGTCGAGGGTCGCAATAAGACGACGCGATAGATGGACGCACATGCGGGTCATTTTAGGGCGCGGTAAGACGACGAGACGGACGCGGACGCGCGGCCAGCGAAGCGATTCGTGTGAATGTGCTTCGGGCGATGGGGCGAGATGGCCGATCCAGACCGGGCATGCGCCTAGGCGATGTGATTTTGATTCCGGTCGCGAGCTACTCATTTTTTTTGGACGTCGTCTAACCCAAAAACGGAGGACGTTTTAAAGAATTATTGCGGATTCAGTGGGAGCTTTTCGAGACGAACGATGAAAGTAAAAGATGGGACGATTTGTCAAGATCAAGATTTGGAATTTAAACCATGACAGTTGGATATATGTGCCCAACGTGATTTATTTAATCTTGATGCTTGTTTTTAAATTAAATGCAATTTTATTTGTTAAATGTGTTTGCATGATTAAGAATTGTCTAAAAAAAGAAAATCTCACTTTGAAAATTACTAAGTATGTATTGTTGACAAATTTTATTAGGATAATAAAATTACGTCAAATTGACCTCCATGATTTATTTATTTGTGAATTCTTTTGGAGAAATTTCCCCAACAAAAACGATCAAAAGATGGATTTCACATGAATAAATTCCCAAAAGGATGATTGTGAATTATTATTACATGGCGACGACCCTCCCAACGAGGCTCGCATAAAGCTTAAGTAATAATTTCGTATTTAATCACGGTTATTACTTAGGTATAAAATTGATATGCATATACTTCTCAAGTCCTCGCTAATTTTATATTGGTCAAGTGAGCCCACTATTAATTTTGAATTAAAGGTTTGTAATCGTTTTGTTTGTAACTCGCTTGAATGTGTTTAAATAGACCAGATCACCCAACGTGATCTATTTAAACTGCTTTTGAGATTTCGGATGATGCATGTTCATATTGTTTTGAGATTTTGATATGAACAATGTGATCGAATTGTGTGATAATTTTGTGCTTACACAAATTGTTATTTATTTCAGTTCAGCATGTCGCAACCTTTTAATCCACTGTATTCTATACTTAAAGACCATCAATTGACTGGTGAAAACTATGTTGATTGGAAACGTAAACTTATGATTGTCCTAACTGCACAAGGATCCAAATGGTGCTTGACACACCAAAACCAGAAAAACCGGCTTAGGATGCTGGTATATGGGACGAGATGGAACATAGTGAATGGGAGCTGACTAATGAATTGGTAAATGATACAATCTTGGCAAACATGTCAGATTTGTTGAAACGCCTTTATCAAATATATGAATCAGCTGCAGACATTATGCAAAATCTAGAAGCGATGTTCTCACATCCGGCCCATATGGCAATCCGAAGAATAAGGCATGAAATGTCCAAGATAAAAATGGAAGAAGGAACGAACGCAAGGAAGCATGTTCTTAGGGTTATGGTTTTATTTGAGGAACTTGAGATTCTCGGCGAAAAATGTGATTTCAAAACAAAAGTTGATTTCATTCTCCATACTCTGTCAAAGAGCTATGATCATCCCTATCTAGAGTACCTATTGGAAGATCTAGATTTTACTGTAGATGATCTGGTTAATGCTCTTACATTGGTTGAAGAGGAAGAGGAGCGCAAGAAAAAGTACTTGGTCACAAAAGGGTCTTCTTTTCCTTCTAGGCCAAATGGTGGTAAGAAGGATGATAAAGAGAGACTAAACCAAGTGGGCTCAACGTTCTTCAAAAGTGAAAGTTCAAGCAAGAGGAAACATTCGGAGTGCTGAGGTTCGGGACAATGGAGGTCAGCCTGTTCCAATCCTAAGCGGAATGGAAAGAAAGGTAATTCTCACGCACTAGTTGTTGACACTTGTTTAGCGGCGTATGCTACCCACTCGTGGGTAATGGATACGGGATCCACTGATCATGTTTGTTTCACATTACAGGGGTTCAAGTTGACCCGACAACTTAGTGGAAGTGAGATCCTTATCACACTGTGCGATGCTACGAGAGTAGCAACTGAAGCAGTGGGAGACGTGCACCTGTCTTTTGAAGACAAGTTTTTAGTTTTAAGAGATGTTCTTTACGTTCCAGTTTTTCGCAAAAACCTTATTTCAGTTTCTAAACTTATTAATGATGGATATTCTGTTCGTTTTTCTAATCAAGTTATTGTTTACCGTAACAATGTATTTATCTGTCATGGAATTTTGCGGAACAATCTCTATACTATTAACTGTGCACACCACTCACAAAATGCATCTTATAACACATCGATTATTTCATGCAATAAGAGAAAACGTTCAGAAAACATGAACGAGACACTTCTATGGCATCTAAGACTAGGTCATATTAATCTAAATAGGATCCAAAGGTTGGTGAAAGATGGTTCACTGTCGGACCTACAGTTAGAACCACTTCCAACCTGCGAATCATGTTTGGAGGGTAAGATGACCAAGAGGGCATTTGGAGCCAAGGGGAATAGAGCCACAAAAGTGTTGCAAATCGTTCATATTGACATGTGTGGTCCAATGTCAACCAAAGCTAGAGGTGGCTATGAGTATTTCGTGACTTTCACGGATGATTGCTCAAGGTTCGGGTACATTTTCCTCATGAAACACAAATCGGAAACCTTTGATAAATTCAAGGAGTTCAAAGTCGAAGTGGAGAATCATCAGGAAAAGAGTATCAAGTTCTACGATCTGATCGTGGATAATAATACCTTAGCGATGAGTTTTTGAACTATCCGTCGACGAGGGCATTGTTCCCGCTTAATCGCATCTTTAACCCTCAACAAAATGGGGTTGCAGAACGAAGAAACATAACACTCTTAGAAATTGTCAGATCCATGATGAGTTATTAAGATCTACCCAAGTCGTTTTGAGGTCATGCCTTGGAAACAGCGGCTTACGTTCTGAATCTGGTGCCATCCAAATCGATTCCAAAAACCCCTAAAGAGTTGTGGACCAGGCGCAAGCCCAGTCTAAGACACCTCAGGATTTGGGGTTGTCCGGCATACGTGCTAGACAAGGAAGCCGATAATTTGGATGCACGTTCGGAACTAAGGCTATTTATAGGATATCCCATGGGAACGAAAGGGTGTATGTTCTATGGTCCCGAAGATCAAAAAGTGGTAATAAGTACGCACTTTAGATTTTTGGAAGAAGACTTTATGAACAATCGAAAGCCCAAAAGTGAGATTACCTTAAATGAAATAAGAGGGCAAACTTCTATACCAACTGTACAGGTTGATATACCAAGCGTCACACCGACACACCGGAACCTAGTCAGAAGTGGGAGGTTGTTCGACAACCCGAGAGATTCATGGGATAGGAGAATCTTGATTTGGTCGGGGGATAGTGAATCGGACCCTGGTCCTACAAGGAGGAGGTCCAAGATAAGGATTCGTAATCCTGTCAAAACCGCAATGGGTTTTAGATGGGCACAATGGATCATAATCAAGTGTGGGGAGCTAGTTGAACCACCCAAAGGGGGGTAAAATTCATTGGATGCAAGTGGGTGGGTCTACAAGAGAAAAAGAGGACCAGACGGGGAAGGTGGAAACCTTTTAAAGCTAGGTTTGAGGCAAAGGGATACACTCAGAAAGAGGGTATCGATTATGAAGAAACATTTTCGTATGTAGCCATGCTTAAGTCCATCCATATTCTCTTGGCAATAGTTAAGATCTAGATTTTGAGATCTCGGCAAATGGATGTCAAGACGGCTTTCCTTAATCTGGAGAGTCTTGACGAGGAAATCTATATGCAACGTTCGGAAGGTTTATTTAAAAAGGCCAAGAACACCTTTGTGTGCAAGCTCAAGAAGTCCATTTATGGATCAAGCAAGCATCTCGGGCTTGGAACCAATATTTTGATCATGTAATCAAATCTTATGGGTTTGATCAAAACAATTTTGAGAGTTGTGTCTATAGAAAGTGTGACGGAACTGCCTTGGTATTCCTAGTACTATACGTGAGACGATATTCTCGCTCATCGAAAAACGATGTAAAGGCTTTGTCGGGACGTAAAGGTATGGTGTCAAAATAGTTTGATATGAAGGACTTAGGGGGAAGGGGTCATGTTCTTGGGATCAAGATCACCGAGATCGAAAAGAAAAGAATGATCGCTTATCGCAAGCTTCATACATAGATACCGATTTTGAAGCGCTTTCAACATGCAAGATTCCAAGAAGGGTTTTGTACCTTTCGTGCATGGAATCCATCTATCGAAAAGACATGTGCCCTAAGACACAAAGTGAGATAGATGACATGAGAGGGATTCTTATCTTGATGGGAAGTTCTCATGTATGCTAAGTTGTGTACGAGACCGGATATCTCACTGTAGTAGGCATGGTAGCGAGATATCAGAGCAATCCCGGAAATCAACATTGGACTTCTTAAGAACATTCTGAAGTATCTGAAAAGAACTCGAGATAGAATGCTGGTTTATCAGTCAGACAGTTTATTTCCAGTGGGATACACGGACTCGGATTTCCAATCAGACCTAGATTCCGTAAAAATCTACCCTGTAGTGTGTTTTGTCCAGGGGAGGAGTCAGAACATGGAGAAGTGTTAAGCGTAAATGCATCGCCGATTCTACCATGGAAGCCGATATGTAGCCGCCAGAAGAAAGCGGCGAAGAAGCGGTGTGGTTTCAGAACTTCCTAGTGGATTTGGGCGTTGTTCAATTTGCCCAAAGACCATCACAGTCTTTTGTGATAATGTCAGAGTAGTTGCAAATTCAAGGGAACCGAGAGCCCACAAGGCCAGCAAACACATTGAAAGGAAATACCATCTTATACGAGAAATCGTTAAGAGAGGAGATATAGAGGTGACAAAGATCGCTACGAAAGATAACTTAAACCGATCCATTCACAAAGTCCGCCTCAAGAAACATTCGAGAGACATGTGGAAGGAATGGGTGTCAAGAGCGTTGTCAATCTGCTTTGAGTATAAGTGGGAGAAATGTTATTAGGTTGATGTAGGTGACATTAAATGTCACCAGATAATACATCAGACATGTTGTGGTATACTTTAAAGTAGACTTTGAGTATAAGTGGGAGATTGTTGGGGTTATACGTGAAAGTATGCTTTTACTTTGTATAAACTATGCATTAAACACTTATTTACTGAAATAAATTATTTATCATTGTTGCTTTAAATATGATTGAATGTTATATATATTTATTGCAAACCATTCGTAGCACGCGTTACATTGTAGTCAACGTGGTGATACCAGATCACAGAAGATCACGTTAACAGTTCCTTGCAAACGAGTGCGTGTTTCACAACTTAGATTGATCCGAACAATCTATTGGTAGAAGTTGATGTGTAAGGCTCAGATTGGCTTGTCTTGACCAAGAGATTACACTAGTGCATTTGATGTGCTGAAGCGGACCTACAGAGAGGATAAACTCATTCGCACTAACTTAAGGGATGAAGAGTTAGACCTCAGTGGTTGTTGATTTCTTAATCTCTGTCACTTAATAAGGACTGTGTGTGATTAGTAGTTGTTGCTTTGACTTATAAATGGGAAGAGAATCATTGCGACTTCGATATCCTATATCTTGGGCAATAATATTAATTAAATGACGGTTGCTAAATTAATTCAGAGAATCGTGTGCTTGCTATGTCTTGCTTGATTGGTCCCTTGGTGGGCCCGGAACCTTTATCATACCAAATCTTGCAAGTGGAATTAATTTTCCGGTATGGATAATAAAGTTGGGTTGTCCTTACTCCAAGGATAAAGATGTTAATTAATATAAAGCTTTTCAGTGGCTTAATTAATTAATGGACTAAAAAATCTTAAACACGGAAAATAATAACCGGGAGCCATATTACCGTAATATGGGTTAAGATTGGATAGTGCAATATTAATTATATAGTGGTATTAATTAATATTAATGGGCTGAATTATATTGTGGCTCAATATTTGAATTCAGAAGTCCATTGGAAGGTCCATGTTAATTCTCCTAAAGGCCCCTCAAGTAGCCTAAATTATAGTCCAATAAATAAAGGGTGCTTAAAATAAAATAAATTTATTGTTGCAATATTTTCTATTTTTTTCGAAAATATTAAAGAAAAAAGGGAGAAGGATTTTCTTGAAAATTTTTTATGAAAAGGAGATAATGTATTCTTGGAATACAAGATTATCCCATAAATTCAAGAAAACTCCCACTTGGCTTCTTTAATTGTTGATTTTCGAAAATCATGTATAAGAAAGGGAAAAAAGATTTTATGGAAGATATGTATTCTTGGAATACAAGAATATCTCATAAATTCAAGAAAGATCCAATCTTGAAATTCTTTCTTGAAATTTTCGAAAATAAAGGCCAAATAAGGGTGTGAGATTTTTGTGGAAAAATACACATGGAAAGAAGAATATATTGGATATATTCAAGATTTCTTGGAGATCAAGAAAAGATCTTTCCTAGCCCTAAATTGCTTGAAATTTTCGACCACCCCTCCTCTTATATATAGGGGATGAATTTTTCATTCCCAACTAGTGTTCCATGTGTTGGAAATATTAGAAATCCACAAACGTGGTGCAACAATATTTTTTATTTTTCTTGTTTTATAAATCGTTCATTGGAGGACCTTCCACCGGGGTTATTGGACGAGGACTTGAGAATACTTGAAAATGACTTTTGGTGGCTATCCAGATACTTGATCCTGTCTGTCTCAGATTGTCTCTCCAACGGGTACGTTTACGTAAACTCCTAGAAATTCCGCATGCTAGGATCTTTTACGTGAAATATTATTTGCATGTTGTTGTTGGCTTGATTATTATTTGAATTCACTTAGGTAAATTCATGCTAGTAATAATTGTAAATTTAAATTTGTGTTTATGAGGTCATCCCGATAGATCCTGACATATTTTATCCCAATATTTATATCAACCAGGTCTTCATCATTTCTCATAATATTTTGATCTGGTCGTTCCGCAATTCTAGTATTTTTATTATTTTGTGCACGTGCTTCATTACTAGAATTTTCGTCTTCGGGATGAATCTCTTCAAGAGACTTCAAGAGTGACTGAATATATTTTCTAGCTTTAGTAATTACCGCGGATTCATGTCTTGCATAATAAGGGGTCCTTTACGCTTCTGGCGTGTAGGGGCATTAACCTATATAATTGCCTAAAATTGGCACATTTACTCTTTTTGGTGCATTTACAACAAGTATATGTGCTTTAGTCACTTCTTTATCATCAGTAAATTAATTTGGCAGATTACTTGCTGAATATTGCAAGTTAATTTATCATTTGAACTTCCAGTTCATTTTGACTAGTGCTTGAATTTTCATATTGAAGATCTTTTATATTCCACGAAATTTCTCGACATTCATTGAATTATAAATTCTTATCTCCGCCTAATGCCGAGAAATGATCTTCATCAAATGTGCACAATTTATTTGGGCGTTGAAGTGAGGTACACTGTGGTGGTGATATTGAAAACAAATATTGCACATTCTAATATTTGCAGATGGGAAATGTTTAGTTCTTAAGCACTAGTTATAAAAGGGGAATAATCAAGATATGCAGTGGGTCGAATTTGAATTAGATTAGCCCCATGTAAAATTTCATGCCCCCAACATGATATAACTAAGTTGGAATTCTTCAATAATAGTCTAGTAATTATTTTGATAAAATCTATTAGTAATTCAACTAAATCATTCTTGATGTGGACGAGATTAAATGTTCAACTTTAATTCTCAATGCCCTATAATAATTATTAATGTCATCAAATCGACATTAACCATTCAAATGGATTTATTGGATAATCCAAAATTTTAAGCTCAATAATATTTGGCAATAAATTTGTTTTAAGGCAAATTATATCAGTCCACAAGTATTTTCATGACTCTATTCAAGAGAAATAAAATATACAATTCCAACTTTAGTACGAGAATGTCATACTATAAAATTTTCCAATTTATGTCTTTGCATAAGCCCCACAAATAAATTAATTTGCATAAGGAATTATGTTGTTTGACATACTTTGTAAATATAATTAGTCAAAATCCGACTTATCATATTTTGAACCGCTTATGTCATTATTTAACTAAATTTGCTTCGGGCAAATTAGTACATCATTCAAAGAATCACCATTTTCGATGTTCATATTTGATTCGAGTAAACAAGTACGATGAGATTCTATTTTGCTCTTAATTATATAAGGAATCAATTTTAGTGGAAGAATTTTCATGTATGATTTATATTGTTTCCACTCAAAACAGGTATAGCAGGGTGAATTTCAACATGAAAAGTTCAAGTCAAGAAGTAATGCAGTGAAGAGCAAGTTTGACAGATTTTCATTTAGTAATACAAGATAATTGTATACTACAATTGTTCATAAGAACATCTTGATATAAACGTTCATATGTAGTTCAAATTCAATAAATTTCCATGAAATAATCAGCCACAAAAATTATTAATAATAGGCAAATAAGGAATTTTCACAGAAATCTTAATTTCTATAGCAAATAATTCACAAGCCTATATCGCGACAAGCAGTTCTAATTGCTGAAATTTAAAAGGGGATTAATCCTCTTTACCAGAGTGAAATCCTACGGTAAGGGTTCCTAACCGTCAAAAGACTTGGCTCACATCGAGCGCGGACTCCATGAGAAATTCATGGAGATGAACAATCTGCATACTCGTCTCGTAGATGAGGATAGTTTCTTTGGTTATAGGCATGTCTCCAACCAAACAAGTGCAATAACCAATGTCAAATTCAAAAGAAAATACTCAAAACAGAAACAAGTTAGCCAAAAATAAAGTGTAGCAGAAATTTAATTGAGTCACCTACTCAAAATTATAACCGCTTCATCAATATTTTCAACTGATGTTGATTCAAAAACTAATACACATGAACTCAAAAATTGAAACAATTACGCGAGCCTAGCCATGAATATAGATGGAAAAAGGGCAGTATCTATCTTTAACCCCTAATTTAGAGGGTTTGCCAATTACAACCCAGTAAATCTCAGGGATTGATCCATTATATATTAATTACCAAATTAATTACAAGAATTCATCCAAGAAACGTTATCCCTTTTTTATTTTATATGAAGTGGGACCAAAAGGACTCCATATGAATCATGAAGGAATATTATAACATGGAAATACATATATATAGCTAAGGAAATTGCTATTTAATGCATACATATATTTATACATATAAAATACCAATTTAAGCTTGGAAAAATTACAAATTTTGTGAATCCCATTAACTATCAGATCCCAGATATCGTAAAGTGATAAAATTATATCAACAAAGAAATCAGATCGATATATTAGCGTATATAGTATCTTAACCATAATAATTTTTCATCGCACAGTCAAATTGTCAAATTGGTTAAGATAAATTAGTCGAAGCAAAATACTGATCTTCAACTATCTACGGATTTCCAGAATAAAGCAATGAATATAAGTCTAAGCATCAGAATAATTGATAGAACATTCAAATCCTCCACATCTCTCCGAATGGAGTTAAAACAATATTTTGTACCAATATATAAATATTAGATTCAGGTAACAAATAATATAATTTCAACAGTAAGGTGTGCAATAATAATAAAGCAATGTACCTTTCACCTGGCAGCGGAAGGACCGAAAAAAAAAAACTGCAAATCTGAAACCCACGTTTCTGAAACCGTGAGTCGTGGGCGCGATCACCACCGACTCTATTGACGGCCATGATGATGCCGAGGACGATTCCAAGTACGCCGAAGACGAAGAGCGATCTCCTTTCTTTTTTCCAGATTGTTCCCACGGCATGGTGATGAGATCGTAAATCAAGTAGAACATTCGTCCGATAATACGTTCAGAAAATATAGAATAAACGTAAAGAAAAAAAGCAAGAACAACACCGATTTGTTTACCCGTATGACTACATCCGGGGGCTTACCAAGCCATGAGGGTTTTTACTATGATCTCAAAGATTCTCACTATCATCGGCGTTCATAAATGAAGAAGGTATTTATAATAACAATCGATCAGTTCTAAAACCCATGTATAAAAAAAAAAAAGTCCACTAATAATACTAACACAAAAGAATGTCTACAATAATAGATTATTTACAACAATAATCAACAACTAATATTATTCAATTACAATAACTGATATTATTTAGTGAAAAACAACTAATCTTGATCAACTATTATTGTTTGATGTACATGCTAATATTTAAAAAAAAAAAAAAAAAAAAAAAGTTTTTTGGTCTCATAAGTTTTTAAATTTTTTTTATCCCAAAATATTTAACTATTTAATTATTTTAGTCCCATAATTATTTCAATTCTCCAATTTTGGTCTCATTCTTGCCGGAAAACTTAAAATGTTATCATTTTCAATCATTTGCAAGTCACAATACGGTTAAAAGATTTTCGAGCTCATAGTTGACGTGGACGCTAACTGTTAAACAAAAATTCATTTTTTCTACAATTTATGAGGAATTTTCTTGTTCTTTCTATTTTTTTAAAATAAAATTTTGTTTTTAATAGTTAGAAATTCACATCAACTACGAAACTAAAAATCCCTAATATTAAAATGTCATGTGACTTGCACATGACTTAAAAAAAAAAAAAGTTAAATTTTTGGAATGGAAAAACGAATTACGAAAAGTTATAAAGACCAATTTTTTTTTTTCTCAACGTTGTTAGTTGAAAACAACTAATCAATATTGTTTAAAAAATGTAAATGAGTGCACGTACACATAGTGCCTATGCCCCATAGGTGTTTAATAGTTGCATAGAATATTAAGTTTAAATGTCCATATCAATTATAAGGTATAGCTTATTATACAAGTTGCTTCAAAGATTTGTTTGGATTCCGTTTAAATTAGAAAGGCAAGCAACCCACCTGTATATTAATTAAGCATGTTCTCGACTCATTGTATTCACATTTACATTCCCCTCGATCAAAAAAAAAAAAAAAAGATCGATCAACCACATGATAATAAATTTAAAAATTATAAATTATCATAATTGATCACGGGTAGTGGGGCACGACTATATAACAAATATAAGTAAAATGTGTTTGACTAAATCTCCATAAATAAAAAATAATTTGGAATAATTCACGCTCTATGCATGTCCATATATATAATATTCACTCAAAGAAAGCATTGAGGAAATTGATTCAATCAAATAACTCATACATGTCCCTTTAAATCTCTTCATTTTTCTCATACATATACTTGCCAAAAAAAAAAGTTCCCATTTTCCTCCTAATTAAATTTCAAGAATCTGTGCATGAGAATACAGCCATGAGCAAAAACAGCAAAGGGTCTGTTTGGATGAGAAAAAAATTGGGAGAAGAACATTTAGGTACAAATCACAAGAATTCTAGCTTATTACTACACTATCACTTTCCAATTACAACTAGGTATAAATCAGAACCTTAATTGTCCAAAATGCCCCTAATTTCCCCTTTATCCCTGCAACTTTCTGCAGCATGTTGCGTCATTTCTGCGCATGTTTTAAATAATTTTTGATGAACAGTATTTCTGCAACTTTTCTGATGAACAGTATGTATACTTTTGACTGATTTTTTATGTTTTGATTAATTTTGAATCTTACCAATATTTGAATACCAATATTCTCCAAATTCTTCTTCTTTATTTTTTTTAAAATTACCTTCTCTTTTTTTTTTCAAAACTGATAGAATTTTAATTATTTTAATTTTTAAACTGACCATTTTTTATAAATATTATATTTAAAATTATAAAAAAATTGTTCAGTCTAAATTCAAAAATCACTTTACTTATAAAAGTCTCACTGTACATACAAAAATTTCATTATACGTACAAAAATTTCACTATACTTACAAAAATCTCACTATACATACAAAAATTTCACTATACATATAAATTTCACTCTACAATTTTCATTTTTCTCCCAAAACTCAGCCCTTGCTTCCGAAACGCCGCTGACATCAGAACATAACCACAACAAAACAAATCAATGACTACCTCCTTTAATTACAACTCCCAGAAGAAATATTTCATGAGCATCCAAATAATTTGTAGGTTTCACATGACCCTTCTTACCTTTTTTTTTTTTCCTAAAAACATAACCAAATACAAAGGATTAATCACGACAATCACATGAGACCCATCAAAAATTAATCAAATTAACGCACAATCAGAAAGACCCATCAAAATTAATCAAAATAATTGCACACAAATCACACAGACCCATCAAAATTAATCAAAATAATCTCACACAAATTACACAGACCCATCAAAATTAATCAAAAAACATCAGTCAGACGACTCTCAACCACCCATGACGCCGTCTCCACCAAACCCTCTTCCATTGATTAACACTTACCTTGGCCGAGGATGAGCTAGCATGCATGCGTGACACTTCTTCCTTCGAGAAAACCAAATCGTCATCACAAAATTTGCGTACATCGGATCGAAAACACGTGGAGATCCCACAGATCCAAATCCAAAGATCGTCAGCGGAAAAGAAGAACAAATTGCAGCATGCATCGGGTGAAAACTCAAAACCCCGTGCACGAATCTGGGTTGTCCACTTCTGACCCACCCACGACTTCCTGAGCTTGCCGCCGTTCCGTAATGAAAATGGGCCGCGTAAGTCTGCGACCATGGCGGATCGATTCAGAGCCCAACTTGATTTGAATGGATGACAGAAGACGGTGGTGCGGTTGGTGAAGAGGGGTGGCGGTGCGGTGGGCGGTGGCGGATGAGTGACGCTTTTGATAATTTTAGAGAGAGAATTTTGGGGGAGAGAGAGAAGGGAGCTTGTATTTTGAAAATGAGAAATGAGAATGAGAGAGGGGAATATTAGATGGGAAGTGAAATTATTGATGGGATGTGCTTAGAGAGATGGGCCGAGCGGTGTTTCTAAGGAGGGTCTAATTTATCTTTTAATTGTCCACTTTGTATTGGGTTGTAATTGGAAAAATTGTTTGTATTTAACTGTTAGTGTACTCCAAATCTTGTACTATAATGAAATAAACTCAAAAAAATTTAAGAATGGGTGCATCAGAATCAGTGAGTGATACAAACACCACCACCAAGAAGAAGAAGATTGATAATCAAAAGAAAGTTTAAAAGATACCGACTTTTATCCTTCAATGAAATTCCGGATTATATGAAGGATAATGAGTTCATATTGGATTATTACAGGGCAAATTGGCCTATTAAAGAAGCCTTCTTCAGCTTATTTAGGTGACATAATGAGACTCTTAATGTTTGGACGCAAGTGTTTGTAATTTATTTTCTGATTATATATGTTTTCAAATTTTAATCAATTTCTTGCAGGCATTTACTGGGATTCTTATTGTTTGTGGGATTAACAGTTGGTAATCTAATGGATGTGCCTATGGTGGTAGATTTTATCACAACGATTACTCATGAGTGACTTTTTTGAGAAACCTTGAACTCGTTATTTTTTTCATTTTAGTCACTTACTTCCATTGAAATTATACATTTGTATGTAGTGATTTTGTGAAGGCCATAAATGAGCACTTTGATTGTAAAATATAAAGTTTCATTAATGTCTAGCTACTTCCACAATATGTTATTATAACTTAGGTATGTAGGTGACTAATTAAATTAGGCTTAGCTAAGCAGACTCTAGCATTGAGTATAACTTTATGGGTACGTCTCCGGTGAAACTAGTTCATCGTATAAAATTTATATTATTACACTTAATTATACATTAATACTATAATACTTATCAAGTGATATTATCACACTTATAAACTGGTATCTTAGCATTAAATGATATAGAAGCTAGTTTATAAAAAAAATTGTATCAATTTATAAGTGTAATAATATCAATTTCATAGAATGAACGAGTTTCACATGTCAATGAGTTAATTTGTGTAACTTTAATTATATATATGTTCGCATTCAAATGAAATTAAATGAAATATGGTACTTTATGTTTTTGTCTTTTCTTCTTTTTAAATTTCTCAACCCATTCCTGCCACATTGGGGAATCCCTGCCTCGTTTACACTAGAAATAAACAGGGGAGTTCTCTGCATAAAATAAGCGAATAATATTTTTTTAGGCTAATAATTTACTGGCTTAGAAATATGAATCAATATATTTTAAAATTAATTTGTAATTATATAACAATATATTTTATAATTTATAAATGTAGGATAATTTATCCCGAATAAATCCAAATTAGGTTGAAATATCATGTGAATTGCAAGTGCTTTGCATAGTCAAAGATTAAAACATGCATAGTCATTCATGCATCTACAATAGTACCATACGTTACGCCAAACCATTCATTGTAATTAATAAACCAAATTCACTAGACATATTCTATCCAGCGCAGAAACTAATGCCGGAAAGAACTTCACCTCGTTGAGAAACATTAATGGTCTACAAATCAATACATATTTCTTTGGAAATTAAATCAAAATCCCATAACTTTACACTTTTATTAAAATAGTTCCATAATTATTAACTTTTCTAATTTAATCTCATATGATCCAATTTAGTTCAAAACCGTCGGATGTCGCTCAAAATTGCCCAAAACTGTGACATACGCCCTCAATTTTGACCAAAATATGTAAGACACGTGTTCAAAACAATGCCGTTTTGAGCAATTTTGAGCGACATCCAACGGTTTGGGACTAAATTGGATCATATGAGATTAAATTGGAAAAATTGATAATTATAGGACCATTTCAATAAAAGTGCAACTTTATAAGACGATTTTGATTTAAATCCTCAATTCTATTAAGAAAGAAAATAAACTTAAAACATCCCGTTACAACAGGGGATCACAAACACAAGAGTCGATACGAATCAAGAAACTGTTGAAAAATTAAATCAATTAGATCCAAATACCATCTACGATGATTAACCAAAACAGGAAGAAATATAAAACATAAAGTGGAAACGTACCTGAATTCATGAATTGATTTGTGTCTTATCTGGTTTGGTTTCCCAAACTATCAGTTTCACCCGTCTTCACTTTTCCGTAGAGAGAATACAAAATGTGGAATGAATGTACTGACGTTTGGGGACCATAACCCTAACTTATAGAATAAGTTTCCTATATTTTTTATTTGGTCCCTCAACAAATAGAAAATCACTTAATGGTTTCTACACATAAAAAGCTCATGATTATTTAATACTCATATTAGCCCATAACTTAACTTTAGTGGATCATTTTAATTGGGCAACTTTAAGACAACAGTACACATTTAATTTGACACGTGGAAGCCCAATATGTTGGATATTTCCAACAATCTCCCACTAGGGCAAACACGTGACACCAAACAAATATGTATTTCCAAAATGAGCTCAAACCTTGTTGTCATCCTTATGAGTATCCCTTAAACAATCTTGTCACTAACTGTATCGATATAGGACTAAGGAGGCTTTCGGTCACCTTAAGTGTGACTAAACCCATCAATAATCACAAATACCATTACAATCAATAACAGATCAATCATGGTGTGTAGCATGAAAATTACATGTAATGTGATCTGACATGATCTATTTCCAACTGGTCCTTCCTTATTCCTTAGTGAGATCAACCGAAAATCAAAATTTAAACAAATAGAGTGTATATAAATCAAAAAAATTATTTCTCTAGAGAATTATCCAAAACACACAAAATTGTGTCCATAACATAATATAAAGCAACAAAACATTATAGACTCCCACTAAACCAAAGTATGCTGAAATAACATAACACCTATATGAGTCGTATGCTCATGAAAGACCTTGGGTGGTAAACTTTTAGTTAGCGGATCCGCAATCATTGAGTCTGTTCCAATGTGCTCTATAGAAATCTGACCACTCTGCACTTTTTCCTTCACAACTAGGAATTTTATGTCAATGTGTTTTGACTTAGTGGAACTCCCGTTGTTATTGGAATATAACACTGCCGAGTTATTGTCACAATACAACTTAAGTGGCCTTTCGATATTTCCTACAATTCGCAGCCCAGTGACAAAATTTCGCAACCATATTCCATGATTGGACACCTCATAACATCTACAAATTCTCTCGCCATGGTAGAAGACGCATACAAGTGTCTGCTTAGCGCTTCTCCATGAAATAGCTCCTCCAGCCAACAGAAAAATGTAGCCCGAAGTGGATCTTCTACTATCTTGGCATCCATCAAAATCAGAATACCCAATGATCTCCAACTGATCTGATTTTCTATATGTAAGCATGTATTCCTTAGTTCTCTGTAGGTACCTCATGACCCGTTTGGCTGCTTTCCAATGATCCATACCAGGGTTACTTAAATATCTGCCCAACATACCCATAATAACACCCAAATCAGGTCTGGTGCAGACCTGAGCATACATCAAACTCCCAACAACCAAAGCATAGGGAATATTTTGCATCTCTTGAATTTCAAGATCAGTTTTAGGGCACTGATTGAGACTAAACTTGTCTCCCTTAGCCACAGGGGTGTCACCTGGTTTGCAGTTATGCATACCAAATCTTTGTAGCACCTTTTCTATATATCCCCTTTGTGATAATCCAAGAATACCTTGAGAGCGATCTCGATGTATTTGGATTCCCAAAACAAAATATGCCTCCCCAAGATCTTTCACTTCAAATCTCTTTGATAGAAAGGTCTTGGTATCGTGCAACAAACTGAAATCATTGGTGACAAGTAGTATGTCATCGACATATAGCACCAAGAAAATAAACTTACTCCCACTGAATTTGTGATACACACAATCATCAACAACGTTTGTCTCAAAACCGAATGAGACAACTACTTCATGAAATTTGTGGTACCACTGACGAGAAGCTTGCTTGAGTCCATAGATGGATTTCTTTAATTTGTAAACCATATTCTTTGGGTCTCCTGACACAAAGTTTTCTGGTTGCACCATATATATTGTCTCATCAATGTCACCATTGAGAAACGCTGTCTTTACATCCATCTGATGCAACTCAAGGTCATAATGTGCAACTAGTGTCATTATGATTCTAAAAGAGTCTTTCGTGGAAACTGGAGAGAAAGTCTCTTTAAAATCAATGCCTTCCCGTTGAGTAAAGTCTTTAGCCACAAGACGTGCCTTAAATCTTTCCACATTACCATTTGAATCCCTTTTGGTTTTAAAAATCCATTTACAACCAATGGGCTTCGAACCTTCTGGTAATGGAACAAGATCCCAAACTTGATTGTCTTGCATTGACTTATACTCTTCGTTCATGGCATCAATCCACTTTTGAGAATTTGGACCCTTCATGGCCTGATGAACATTGATAGGATCATATTCCATTAATTCATTAGTGTCCTCATTTTCTTGGAGAAAAATAATATAATCATCCGAAATAGTTTTTCTCTTTTCTCTAGTGGATCTCCTCAATTCTACAGGTTGTTGAGGTTGTTCTTGAATTATCGCATCAACCTAATCGGGAAGACCTTCAACATTATCCTGTTGAGGTTCCAGATCTGCTTCTTCTCCAATGACAGGTATGAATACCTGAACATTGTCATAAGCAGTAGTAGGTGTCGAAATCGACTCCTCCTCAAAGGTAATGTCTCTAATCTTATTTCTCCCCCCAAATTCAACATCCTCAAAGAACACTGCATTTCCCGTCTCAAAAATTGATCTTCTAGTGGGATCGTAAAACTTAAAACCCCTGGATTTTTCTGAATAACCAATAAAGTAGTTGCTAACTGTTTTGGAGTCCAATTTCTTTTCATTTGGCTTGTAAGGCCTAGCCTCAGTTGGACATCCCCAAATATGAAAGTGATTTAGACTGGGTTTTCGCCCAGTCCAAAGTTCAAAAGGAGTTTTAGCAGCTGCTTTAGTTGGTACCCTGTTCAGAATGTAAGCTGCAGTCTTTGGTGCTTCTCCCCAAAGTGAGTTTGGTAGGGAAGAATGACTAATCGTACTCCTCACCATATCCTTTAAAGTTCTATTTCGTCTTTCAGCTACAACATTCATGATAGGTGATCCCGGCATGGTGTACTGTGGGACTATTCCACATTCCTTTAGGAAGATAGCAAAAGGTCCTGGATGTTGTTCTCCCGAACCGTCATATCTACCGTAGTATTCACCCCCACGGTCAGATCTAACACATTTAATCCTTTTGCTAAGTTGATTTTCAACCTCAGCCTTAAATATTTTGAACATGTCCAGTGCCTCATTTTTTTCATGAATGAGATATAGATACTCATAACGTGAATAATCGTCTATGAATGATACAAAATATTGTTGACCGTTCCAAGAAGCCGTAGGGAATGGCCCACAAATATTTGTGTATATCAGTTCTAAGACATCATTAGCTCTTTGGGCACCTAATCTCTTCTGTTTGGTCTGTTTTTCTTTAATACACTCAACACATACATTAAGATCTGGAAAATCAAGTGTATCTAAAATGCCTTTTGACACAAGCCTCTCAATTCTGGTTTTTGAGATATGACCTAAACGTTTGTGCCATAAGTTAGCCGAATTTTCATTATTTAATTTTCGCTTAGTACCTCTAGATTCAACATGCAAGGATTCATAATATGAGGAAACAATATCAAGCAAGTATAGATTATCATATGCACTTAAGGAACCAGTGCCCAAAATACTGGAATTATTTGAAAGTTTAAACTGACAATCTCCAAATGAACAAGTAAAACCATATTTGTCTAAAACAGAAATAGAAACCAAATTCCGTCGAAAAGACGGTACGATAAAAGTATCTTTCAAATCCAAAAAATATCTAGTCTGTAATAATAATCTAAAATGCCCAATTACCTCCACTTCCACCGACTTGCCATCCTCCACATACATGTATCTTTCACCATCACTTGGCTTTCGGCAGCTCAGGCAACCCTGCATTGAAACATTTATGTGAGTGGTAGCACCAGAATCTAACCACCAAGTGTCTTTAGGTACTGAAGCTAAATTAACCTCAGAATAGACCAAAGTGAGATTTGTACCTTTCTTTGCACGCCAATCATGATATTTGGTACAATCCTTCTTTTTGTGTCCAGGCATCTCACAAAAGAAACATTTTTCATCCTCAGTATTTTTATGTTGTTTCTTGTGTGTTACCCTTATCCTTAGCAGCTTTGTCAACAACCTTCATTTCAATTCCCTTTCCCTTATCTTTGGAATTAATGGCCAACTGAGCAACCTCAGATCTTTCTAGCTTCAATCTTTCTTCTTCTTGCACGCAATATGAAATGAGCTCATTAAGAGTCCATTTCTCCTTTTTGACAGTTATAACTGACCTTAAATTGGCTGAATTGTGCAGGAAGAGATATAAGCACCAAATGCACGAGTAAGTCCTCAGACATCTCGAGTTTTAGTGCACTTAATTTCAAAGCAACATGAGTCATTTGCATGATGTACTCCCTTATATTTCCCTTACCCTTGTACTTCATTGAGATCAAGTTTGCCAAAAGCGTACTTGTCTCGACCTTATCGTTTTTCAGAAAACGTTGTTCAATATGGGTAAGGTACTCACTGGCCTTAGTGATTCCGCAGATGCAGTGCCTCGAAAGGCTTCCGGAGTACTGCGCTTCATGATCATTAGACTAACGCGATTTGAGCGCTCCCACTTCTCAAAGTTTTTCCTTTCATCAGGAGAACTTTCAGCAGTCAGAGAAGTGGGTTGCTCTATCCTTAGTGCATAGTCAAGATCAAGGCAGCCCAAAGTGATTAGAAGATTATCCTTCCAATCCTTAAAGTTTGAACCACTAAGCATGGGTATGTTGCTAAGAATAGCAGACAAAGAAGTGGCAGATATAGCTGAAAACAGAGAATAAAAAAAAATAACCGTCATGCTTACACCAACCACGTAAAAAATTAATAAATTCAAATATGATGGTAACATCTCGAGGCACTGAACACAACATTAATATCAAGTCTTTGGACAGTAATATTAACTCGTAAGTGATAACCTCTGTGTATTGATCAAATACTGACAATAAAATTGTGTCAAGTAATAGCCTTCATTTGGGCCGACTAATTAGTCACATGAAAACTTTCTAATTATCACGTATTTATCATTACAGGTGTTTGTGTATTTCGAGCCAAATATTAACCTTCCTTTGGGCCGATTAATACCCGCATAAATTTACACTTGCACAACCATCCCAATATTTTCAATAGAAAAATCTATACAAGAGAGGTCACTTTGGCGACTTCATGATTCAATTAAACCATCTTAAATATTAGTGAAAATTAAATAGGAACATGAGATGCCCAACGAATCTGAATTATATTATAAACTTAAAAAAAACATATAATGTCTCAATCCAAAATTATTTCAATCAGAAACGCCCAGAACCATAATCACAATAAACAAATATTGAAACAAAATTAACGCATCACATGTTTCAATAAAAAAAATTGTCGCGCCCGCCCAAATACCAAAACAAACAACAATGATAATTAAGTAAAGAATAAGGCATCACTGTTGCACATATATTGCTTTAGACATACTTTATTTAATTTATGAACATCAATACTGCAGTGGATGCGATATGAAACCATAATCACAAAATTTGATACCATAGAAATTGAACAGTACAGCGCAGCTAATAAACCTTAACCAATTTTTCCTTTTGTAAAGCAGCACTGAAATCCAGATTTACAAATAAGAAATAAATTGGAGTAATTCTTTGCAAAGTAATTTAATTGATGATACCATATAATCCTTAGTCATCACTATATTTCATTAATCTGGCGCATAATTCAAAAAACACACCATAATAATTTAATCACATAAACAATTGAAGCACACACCTTATTGTTAAAACGGCGCATCCCAAACGAATACAAAAAAAAAAAAAAAACAGATCTTACTTTGCGAAATATTTATAATCGCTAATCAATAAAAATTCGCACATAGTAATCAAAACCAAATCCCTAATTTCAGATCTAGATTTATAAAATTTCTTCCCAGAGTTTCAGAAAATCATGCATAGAGTGACTCTGATACCACTTGTTGAAAAATTAAATCAATTAGATCAAAATACCATCTACGATGATTAACCGAAACAGGAAGAGATATAAAACATAAAGCGGAAACGTACCTAAATCCATGAATTGATTTGTGTCTTACCTTGGTTTGGTTTCCCAAATTATCAGTTTCACCCGTCTTCACTTTTCCGTAGAGAGAATACAGAATGTGGAATGAACGTACTGACATTTGGGGACCATAACCTTAACTTATAGAATAAGTTTCCTATATTTTCTATTTGGTCCCTCAACAAATATAAAATCACTTAATGGTTTCTTCACATAAAAAATTCATGATTATTTAATACTCATATTAGCCCATAACTTAAACTTTATTGGATCACTTTAATTGGGTCACTTTAAGACAACAGTACACATTTAATTTGACACGTGGAAGCCCAATATGTTGGATATTTCCAACAGAAACATGCTACATTTTCTTATGCGGCACAATGTTGTGCCTAGGTCCTTTCAAGCAGCTAGCATTTGCCATCTCTTTACATGGCATTCCCATTCTCTAAACTCACACCTAGGTCGGAATCACAATCGCCTCTCTTTTCCCTCTCATATACTACATTTTCCAATGCACCCCGCACTTGCAAATCCTCTACCTCGGCTAGAAAATACCGGTTGATCCGGGCCGGGCTTTTTGTCATGTTCGGCCTGTTTCCCCCGATCAACTGGCATGATCCTTACCGTATAGTTTTTTATTGGGGTTTGGGCGGATTCCGGGGTGGTTCGACATGGCAGGTCATAGCCATCAAGCGTTCCATGTGTTTGTTGTGATGGGGGTTGTGGCTCATTATTGTGCTGCACAACTTATCTTGAGGTATCGTAGTAGGATGGGATATGATACTTTTACTTGACTAATATGATACTCTATGTTGATGGGCAAAATTTTTTCCTTAACTATGTTGTGTACGCGTATTCTCTATTTATTTTATATCATGAATCGGAATGTGATATATGTCGAAAAAATGCTTCTTTCAATAACACTTTTGTGTACCAAATTTATACATGAACACTTTATCACTGTTATGTTAAAATTTATTGCTATTAATATTTACTGTTTAAAAATATATATAACATTTTTTAAATAATTAGTTTTTAATAGAAAATGTCCGCAAACCTACATTAGGACACGCCTCATTAAAATATTAATTATTATTTTATATATTTATATAAACTTATATCCGAATTAATGTATCTAAATTTGTGTGTATATAAATTATATATACTATTTTTAAGTATTAAATCAATATGAAGTGTTATTTTAAGTAAATAGGAGTATATGTTTAAACTTAAATTATTTAATGTCAAAATGAAATATTTTATACTTTAAAATTTATTTTAAAATAATAAATAATCAAATGGAGCTTAGGCTGGTTGGACTCGACGGTCCACAGAGCGGGGGTGGGGCAGTCCCGAGTCCTTTAAAATCTTAGCGGGGCGGGTACTGGGAGACCCGCCTCGTTGCCATGCCTACACACCTTTCGTCTTTTCGTCAGAACTTAATTCAAATAAATATGTTTATTAAGTTACTTAGTAAAATACTTTTCAATTTTAAAAAATGAGGTACACATGCATGAGACGATCTCGCTACGAGACAGATTATAAATTACGTATTGATGCTTTAACATTTTAGAAGAAACGAGTGTTGATTTGTACTAGGTTGTACATCGTCTCACTAGTTTTTGTCTTAAATAATTACTACTATGAGTAACACTCCTGTGAACTAGATTCACACTATGAACCCTAATTCAATATGACCCATTTTGAGAATGGGTTGACCCGAATTTTCGTCCCACTCTCATTCCTCGCGTTGTTCTCTGCCGTGCTAACATGCCAACGTCTCCTCACGAACCCATCGCTCGTTGATTCTCCTCACCACATCAACCAACAACCTGACTCCATAATCCGTCGTGACTTAGGAGAACACATCGCAGGTGTTGGCCACGGCAATGTAGCGGCGGCGATCAGCTTCAACGACTGCCTTCGCGTCGTCGTTCGCTCAGTAATCCACGCAATGAAGATGAAGGTGTAAGGGACATTAATAGCACGATTGCGAAAAACTCTCACTTTTAAGCAGAAAAACTTTCACTTTTACTCAGAAAAACTCTCACTGTTATTAAAAAAAATTCTCACTGTTACGCTATAAAACTATCACTCTATAAAACTCTCACTATTATTAAAAAAAACTCTCACTGTTATTCTATAAAACTCTCACTGTTACGCTATAAAACTATCACTCTATAAAACTCTCACTATCATCTTATTAAATTATCACTGTTATTCTATAAAACGCTCACTGTTATTCAGAAAAACTCTCACTGTTATTCTATAAAACTCTCACTATTACGCTATAAAACTCTCACTATCATGTTATTAAACTATCACTGGTATTCTATAAAACTCTCACTCTTATTCAAAAAAACTCTCACTGTTATTCAGAAACCAATTAATTCTTCACCATCTTTTCCCTCTTCACATTGTTAGTCTCCAATGCCACTCATCACCACACCACTCCGTCACTCTTACGCAACTTCATAGCCGCCAACGTCGTGGCCAACCACCACACGTACAATCCCCATCAACCACGGTTTCTCTACCGCTGAAACACCACACTCCGTCGTAGATCGGTAAAAAATCGTCGAGTTTCGTCATGGAGTCGTCATCGCGTCGCAGAGTAGTTGCCGTCGCACGAAGAGTCACAGAGCAGTTATGTGGAGTGGTTTCGCACGGCCGTGAGTGGGAGAGAGGAGAAAGGGAAATGACGTGAGAAGAAATTGATTGAAATGAGCTTGAATTGTATATATATGACCCGTTTTTGTACAGATGAGTGCTGGTTTCAATAGGTTCATAAGATGTAACTGCGCTTACTGTGAGTTTTTTTACTACTATTTCATTTTCAAATTAACATTTTCCTCCAAAATAAAAAATAAAAAATCAATTAATCAATTGGCACCGCACCGGCTCCCAAAACTTATTTTAAAAACTAGAATTAATTACTATATATTTTAAAATTTTCCATTAATGCCGATCCGACCCCGTGAGTTGCCCTACAAAACTCGAGGCAACAAAATTGTCTGCAAGTTTCACTGCGCTTCGCTTTCACCAACACCAATAATAAACCCCAAAATCTCACATCACAAATTACTCTCTCCCTCTCTCTCTCGCGCTCGCATAGACGACTGGAGGAGTTTAATGGCGGACATCACTGACAGATGTGGGGACGCGGCGGAATTACCAGAACGCCCTTCAATCCCTTCCGCCAACGACACCGTTTGGGTTGATGTCTCCTCTCTCCTCCACCTTGCCCGTCGCGGTTCATCTCTCTCTCTAATTCCAATAGTTTTTTTGTTTTCGCTTTATTTTGAGTTTTAAATTGGTTTAATTTAATCTCGGAAAGTAATATCCACTGTTTGAAGTTTGTTAATGTATTTTGTTAATTTAATTCGATTGTTTTGTGGAGACTGTTCTTACATTTTCTCTATATGCAAGCAATGTTGAGGTACTACAAACGAGATAAGTTAGTGGGGAGTTTCCATTTTACATACAACTCACATCATTTGATGTGAAATGGAAGTTTTTCGTAGCCATAGATATGTTTTAATGTGTAAGACGTTTTTTTAGAGATTTTCTTCTGATGGTAATCATAGTGTTTTTGTGAGTATAGACGAATTTCATGAATATTGGGAGATATTTATATGTTCTACTTAATTTGGGATCAGGGCCTGAATCGAATTTTAAAATAGACCCTTTCTCCCTCATTTTTTAATTCTTTGTGGGCTTGTTTAAAAATGTGAGGTTTTGTAACTAATACAGCTCGAATCTGGGAGATAACTTACTCTTAAGTAAGGATGGAAGAATGGACTAGAACATTTATATATAATTTATTTTATATGTGTGTGTATATATTATATAATGTATTAAATAAATCATAAATGGGCCCCTAAAAACCTAAAAAAAAATTGGACCTGAATCAAAGGATTCGCTGGCCTCATAGAAGGACCGACCCTGTTTGAGGTATGAAATATCGGGAAAGCTTTCATCAGGTCATTTCCATAAAAGCCGCGATCTGATAAGGCTATTTACTTGCTACTTGCTCCTGTGGTTAATTTGGCTTTGCAAACATGTAAAGTCATGTGTGTTGATTAATTAGTGCAAAATTTATATTTTAGTAAAGGCTAGTAGAAGTGAGAGTCATAGTGCATTTTCATTTTGGTTTCATTAGCAAAAGGGGTCGAGTCCTCTGGGGAGTAATTGTTCAAGCGTTATATCGGTCTCTTTGGTTAGAAAGAATAAGGAGAATCTTTGAGGAATCTGAGGTTCCTGGAATAGTTGTGGGATAGGGTGAAGTACATGTTCCCTCGGTGGGGTTATAGCCATAAATTGTTCAAACTTTCCTTGCATATGATGTTGCAAGAGATCGGAGCAGTGCGCTTTGGATAGTATGTCCGGTTGGGAATCCTTGTCTCTATGTACTCATTGTACTTTTTAAGTAATAACCTCTGTTTCTCATTAAAGAAAAAAAAAATTAGATTCAAGGTGGGGATTTTTTTTTAATACAAATATCTTGACTTCTTGATTTGTCATTTAAGTTTTGGATAGTAAAGGCTGCTCAGTTTGACTTGTGCATCAGATTTCACTTGACATTTTACAGTTTTAGGAATTATGGTTGCTTTAGTTCTTGTAATGTTTTTATTGCTCAAATGCAAAATTAAGTAGCTTAATGATTCTTTTAATGTAATTTGGCACAGATCTTCAAAATGATGAGCTCATAAGTGGGGAGAATTTCAATCTTTTCGCCGCGATGTCTGCTTTAGAGGTAATGCTGCTTTTCAATCCAAGTACGATAATGTAAATTCTATTTAGAGCTCAAGTGATTGAATGATTAAAATAAAAAAAATTGCAAATAATTGTCAATTTATTTGGTGAGTAGGAAATGTATATTAGTTTATGCTCCTACTTCTTGAATAATGAATTCTTTATGTGATAACTAATATCTTCATAATTTGAAAGATATGTGAAAGAAAAGCTTCGATTAGAGGTAGTGAGAAAGATATTGTTTTCTAGGAAATTAAAGTGGCCCAAAAAGAGAGTATCTACAGCTCTACCCTGTTATTCATTAAGGCTGGAGGTTTTTATGATTTTTCGGGAATCTTTGGCTTTTTCAACTATTTCGGTCTGTTTAAAGATACTTGGTGGTATACTAAAGTTGGTCATGAACTCTGTTGTATGATAAATGACTCATGTATTTGTAAAGTTTGACTAAAAATATGGTGATGATATCATTCTTGATAAGAAAATCAGAAGTACTAAAATTGATAGCAATATCATAATCTGTTTCATATTTTAAAATATTGTCAAGAAAACAGAGTACATATTGAAGGTTAATGAATGATTATCTATATTTTGGTAATCACATGTTTGACAAAGTTCATTGTTTTAAAATTTCATAGAAAATGTGATTTTTATTTTTATTTTTATATTGATTTGTGCAGTAACGAGTTATTGTGTTTACAAAGGAACAACTCCATACCTATGTAAATCCATTTAGAGTAAATAAATTTGGAAGACAGAAGACTGAAACTTATTGCGTCTCTTTATTACTCGATAATTGTAAACATTTTCATTATTTATTATAAGTTTCCAAAGACGGATGACTTCACAGTGGAACAAGTTAAAGAGATTTTGTAGGATGGATTAAGCATATACCACCAAAAGAGAGTTGCTTACTTGTTGCTTCTATATATGTATTAACTTTCTTCATGCTTTGGTAATTAATCTGGTGGGAGCAATATCATGAATTTTCAACCCTTTTTGCAGTCTTAGTGCATAATTATTTCTTCTTTGGACATAAAAGAATAAAAGTTTCTATTTATTTGCTACTAAAAAGGGTTTGTATTTGTGATACACTCTCAACTCTTATTTGGTATTACTTTACTCCTGTGTGTATTTGTTATTTTAAGTTACCAACCGTCTCTACCACTGCCATGCCAATACTTCTACCCAAACCAATGCACCAATAAGCACATCATCTTGTCTTTGCTATGCAGAAACTTGACGTCCTCCAATTTATTAATATAATTATTTCCGTTTTCATGTACAATGAAATACAATGCATAAATTATCTCACTTCATAATCCACATATTTGTTTCGTCCGGATGTGTGTATAATCATTTGATTCTATGATAGTTATCTTCTACATTCTGTTTGTATGATTTGCTGATGAAGTTAATCTTACCAGATAATGGACCCAAAGATGGATTCAGGTATTGTATCTACATATTATTCTGTTGACGAAGCCATTGAGAATGGTGCTGCTCCTATTCCATTGAGCTATGATAGAACACTTGATATTCAAAGTGTTATTGATATAATGGATCGTCTTCTTGCTTGTGAGGTATTGCTAATGCAACTTTTAGAAAACAGTCCACGAGTGGCGAAGAAAACCTTTTCTAACTTATTCATCTTTTACGCAGGCAACATGGCATAAAGGAGGGTCATTAGCTCAAACCGTCTTTTCTTGCATCTACCTTTTGAGGCCTGAGAGGATGTCGTCTCATGCCCTGCTGCATTCATTCTGCAGAGTTATACGTACGACTTGCAATTCTATTGTTTCAGCTGTTTCAGATGCACGCACCAATGAAGTAAAGTACTTCAACGAATCTTAGCTTTGTTACTTGAGTTCTTGTCTTTAATATTGCAATCAATTGTTTTTCTAAAGATGCTTTTACATTATAATACTTCATCGATGCTTTTAAAGTAATGTGCTTCCATCAAAATTAGCTATTGATTCATCAATGTCAAATACACATGCAAATGAATATGATAGGTATGTAACATTAAAAAGGATGTGAAAACATGTCGCAGTGGTACTTTTGTTCACTTTGATTCTAATCTATTGCTGTCTTGAGGCTAATGGATGAATTAATAGACAAGCTTGAATTATATAGACATACTTTGATTTATTCTAATCTATATAGACATGCTTTGATTTAGGCACTTCAAATTTGAAACTCTTTATTTTTTCCTTGCTTGCCAAGTTTGTTTCCTCCATTTTACATATCTTAACACAATTCATTTATAAACTGTCATTATATCTCCAATAAAAATGAATGATTCTACAGGAGGAAGATCTTTTTACTATGGCTTATGGTCTACCATTAAAGGCCGATGGGGATGACAAATGCTTATCCATGCTGCATGCAGTGGAGGAAACACTTTCTCGGCAATTGAAGGCTTGTAAAGCGCCATTATCTAAAAGACGAATTATAGAAGGTTCTTACCCAGCATTTTATGTGTTTTATGATATTTCTACATGTCTGTCTAAAGAAGTTCAAATATGGTTTGACGTGGCCTCTTTTTATGCCATGAAAAGAATGATATACGTACCAAGTGGGAAGGCAAAATTACTTTTTAGCATCAAGAGTTATATTTTGGAAATATCATGATATATGCCTTTGGGATGGCAGTACTTTATCTTTTACTTAAAGACTTAATATCTCGATATCGATGTTATTCTTCCTTCTTTTCTTAAGATATAGAGCCTCTACAAACCAATCTCGATCTTGAAGAAGGGTTCTGCAAAGCTGTTTTGTGCCGCTTACGTTTCCGTAAGGTCTTATCTTTAAACTTTTGCTTGTATAAGATAAATGTAGCTAATTCCTAAGAATATACAAATTAGATGCAGATGCAATTGACGTGTTTTCATAAGTTTATTCCACTACAATGCTTCCTGAAGTAAGGAGATTAAAATTACACAATTGTTCATGTGAAATACTAAAAAGTAAACCAATTCAATCAATCTGAAAAATTTCTTACAATTATATTTCATGATTATAGCCACAATAAAGGTTCCCTTAATCTGGAAATTGGTCCTTGTTTAATTTCGACTATGGACATTATAGCATGTTATGTCCTTTTCTCTTCCAATAATATTTTAGGAACTTTCTGTGTTCTCAGCACTTTTACCATGTGTTAACATGCTTGAGGAGACCTCAAGGAAAAAGGGTTGGAGCTAGCAAAAAAAACATATTACTTCCTGCTTATCTGAGCTCGATTCCATGCTCAAATCTGAAGAATTTTAAAGCTCAACTCTGCATGGAACTTTAGAGGATAAAGAAGAAAAAACAACTGCATCGGGTTGTCAACCAATTGGTTTTGATTCTACATTAAACAGCAGGTCAGCAGCCCCAACTCCACCCCGTGCAATTAAACTACTGAGTTGGAAAGAGGTCAGTTTTTGGTTATTGGTAGTGGAACTTCTAATCAGTTGTTTCCGTTAATGAAATAATTATTTTCTCTTTTTTCTTTTTGTACCAGGCAATTAATTATTTCCAAAAACTTCTTCATGATCTACACATTATATGTTCCTACTCTCTGGATCCTGCTTATGAAGGTGTCCTGCGCTTTGTGGTTGACATTCAGAAGTTCCGACCTGATTTAGTTGCTAGAGCTCATATTCAGGTTACTTCTCAATTAGAATTTCTAATCAATTGTTAGAAATTCTGATCAAGTGTTCAAAGTCCTTTTGGGATTTCTTTTTTAGGATATATTTCTTTCTCTTGTTAAAGCATAGATAATATTTTAGAAGAGAAACTCTGATTGATTGGTCACCTTTTGTGGTGGATAAAGGTTCTTGTCATTTTTAGTGAGATTTTTCTCAAAATCACAATTTATACCTCATGTTCATTCTCTGAGTGAGACCTTATTTTGATAGAAATACAGAAATGTTGGATACTTAAACTTTGTAGAATCTTACTGCTCTATGTTCGTTATTTTGTACATGTGGCTAGTCCTTAGTAAGGATTTTCTCTTTGTTATTTTACCGATGAAGGATTTATGTCTGTGTTACGGGTTGGTTCTCATGCAAATAACTAATGTACAGCTTCTGCTGGTACAAGATGGGAAGCTCTATGGTCGAGAACCTATGTTTGCTGTTCTTTGCAAAGCTGCCTTTCTACCTGATGGAGCAAAGAACCATGACATTCAAAAAAACGAGACTGTTGCACAAATAGGACAGGTGAAGTAGCATGTATCTTCCTGAGACCAAAAGGCTTCATGTGCATTAAATATCCCTTACCATCTGAAGTTCTAAATTATTGAATTGATGAGGACTTTTTCTTTTTTTGTCCCTGACTAAGCATCTAAATCATCTTGTGGCTTTACAAACTAGCATCATATTTTCCAATAGGACCTCTTTCTTTTTATTATGGCTTGCATTAATCAAGAATGTTTTGCCGTACTCTGTTTAGACACTGAAATGAAATAATATGTATGTGTTTTGGATGCAGTTATTAATCACTTTGTTTAGAGTCCTATGTACTAATACTGCATGGCAACGGCGCAAACTAGGGAAGATCTTACAGGATTGGCGCATAATATATGTACAGGTTTGTCAAGATTATTAATTATATTATACTGGTTATAATTTTTAGCATTGTGTTATAATGGCATTGCTAATATTAAAAAAATACACTTATAAATTACTAAATGATTATTAAAAATACATAAAGATTAGATTTTTTTTTAATGAAATATTTTTAGTATATATAATATACAGTTGCTGTGGGATTTTTAATGTTTGTACTATTTGCATTCTTCTTAAACAGCTCGAGTTGGCATTTAGGAAAGAGTTTGGGGACACTGCAAATTCTTCAAATGAACAGGTTAATGTTGCAAGTTTCCCCATTTCCATATCGCGTGCTGTTTTCATCCCCAGTCTGTGGTTTCCAATTCTCATAATTATATTTATGAGACATTTTGATGTCAATATGCATGTTTTCCACCTGTCATATGCATGTTTTCCCTGATAATATATTTTATTTCCTTGTTGCAGAACTTGCGTTTAAAGATCTGCAAACACATCCTAATTTGGGTAGAGGAGCAGACATATTGGATAGCTTTGCGTTTCCTTGTGCTTGGCTTTGAGTTGGAGCTTTATTCAACCAGTGAATATTGCATGGTGTATTGGTATATTTATGTTATCCTGATCAAACTTGCTGAAAAAACTCATCTCAAAATGATGCTAAGCAATGATTATAGTGAGTATCTAAAAATTCTCTCCTTTTCCACGTCACTTTAGAAGATTAGTGCATACTTGCAAATTTTCTCATGTGTAAATGTAGATGATACTTGTAGTTTAAAGAAGATTTTTCCATGTTGCTTGTGAAGTTTATCAGCTCTTTTGCTTCCTGAGCAGGTCGGAGAAAATCGAAAAAGAAGAGAGATGTTGTGAGGGATGGGGGAAACGACTATCAGATTCCACCTCTAGTCTTATTGCTTCAGTGCTATATCTACGTTGCAGAAGGTCTTATGATGGTAATTATCTTCTAATGATAAATGTCATATTTAATTTCTCAACTTATAATGTTTGATCACCCTCTTTCTTTGATGGCGTGGTGGTGTTAGATGCAACAAGATTTGACTTAATTGGGAGGCAATTAAATTAATAGTTATGGACTATAGGGATAAGTGATAGACTAGAACGATGATCGAGTAATAATCAAATGATTCTATGCTTAGCAATTGCATGTAGTTGGGCAGAATGGCAATTTAATGGACTGAAACTTAGGCTAAATTGAATGACCATATGTTAACTATATTTTCAGAGCTCTAAAGTGAATAACAATCTCTAACCGTTGTCACTCTTATTAAAATATTTCAGATGCTTGCTTCGTTAAGGAATGAAAATAAAACCTTATTATGTCTGGGGCCTTTCAATAGTGAGCATGAGGTATCATTCTTCTACTTGATCTGCTTTCACTTCAGCTGTCTAATTTTGTATTTGTGAGTTTAATCACACAGATGATTTCAATTTCATGATGTTGATGATAATCACCGTTTTTTTGCAGAGATTTATGCAGCACTTTGAGCTGTTACAGAAGGCTTGCCTTCCTGATCATGCCTCTTACTTTACCTTCAGGGAGACTGTAGCTCATGCTCGTTTCTCCGTAAGTATTTTTTTTTTAATTTATTAACTTCCTCAAACTGATCTCTTTTTGTCAGATTTTTAACCCCATTTAATTTTCCAGAGTTTCTCCGTGCACAATTGCTTTAAGGATGCACAGAGGATTGCAAAAGAGCTACGGAGCAGTTTTGCAAATGATCCCGATAAATTGGCAGAGCTTCGACAGATAGAACAAGTGGCAGAACATAATTATGTTGCCATAAACCTTCTTTGCCGGTTAGGCACCCTCGAACCGTCCCTTAAAATCTCATTTGATTTTATCCACCATCCACATTTTGCCTCTGCTTCTGTCAAGAGGTCTTGATTCTCTCATCCCAAAGATTTTTCCATCTTTTATAGGTCTATTGTGCCATTTTTGCTGTTCGACTTTGTTTCTGTAGCACAGGTTTTCATGTTACACCTTCCCCCTATAATTATGCAATTCATTAAAAAAAAAAATGGATGGTAGAGGTTAATGAGTATTGAACTACAGAGCTTGATATATATAGAAGCTTCTCTTTATTTTTCTTTTTTTCAATTGAAATCCAGGGTTTTTTTTAAAAAAAAAACTTATATAAAAGCTTCTCTTGCTAGTAAATTAATTAATTTGTGACACTGGACTTGCTTCTTGTTCATCATGATTCTCGTATATAGTACATTTCCAGCACATCATTCATTTCACAAAAATTAGCATGACACGGTCTCATGCATGAGATAGGGTACAATTTAGTACAAATTAACACCCACTCCTTCTAAAAGTGTTTGTGTTAATGCCTATATTAAGTGCGATCTCATGTTAAATGTGCCTCTATTTTTAATGGAACCACTATTTTCAGTTATCTCGCCCTTAAAACTAAGAGACCGTTTGGTATGATTAAGGAATGATAATGGTAATGGGTATCATTGAGGGGTTAATCACTAAAGATTATTAATTGAATTATTATTGTTTTGGTTAGAACATTAACAATATGTATTATGTGAGGTGGGTTGAATGAGTGGGGTAATCAATTACTTACTTTTATTCACATTACCTGTGCATCAACACTATCAAGCAACATCAATAGAAGTAATTTTCATTACCCACTTCCATTATTCCCAACCAAGTGGACTCTAAGTATACATGTTTACTGAAACAAAGAAGACAAAAAACGTGATATAATATTGTAAGCAAACCACAGTTTAGAGCACATATTTGTATAATTAAATACACAATAAGCAATTAAATTGATCTACCTTTAATATACAATTCAATTAATTAACATTACCTAGTTTACAAGAGAAGGTATCATGTGTTTTATATTTATCATACACCATTATTACTATTGTTAGTTGTCGCGAGTCGTTTCGGTTGATGAGTATTATGTGGCTAATTTAATTACAACTCGCAAACAAAACATATACGTGTAAGATAAACAGTAAATAAGATGAATTTGTTGACGGGTTAAATCAACAAATGACTACTTCTGAGGGGCATACCAAGCGGGATGTAGTATTATGAGCTTTTTACGTCGTCAGTTTCTTGATACATCTTATGAAGATGAATCGATGCGAGTTATCGAATGAGTTCTAGGGTTTTTCATATATGTGGATGAACACTCTAATTTTTTCTTTCTCACCTCTCGGGGATTTTTTTTGTAAATTTATATTTGCGGGATTATTTTACGAACCCACCCTTTCTTCTTCTTTTTTTCCATTTATAGTCTTTCCAAGCGTAAATTTGGATTCTTTGGATCATCAAGAACTCGATGGTGTTGCCCGTTTCGACTTCATCTTCTAGATTGATCTTTTGTACAAATGTCGTCGTAGGGACTCTTTTTGATCGTCGAAATTAATCTTTTGTTGGGTTGGACTTTACGTTAAATCGCTTTTAAGATGTCGATTCTTGAGGAGATTTGAGTTGAACATCTTGACTTTGAATTACGTTTGTTGGTAAATTTTGTAGAAACAATTACGATCGGTTGACGAACAAAAAGTAACTCATCCCAGGGCATGATTATTATATTCAAATATTACGCGTGTCGCTCTTTGATGTTCGATTAATCACGATTTATTATATCGAACACAACAATACCCCCGGTAAGGGTCGCTTTGTATTCTACATTGGGCATTTGTTAAAATCTGATTAGCCCACGTTTGGCATCGGCGAATTCATTTGAAACTTGAATTAGTACGGTGTCTATTTAAATCATATTTCCCCACTTTAAAAATTTTTCCTTTCTCCTCTACTCTTTTATCGTCTTCCGCGATTCGAAAGTTTCCGTGAAGGATTCATTGTTCGTGAAGAAATTCATTCGTAAGAATCGCCGATTCTTCTTCTACTTTATAATCATGACCTCTTTGCTCGAATTCCTCTGTTCAATCCGACCATTATAGTTCCCCTTCGCCTTTCCCCCATTAGTAGAATCCCGTAATAATGTAAGTACATCGGAGGCAAATGTCTCAATTCAGATTAAGTTGGCAATTTCGCAACCATTTACCGTCCTTTCTTCCGACTCGATATAAAGCCCAAACGAGTCGGATAGGGGTTTGTCCCAGTAATGATTAAATCGGACGATTCTCGATTATAATTCTTTCGCCCCAAATTCAAATTAGGTCATAATTTATTGATAATGTTGATGTAGATAGAAATAATCTTCAGGGGGGAAATTTTAGAATCGCAAATTTAGTCGAATCGAACATAGGTGTAGATGGTGGGCAAAACTACGAACTTGGTATACTGTTGGTGTTCCTCACGATCCAACATATAAGCGAGTATAATGCTCGTTATAATTTTGGCTTGCAGGAACAACCTCATAGGATTAGTGTAGAGAACGAGTACCCAAATGAGCAAAATGGCGAGCATAATTGATGTAGATATGCTCATTTCATTTTGCATAGAATTTATGAAACCCTAAGGATGTCTTTTTTTCGGGCACCTGGGCCCCGATGGCGGGCCGACCAACCCCCCGAGGGTTGTGTTGCCGTGAATTTGACACCATGGAGGTTGGTCTTGATTTCCTCTCCATCCCGGCAATTACTCGTTTGCTCGTGGAATGGAATATCTCCATTACACAACTTAAACCGAATGGATGGCATATGGTTATGAGTTTTTTGGCGTTGTTCGCAAAATGAAACCAAGGTATTATCCTTCGGCGGTGAACTTGCTCGGTTAGTGCACTTGATTTCGTCAGAGGCGAACATGGGTGGTTGTTTATGCAAGTTAACATGAGTGCAAAATTATCGAGGATGTCTTAGAACAAAATCGATGATTGGAAAGAGAAGTTCGGTTCGTGGGGCGATTGGAAAAGCTTCGGCCTCGGAAGCGAGCGAATGCTCGTTTGGACATCAATGACTTGGAGTGTACCAAGTAAGTGATTTTGTAACTTTCATTCTTCAATTTGAACTGATTTTAACTTTCACTTTTTTATTTCGGGATTCGACCATGACGGATAAGGAGACAAACGACGGCTATTCGGACGTTTGGCAGATTGATCTGGAACCTCGTTCGAAAGATCCGTGATAACCTTGAACACCGCCGAAGAAAGAGAGAAAGAAAAGGAGGTTTGTTCGTGCCTCCTCATCATCTTGTTCTTTGTTGATCCTTCCGTAAGGATTATCTTTTGTTTTTGTATAAGTCTTGTGTCTTTTTGTTCGCCGTCACCCGTTGATTCCGATTTCGCTTTATTTATAGCTTTTCAATTTGTGACTATCATTTGAGTACGCTCAACACACCGAGATGGCTCAAGAAAGAGGCCACGTGAACTTGTCGGATTCAGCCGAAGCGAGAAGCTCAAATGAACATGTAGAGGGAGGCGAGCAGGCCAAAACGACCCTCATCCGGTCCCTGGAGAATCAAGTCGAGCACGTAGGGCTCCCGCTTGCCGAGTACGGGGTTGGCGAACAAACTCACCACCGAAAAGACAAAGGGTGGAGATCGTGAGCAGGGCTGCTTAATGGCAGGAGCGAAAGGATCGAGGATCGATCAACACGGGCCGACCGAAAGCAAACTCAAACAAGATCTGGATCAGTCAGTCGACCCTCACCGTCGAGGAGATCGTAGCGGCCGCTTCTTGTTGGTCCCATTTCGCAGATTTAAATGGAAGTTAAGTACATCTTCTCCTCCTCCAAATTGGACCTCGATCATGGACTGGGACAGACTCGAGCGCCACGATCTCCAAGATAAATCATTCCGGGATGGGATCCGATTTCGCGTGGCGGTACATTTTGCTCGCTCAGAGTGCTTTTGGTTTTCGGGTCGATATCTCTATACTCACTTGGTCAAATATGTATATTTTGTAGGTTGAGTGGGTTGTGCTCTTAACGCCTCGCCTAAAGAATTACTTTTGCTGCCGAAAGTGTTCTTAAAAGTTCCAGCGTCTCGAGCATGTTCAAAAAGCTTGCCGGGACTCGCATTCGGCGTGGACTATCGATCTGGAGGAGTCATTTGACGGTCCACCCCTGGAAAACTATGCGTTTGGGGGCCGGTGCCGAATAGGTCTTTTGGTCATTTCTTGAGAAAGCTTATGCTCAATAAAGCTTAACATCGAAGCCAATTATTCGTTTTTTGATTAGAACTTCAAGACAAAGTGATCGGTGAGCAGGTCCAGGATGAATCAAATCGCTCTCAGAGCAAACTGTTTTAAGAGTCTGTTGGCGCCACGGGTTTTCGGGAGGATTTCGCCAATTTCAAGAGAATGCTCGCCTAGCTCAAGAGGATGCTTTCGTCACACAAGAGAGGCAATGAATCGATCTCGGGAGGAGGTGATCAATACACGAAGGGCTCGAAGAAATGAATGTTGAGCCGTAAACTTCGGCCGGTGTTGAAAAAAATGGAAAGTGAGAGGGGACGAACTTGGCCAACTCATCGTTCTTTGAAGAGATTAACACTCGTTTAGGCCTTGAAAACTCTAAGCTGCATGACGACGAATACATTGACTCCATGTCTAATTTCTCGTATATTTACGCTTTTGCCGATGATGTTCGATCTGTTCGCCACACACTCAACAGCGAGCAAATTGCCCCCCTCATATCCGACTTTCAAGATGACGGTTGATAACCCTCGGATCGCAACCTCCCAATGTCGGTTGAATGGTGCGTGTGACTTTTTCCGTTCTTCTGAAGGGATCAAAATTGACGATCAATTCGGGATGAAGAGGAGAACTTCGAGGCGTTATTGCTAATCGAGGTTGCCGATCAAAATCTTCACTGTTGAATGCGGGATCAATCAAGTACAGGATGAGCAAGAACCTCCTAAGCAACCGAGCAAAATGCGCCTCCCAGCGAGCATCTGATACCCGGACATCCTGAAGCTGTTGAGGGGACCGAACATAATGTGTTCGACATTTCTCTTCCATCTACCCCCTAATTTTGACTTTATGCCTTGATGTCTTTTTTTCTTTGTAAGACTTGTGTAACTTTTTGTCTTCTTCACTTTTAATTCGAACAATATATCTTTAACTGTTTTCTTGTTGATACTTCTTCTTTGTCCGAATATTTCTTCAATTGAACAAATGAATTTCATATTGAATTGTTTTCTCTAACTTTTGTTTGTTGAGGATGAATGTTGATACTTGTGTTGCTCGATATTTCTTTTGTTGCTTTACGTTCGCTTTATTGCTTTCCGGATTTTTGCCTCTTTTCTTACGGAATGAATTGAACATCGGGTTTACTATGCGCGCTCTCGACTTCTTTCGGTTTTGATTGTCTTATTGGCGTTCTAATCGGTTGATTGTCTTATTTAGAGTGCGACCGGATGGGTTACTTTATGAACCCCTTTCTTAGTCTTGCGATCGTCTTATTTAGTGCGATCACGCCATTACTCGGGCCGTCTTATTTAGGCTGCGACCACGTATTTCATCACCCTTTCGTCTTCTGGGTATCTGTAAGTACTAGTAAACTTATCGATTCTTGGCGTACCCATTACTCGCTTTTTGATCGCGGGGAATCGAAATCTGGTCGTTCGTCGGTGAACATAGACTGGGCTCGTTTCGTCTTTGTTCGGTCGTCCGGCTTAGAGTGCGACCTCAAATAAACTGAACTAGAATCTCTTTAGCGAACAAAAGTACATATATCTTTCTTTTTTTCTTTTTTGCAACACTTTGTATTCTATTACATCGTTCATAGAAGAAAGACTATCTATTACACAACTATTGTTGTCGGACCGGGGTTTTGAATTTAAATCTGTCTTGAGTAGACCTGGTCGCCTCACCTTGTCCGCGGAATTGATGTTGACAAGGATGTGGCTACATCAGTTGTCTACCCTTTTCAGAATAACATGCTCAAGCGCAAAGAGAAGATAAACTTTGTCCCTCCCGACAAGTTGGTTATCTTGGTGACATGGAGCGAAAGCATGTGGGCGCGATTCCTTTCGCCTTAAAATAGGTCTTGTAGCAAAATTTTCATTTCGACCATTCTCGTCCCTCTCCAGAGATGCCCGAGCATCAAGATCGACATCTTATTTTGGGTGGACACTATGACATCCCTCCTTCCGAGGAGATTTTGGGGATCATAGGGGGACTCACGGCTTGTCATGCTGCGTGGCGATGAGTAACGGAGGGCAACCATGACTTCGCCGAGCATCTTGAGTCCGGAGCGGGCTTGACAACCTGTTTCGCAAAGTCATCACGGGGTAAAAGACTAAGTGTCGGCGGGGACGCTTGATTCAAATTAATGATTGTTGAACCGAAGTCAATTCTTCTACGTCTGGGGGCATCTTAAACCATCTTCCTTCCGAGAATCGCGGTATTTTATCTTTTTTTTCTTCTTTTTTTTTTTTTTTTTTCCTGCTTTTCTTAACCATAAGTATGCCCTATTTATAGAACTGCCCCAAGCTAGTCTTTGGCATAGATAATGGTGCTAGCTCTCTTATTTTTGCTCTCCTTTTTGACATTATCCGCTCGCTTTTTGATGACTCTTTGCTCAAACAATTAACTCATCCCTCGCATGGTCGCCACCACTTGTCAACTTGTTCGACCGTATTCTATTGACAACTCGTTCGGACCGTATCTCCCCGTCATCAATAGTCTTTATCGACTTTTTTTCTTGAAGATATGCATCGAAAATAATATATTCTTCTTTTATGATCGTCCTACTCATTTTGATTTGAATGGTTTGGTTGTGTTCGCCAAAGAATATGCTCGCTTTAATTTTTTTTAACTTTGTTCGCCGATACTATACTCGCTTTTGTTGATAATATTTTTTCAAATTTGACGCGTTCCACGAGTAAGACAATGGGACACCATTCAGTCCTCCAAGTCATATGCCCCCGTTTGGTAAACGTTCGTGACTCTGAAAAGGACCTTCCCATGCTCGACCGAACACACCTTTGGGTACCCCCATCGATCGCCTTAAAACCAAATTTCGCCCACATTGAACTGCGCGATTCGGACTTTGGAATTATAAAACTTTTTCGATCTCTTTTTGTACATAGCATTCTTGAAATCAACCTCCGTCCTTCTTTTTCTTCCAACAGTGCGAATTAGGTGAGCCTTTGGTCATTAATATGCTCTCCAAAAGTCATTGTTCGATGACTTGGAACTTTGATTTCTGCGGGTATAATATGACCTCCGCACCAAATGCTAAAGCAAAGGGGGGTCTCGCAGGTTGATGTTCGAAAGTTGTTCGGTAAGCCCACAATATTTCGAGCAATTCTTGAATTTATCCTCCCTGGAATTATCAAGTCTAGCCTTGAGGGTATGCTTGATAATTTTATTAACAACCGACTTGACCATTTGGTGGGGATAATATGGAGTTGAGTAGTGCTTTTTATCCCCAATGAGCACAATTTTGTCTAAATTCACTTCCATCGAATTGTTTGCCGTTATCGTGACCAATGATTGGGGAAGCCCAAATCGACAGATGATGTTTTTCCAAACAAAGTTCCACATCCTTTGTTCGGTGATTTTAACAATTGCCTCAAACTACGCCCATTTAGTATAATAATCAGCGGCTACCACAAAGATATCTAACTCGCGATGTGCCAAGTAGGAAATGGGCCGGTAAATCGATCCCCATTTAGCAAATGGCCATGACTATAAAGCGATACTAATTCTTGGTGGGGCTATGAATGAGTGGAGCATGTACCGACATCGATAACATGCACGAGCATATGCAAGCGAATCCTTTCTAAGGGTTGGCCAATAATAACCTTGCACGATTATTTTATGTGCGGGGCAGAGCCCCTGTATGATTTCGCACACTCCATCATGGATTTGTTGAAGTACATGTCCTCTTGAGTAATACACTTCAAAAGTGGAAGAGAGAAGCTTTTTTTGTACAAATGCTCGCCTCTATAATAGTATATCGGCGGTATAATCGAGCATGAGTAGATTGTGCTTTATTTTCGCGAGAAGTCCCTTTTGTAAATAACTTCATTATCGAGTCATCAAGTTTCTTATTAAACATTGTTATCGTGCGATCGCAATCGAACCGATGGCGTATAGCCGTGTGCGATCACAATGTCTGTTGTGTTCGTCCTCTTTCTATTGTTGCGCGGCGTAAAAGCATGTCGAACGAATTACCCAATCGTGGTAATTGTTCAATGAAAACTTGGTCAAAATGCTCGAGCAACTCTTTTTGCTAGTTGTTGATATTGTGCCATTTGTTCGCCTCGGGCCTCATACTACTTTGTTACTTGATAAACGATTACACGAGAATCGCTATAGATCATCGACCTCACGAATTCCCATTGTCATTGCCATCAGAGTCAAATGATCAAAGCTTCATATTCAAATTTCATTATTTGTAGTGGAAAATCAAATCGAATGCATTTGTAAACGTTCATTTAGATAATGATGAGAACTACGCTGCTCGGCTCTTGAACTTGTTGATGATCCATCAACATACACATGCTATGGTTGATCGACAATTTCGTCAGAATTTGTGGATATGTCAACTCAACCATGAAATCGGCCATAGCTTGCCCTTCATTCTTTGTTTCGTGGAGCGAAAAAAGTAATGCCGAATCGTCTAACTCCACCGCCCATTTGAGCAATCGCGCGAAATATCCGGTCGATTGGAGGACTTGGGCGCAATGGAAACGCA
The DNA here is from genome assembly GCA_037126765.1 of Stenogyne calaminthoides. NCBI lineage: Eukaryota > Viridiplantae > Streptophyta > Magnoliopsida > Lamiales > Lamiaceae > Stenogyne > Stenogyne calaminthoides. The sequence continues at coordinate 9,600,509 of JBBCBC010000007.1, forward strand.
ATCAATACCTCAATCGAGTGGTCGAAAAAATATGGTTTAAATTTTCGCACACTCATTACGGCGATATGATGCTTAATTTTTCCAATGGAGGATCTGGGAGTTTCGAACCTTTTTAGCACTTGGCTAACATAATAAATGGGTAAATGTGTTGTCTCTTTCGCCAGACGAGCACAAAGACGATCGCGATGTTCGGGACATGCAAAGAAGATCTGAGATAGAGTTGTCGCTTTGGGATAGGCAGAGCGGTGTCCGAGTATCTGCAAGGTATTGCTTTAATGATTCAAATGCATTACGCAATGCTCGGTCCACTAAAATTTCCCCTTCTTTAATGCATCAAAGAAAGGTTTACATTTGTCCCCATTTCGGTGATATAAACCCGACTTACGGAAGCTAATCGTCCGGTTAACTTTTGGACTTCTTTTTCACATAACGGGGCTTGCATATCGAGCATTGCTTGAATCTTTGATGGGTTTGCATCAATCCCAGATTGACTAACCATATGTCCGAGGAATTTCACTGAATGAATCAAAAAGCGCATTTCTTGGGATTTAACTTCACATTATACTTCCTCAATATATCAATCGTTTGTGAGAGGTGGGTGATGTGGTCTTCCTTATGTTCGCTTCTTTACCACAATATCATCGATATATACCTCGATTGTTCGGCCGATGTGTTCGCTTTAACATTTTGTTCACCAAACGTTGATACGTTGCTCCAAGATTCTTTAATCCGAATGGCATGCGTTGCCAGCAAAGACATGTTCTTTTCAATGCGAGAATCTTTCAGTATTCTTTTGATGGTCCGGATGCATTGGTATTTGGTGATAACCGTAACGATCCATAAATGTCATGAGTTCATGGCGTTGTATTATCAACCAAATAATCAATGTGGGGCATCGGAAAAATTATCTTTTGGACATGCCTTATTCAAATCGGTGAAATCGATACCACGATCTCCAAGATCCATTTGATTTGCGAAAGCAGCACAGGTTCGCAAGCCATCTTGGGCATTTTACCTCTCGGATCGGTTTGTTGTCGGCGAACTTTTTGATTTCATTATTCATCGCCGCATATTTTTTAGGACTAAATTTTCTACGTTTTTGGACAACTGGAGCTTGTATTGGATCAAGGTTGAGGGAGTGGCAGGCATGCTCTGGATCTATTCCAACCATGTCCTCGTGTGACCATGCGAACACATCTAAATTTGCTTGAAGGAAAGTAATTATTTTCGGATTGGATTGGTTGGGTAATTTCAACCGGCGAACACTTCTAACTCGAGTCCATTGAATTCGATCTTGATTGGTTCCAATTGCTTTCAACGAGAGTCGCCGCTTTTTTTTCCACTTCCAAGGGTCTTGAATGGATCCTCGGGGCTCATCATCAACCTCCATGGGTTCAAAACCTATGCGAGGCTCTAGGTCCGATTGCTCGTTCGGCTGATCAATATTCATTTGTTCTAGGAGATCGGGGGAACTAGTTGTCTTTCCGAAGTTTATGTTCGCGCCTTCTGTATTTGCACGAATAGTTATGCTCGCCGAACTCATGTTCGTCGGAAGACGTTTAGACGGTGTTTTTACTCGCTGGCTTGACTCACCAATCTCCCCTGTTTGTTCCATCATGTTAACAATATTTTGTTTTTCTGGTACACATGACAGCAAACAATCTCGAGCCTTCTTTTTGATCTCTTTTTTACACTCCCCTGTTCCATCTTCAGGTCGGAAATTTAACACAATAATAATACGTGGAACGGGCCGCTTTTGAATTCTGAATAAAGCGGGCGACCTAGAAACCCGTTATAAGTGGACTGAGCATCGACGATTACAAAATCTAACATTCTAGTTCGTCTAATGTCCGAATTCAAAGTTGATTCTAGCTCGACTCCTAACCTAATCATACCATAGGGTCGGGTTACAGATTCCCCAAAACCCATTATAGTATGATTACATGGTTCAATATAACTGCTCAAATCCCCAACTTGTTTTTCCATCTGGCGAAGGGTATTAACGAACAAAATGTTTGCATAAGCCCCAGTATCAACTAAGAGGCGATGTACCTTCAACCCAAGGAGACGAGCACTGATGGTTAAGGAGTCGTTATGGGGAGTTATAATCCCGTCGAGATCGTCCTCCGAGAAAATGATTTGGTGTGTAGGTGGGGAACTGGATGATGTGCTCGCCACCTTTACGATGGATGTTACGCATGGCACGATCTCCATCTTTTTACGTCTGTTAGATAACGTTGGCGCTGGTAACATCCACCAGCGGGACCATATTCGGGACCGAATCATTTGGATTTCTTGACTTTCTCGACCTCTTCCAATAGTAGGAGGCCTCTTTTGGACGTTTCGGATCTCTTTGCGTGATTCTTCCGGGATCCTTTGTCAAATGTTTGTTCGACCTTTCGCTTTCCCGGCCGGTCTTCGTCGCTTCGTCCGCGAATCCTGTTTCACGGCTTTTTTAAGCGGGAAAGGCGATTTTCTTCATATAGCTTCCAAAGTTGGCGGAGTAAATCACGGCAATTTTACGTATTATGCCCGATGTACTCGTGATAATTACAGTATTTGGAAGCGTTGAGTCGACGCTTATCCATTACAATTCTTCTTGGCCTGTCCAACATGTCCCGATCTTTGATTTGATTAAAGATAGTTTCTGCCGAAACGCCCAAAAGACTTCGTAGGGCATTTTTACGCTCTTTGTTCAAAAGGTTTGAAGGAGGTGGGGATCTGCCCTTCTTCATTCATTGTTTTTCTTTTTGAAAGCTTTCTAGCGATAGGCTCTGTCTCAATTGTGATTGTGCGAGCAAATCTTGCATGGCTATAATTTTATTTTCATTTCTCTAAACTCTGAGTATGAGTTCGGCCAATCTTGATGCATGGCCTTCCACATGTCTGTATTTAAAGTCAGGCCTCCGACCACCGCGAGGATCTTAGCATCCTCTTCAACTGGGGCTCCATCATATAAACATTTATCAAATCTTTCTATGTATGATCGTCGGACTCACCTTTTAATTGGGGAAAAATCGCCAACCTTTTGTTACAAGCAGGGCGAAAGCTACATGGGACGAGAAATGGGACAAAAATTGCCGCCCCAGGTTGCGAAAAGATGTGATGGATCAGTGGGTAAAGTGGTAAACCACCTATGTGCTCGATCACCCAAAGTCATGGGGAATGATCGGCCTTGTGCGTCGCGTCTGTAGCCCCATCGCGATCATAAAGTCGAAAATTTGCCGAGATGGACATGAGGATCCCACTCAAAGATCGAAAAAAGGAATTGGTGGTCGGTCTTTGCGACTTTCTCTTGGACTTCGCCGCCATGATCATTTGGAGATAATGGCGAACAAAATCTTGTGCTCGTTCGAGGGGCTTCTTCTTAGTCGCGGCGGATCGGCTTGTAATTCCTCGATGGCTTTTTGCATTTCGCAAATTTGGCGGGGATGATAGACTTAGATTGGGGTTGTTTCCCATCATGAGGATCTCGTGGATCATGCTCGTGATGGGCGATCCCCCTCTCCAAGTTTGTCCTTGACTACCCAATCGGTGATGGATAGACAACTTTGTTCCGCCGATATTTGTTCGGTGTGCGGATGCTTTTGAAGATCCGAATGCTTGCGGGCACCTCTGTTGGATGTCTCTTTCCGGATCTGTGCCTTTATTATTGCCGATTCGGTCTTTGGCGGAGAGCCTCAAACGTCAAACGCTGATGGTCAGACCTTTGAGGTCGTTTCGTCATCCGACATATCATCGGCTTTTTTACTAGTCGCTTTTTGGTTTTTTCTTTTTTAGCTTGCTTCTTTGTCGGTGTATGTGAGTGTTGCTCTTCCCGCTTTTGAGCCTCTAACCGCCTGATTCTTTTTTCGCCCTCTCTTTCGTGCTCGTAGCAAGAAAGTGATTGCTTTAGAAGTGGCATTTGGATCATTGGCTATATCCTCAAGATTAATAGTTTCCTTTGCTCGATCTTTATGAGGTCGTATTTGGGCCTCTTTTTCGGTCATATGGTCGGCTTTGTTCCGACCTCTCCGTTTGGGTGTTCCTAGATTGAGGCATTATATTTCTTTTTTCTGCCTCGGCTAACTAGGGGTTTGTGTATGGGTTGGTTTTTGGATTTGGATTGAAAAAATTACCCTCCTTCTAGCGCCAATCGTCATGTAGTCGTTTAGGTTGATGAGTATTATGTGGCTAATTTAATTACAACTTCGCAAAACAAAACATATCGTGTAAGATAACGATAAATAAGATGAATTTGTTGACCCAGTTCGTCAACAAATGACTACTCTGGGGGCATACCAAGCCAGGATGTAGTATTATGAGCTTTACACGTACAGTTCTTGATACATCTTATGAAGATGAATCGATGCAGGTTATCGAATGAGTTCTAGGGTTTTTCATATATGTGGATGAACACTCTAATTTTTCTATTCCTCACCTCTCGCGGATTTTTTGTAAAGCTATATTTCGGGATTATTTTCTGAACCCACCCCTTTCTTCTTCTTTTTTCTTCCATTTATAGTACTTCGTCAAGCATGAGCTGGATTCTTTGGATCATGCAAGAACTCCGGTGGTGTTGCCACGTTTCTGACTTCATCTTCTAGATTGATCTTTGTACAAACGTCGTCTGTAGGACGCTCTTTTGATCGTCAGAATTAATCTTTTGTTCGGTTGGACTTTCTGTTCGTCGCTTTTAAGATGTCGATTCCAGAGATTTGAGTTGAACATATCGACTTCGGTTACGTTTGTTCGGTAGGTCGCCGAGCAATTACGATCGATTGGCGAACAAAAAGTAACTCATCCACCGGGCATGATTATTATATTCAAATATTACACGTGTCGCTCTTTGATGTTCGATTAATCCTGATTTATTATATCGAACACAACATTAGTGATTAACACTTTAATGGTAAAATGTTAGTTCTCATTTTTATTATATATTTAACAATTATAGTGTTATTTTTTGGGATATTATGTATTCTTTATGTTTATGGATGATAAATTTAATTTGTAGGAGGCTATATATATGAATTGTTATGGTTGATTAATGGTGAACTTCAAAATATAAAAAATTATAACAATTGCGATTAATGAGTAATGAATTTTGTTTGTACAAAAAAAATTATTATATTTTTTTTATGGTGATAGAATCCAACATAAATTATTTGATTATATTTGATTTTGATGAATTTAATATATTAAAGCTTTAAAAAATAAAAAAAATAAAATACTAAAAAAATTAATAGTGGGTCGGCCTGCCTAAACCCTCAGCCCGTCAATTAGTGAGTTAGGTTGAGATTTTATAACCCACCAATTTTTTTATCTGTTCCGCCAAAAGGTGGGCTTTTGCTGGTTTTTTTGTCTGTCCTAGGGGCCCGCTTGACAACTCTAATTTATATTTCTTGGAACACAATACATATGTCAAATGATAAAAAAAAAGCCCCCAAGGGCATAGCCAAGTTGGTAAAGCTTGTGGTGATGTGGGGAGAAATCCCCCAGCAACGTAGGTTCGAACCCCGTGTGGGACAAATTATTCATTGAAACATTATGGGGTTTGTCCTGGGGATTGAATCCTGTTGGCTCTCTCCCACAAATGTCTGTCACTTGGGCACATCCTTCGATTTACAACCCCCCGGCTGAGGGGCCAACGGCACGGGTGGAGAGAGTTTCTCGTCTCTTCCTCACAAAAAAAGAATGAAAAAAAAAAAAGTCAATTATGATGCGGTTCAGAAGCTAGCACTGAATTTTTTAAATAGTTAAAAGTATCATCCTAAATTATGATGCCCCATCGCATTGTGAATGCAAATGTTTGTTGCACCCAAGATGATATGTGCGGGAGAGAAAGTGGGAGAAGTAGCAGGAATTGTGAATATCTTATCATGTGAGAGTGAGACCGATGCATGAGGGAATGAGCTAAGAAACCCCAGATGGATGCATGCAGTAAAGATAATTAAAGCTGTTACAGCAACAAAAGTTATGAAATCAGAGACCAAAAAATAGAATGAAGCTGTTACCTGTCAACGTCTTCCTCCATGTATTATTTTATTCAATTTCATATGAAATTATAATGCTACTCATATTTTTTATTGAGATACACCTGCATGAGACGATATTTCTGTGAGACATAACATAAGTTGGGTATTGACGTTTTAACACTTTAAAAGGAATGTATGTGATTTGTGCTAAATTGTACCCGTCTCATATGAATTTTTATCTTTCTATTTATTAGGCTTTCCCACTAAATCTATCCTTTTTTTTAATTAGCTAATGATAACCTATTGAGACGGTCTTACAATACAAGAGGGTATATATATCTCATTAATGTGAGATCATTACATATTTCTTTTCATTAAGTTTAAGTTTCACCAACTTAATCTACCAATTAATTTATCTTTTTGTTATACAAACACACAATTAGTGTACCTTTATACATAAAATTAATAATTATACGCCTTCCGTCCTGATTTAGATTATTCAAATACTATTTGACTCGTGTTTTAGCGAACGTGTTGTGTATTAGTATTTGAAATGATAAAGAGGTTTATAAGGTGAAATATGATAATCTTACCCTTCATTTATCCTACGTCTCCTTAAAAGTTACTTTACATTTCATATATTAATAAACAATTCGCTCGCTAAAACCCGAGCCAAAAGTAAAATGGCCAAACAAAATCAGAACGGAGGTAGTATTATTTTTTATTAATTTACTGTATGAAATACGAAAAGCCTAATTTTTTAATTGTTTACCTCCTGTCATTGGACCGGCTCTGAGCTAGATTCCTCGGTCCCCTTGCTACAACGGATTTGGATCCTTTACATTTCGTTTCCGTAAATTTCTTATAAATTTCGAAAAGAGAAAGACACAGAATAAATTAATATAAGAAAATATAAAGTGTGGAACACCTGCATTGTGTATTTCTCTCTCCGAAATTTATAAAAAATTTACACAAAGAAATGGAAATGATCCAAATCCTGTCAGAACTCTGTGAATTTTCGTTTTTTTGATTAGCGAACCACTGTTTGTTCGTGAATTTATACTTCTTGGCCGATTTTTGACCACATATTTTTCGTGCATTGGCCGATTTTTGACCGCAACTCAGAAAATTTTGATGAAAAAATCACTATTCAATTTAGCTGGAGGGCATAAACGAGTGAGAAAGTGTTATGACAGACTTATTATGCAACAATTTTAAAAATAATAAGTAGAACATAAATCTTGAGAATTTCTATGTGTCATTATTTTTATAAATTGGGCACCCCAGCTAAGTAAAATTCCTGAGTCAGTCTCTGTAACATTTTGTGCATTGTAAATCTCTAGCAAAATTATTAGTTTTTACATGCTAATATTATAGTTTTTATAAACAGTAATATAAGTGGTGTATGGGGCACAATGTGCGCAAACTATTTTGCTAAAACAATTTGGGAAAAATTGAAATTTCAGCAAGAGATCCAAAATTGATTTTGGATCCCTTCCTACACAATTAACACAGTGTTGTGTAAGGGAGGGATCGTTGAATCACACACGCACACCCACTTAGGTATGTGTGTTAGATACAACGTCCCCTCTTGCACGTATAATAAACAATTCAATCCAACTTAATCCATTAATAAACAATTCATTTATCTCTCCTCCACTTATACAATTTACAACTCAATCCAATCTTTTTCTTTTTCATACTTTATCAACAACTCAATCCAATCTAAAATAATTTTTCTTTTCTATTATTTAATAATTATATTTATTTATTGTTGGTCCCGGTGCTAACGAGTCTCACACGTGTATGGGGGGGAATACACGTGTTCAGTGATTTTTAAAACTTTTCTTTCACTGAGGTCAGATGGGTCAGGTTATCCTGATAATTTTACCCTGAGAAGCACGGATTGCCCTGAGTCAAAGTCTATTGAGACAATGATTCTGAGCTGCTTTCAGAAGCTTCAGATTAGCCCAACTGATCCTGAATTTATCAGAGATCCTATCTCTGAACAAATTCAAGCATCACAAAATATATCCATAAATTTGTTCCAAAATACCACTTCAACTATGGAAAAATGGTCTGTAAAAGAAGATGTAGTCCTAATGTCTTCTTGGGTTCAAGTTAGTGAAGACAAAACACGTGGCAAAAATCAAAGAGTTGTCTCAATTTGGGTACGAGTGCATAAATTGTAAGAAGAAGCTCGAAAAGAAAATTCACTAGGGTTACGTGAAAGAAATCGAGATGCACTAAAAGGTAGTCATCAACGACTTAATAAAAATGGAAACAAGTGGGTTGCCGCTTGCAAAGAAGCATATCGCCGAAAAGAAGTGGAATGAGTCAACTGGATATTGAGAGAGAAACTCATTCCATTTATGAAGCAGATGGCAAAAAAAAATAAAAAATTCAGGACTTGAACGTGTTTAATGAAGTTATGTGTAAACATCCCAAGTGAGAAATATATTTAGATGATTTAACACGTTATCGTGTTGAAGATGACGAAGGTGATGATGAAAGCAGTGGCAGCTCGAAGAGATCAAGGACCAGTGAAGATGGAGCATATTCCATCCCCACTAATCCAAAAACTCCAGGCAGTGGCGGTTCATCTATTTCACGTCCTATAGGTAGAGATAAGGTGAAAAAAAAGGGAAAATGTAAGGCATCACAATCTCACGTTGATAACTCAGAAATTGGTGAAGAAATTCGTGCATTGAGACTCACTAGAAATGCTGAGGTTGAAGTGATTAAGGACCTGGGAAAAGAGAGAATTAATATGGAGAATAGAAAAATGCAACACACACTTTTGTTGGCATTAATGGAGAAAGATCACTTAACCCCAAAAGAAGAAGAGATGAAATTCCATCTAATGTCAAAGTTCATGTAATTTTATTTTATGTATTTTTAGTTTTGTCTTGGAAGCTTTTTATTCGTGTGATTTTAGTTAATGTCATGTAATCGAATTATTTTAATTATGAAGTCGAGTTATTTATTTTTGTCCATTATTTTGAGTTCACATGTACTTGTCCAATGCTCCTTCATTATTAAAGTTCACATGCACATGTCTAATTACATGATTTCAATTATTACAAGACATTTATGCTTTCAGTATGATGAGAAGTCACATGCATTTGTCCATTATTTCAATAATTTCACCCACAATTACCTTTTTTCACATGTCCATTGAATCAAATCTCATGCCAAATTATGACGAGTCATATCAACTTTTTTCACATGCACTTGTCCATTAAATCAATTCACATGTCAAATAGTAATTAAATCTTGATCAATTTGATTTTGTTTTTCAATGAGAAGACGTTAATTAAGTTCGGTTTATAGTAGCTAAACATTGAATAATGTCACTGCATGTTTTGCATTGACTTAATTAACTAGTTATGTAATCATCACATTTTCTTCACGGGTGCTCCTGCCATAAAATGTTCAAAGTTTTAGCTAGTGTCATGAGTTGATAACATGAGTGCTCCTGCCATCAAATCCACACTTTCATTTTATTCACATGTTATATCTCCACTACAAAGTTTTAGCTAGCTAGACTTTCATTTTATTCACGTGTCAAATAGTAATTAACATTATTAAAGTTGTATCTCCACTCTTCATTTTCTACATATATCCTCTCAAACCACTTTTCTTTCTTTTTTTTTTTGACAGGATCTCTCAAATCACATTAGACTAACAATAAATCCCTATCTTTTTCTCCAGCTTTCTCTCAAACATAATTCCTTCAATTTTTCAAATGTCTCTCGCTAAAAATCAAGCAACAGATAACGATTCGAGTTCTGATTCTTTTAATTTAATCGAATTTGATGAATGGCAAAAACGGGTTACTCATCAAAATCATCACATGGATCGCATCATAGAGGATCTCCTCTTAAATAATCTTAATTTGAACGAAGGAGATCCCACTCCTAGAGATAGATTGCAACCAACTACGGGACAAAAAAGATCAAATTTTCAATCTTTAATTACTTGTTTGTGTTACTAAATACTAAGTCACACTTAAACTCTATAATCTCGATATATTGGTGCACAACACACTTATGTGCATTTTATAATCATACAACTTGTTGTACTAAAAGATGCAATTTGTTTATATTGAAATGTACAATTATTCTTCCATATTAATAGTTTCACGATTCAGTATAAACAAGTTACATATTCCAATATAACAAGTTGTATAATTCTATAATACAATATGAGTGTACGGTGCAATTGAATGCACATGAGACCAACTCTTTCAACAATTGGGACATTGGTGCATGTGCATCCAATTGTCCACGAATATTGGAGGCCCAATATAACAATTCAACGAGCAAAACAAATTAAAAGAAATAGGCCCAAAAGAAAATAGGTAGCATCTCAACTTTCCTATGCATTTCCTGCACAATGTAAGCACCCAAAAATGAAAATAAAATCACTGGCCATCTTCTGAAATTCGGGACCAATACATAACTTATTGGGTCCTGTTATATACACCCTCAACATTAGGACATACACACCCTGAAAATTTATATTATTTTATTATAATTATTAAATTACTCATATACTCTTAATGATTAAAAAAACAAAGTAACTAATACCTCACACACTCACCCCTTAGTGAATATGAAAAGTTTATTCTTTCTTAAAAAAATTGGACAGTTTTTGAAGTTGGTTATCCTCGGGTGCTTCACCATCGCCATAGCAGTATCACTACGACTTAGTTTGTTTTGTTTTTTTTTTTTTTTTTACAAATATGATCAAAACGCAGGGTCTCTTACATAAGCATTGCTTTGTTCTTTATTTTTGTAGGTTTAGTATTGTTCTATGTATATATTACCCATTTTTCAAAAAAAAATCTCATCATTGCATTTCAAACCTAGGTTGTCGAAAATAGACCACTTTTTCAACGAATTTTTGCCAAAATTTTTATAATATTTCAATACATTTTTGTCGAAATTTTATGTATATTTTACCAATTTTTTTTTAAAAAAAGTCTCGTCATCGCAATTCCAAACCAGATTTGTCAAAAATATACCACTTTTTCAATAAAAAAATTTGAAACTTTGATAATATTTCGATATATATTTGTCGAAATTTTGGCTGAAATTTGGAAAACCAGTTCCGAAAATCTGCCATACAATATTTCTTCAACCAACGTCCGTTTTGCCACAAAAAACTAAAGACACGAACACTATCATCATAAATTCTAAGCACAATCATCAAATATGTTCACGAATTGCATAAGCATTCACCTCGATTTTCTAAAACTCACGGTTTTCATAAAAACCTTATAGTAAGAGTATGGAAACTATCATTTGTTAACGTCTACAACATTGTCCAATGACTTCATGGTCATCATTGTTGTCGTCGTTCGTGGAAACGGCCGAATTGTGTCTAAGAGATGGGGCTTGCTTATATTTGAAATGAATTGAAAAAAAAGGGTAATTTTAGTAATTTATGGGGTGTGTATCTATTAATATCTAAAAGAGTGTGTGAGTGAAGTAACAGGGGATAACCGGACCCTAACTTATTTCAGTCGCCAAAAATTGACCCAAAAACGAATGAAATATCAGCATAGTCCAGTTATTAACACCCCGAACTTTAGGAGATACACCCACTAATTAAACAAAATTCAACAAATATCTCATACTACCCTTATCATTTTTAATTAAAATATCAAAACCCTAATCCCTAATTCTCACCGCCAGCCACCCCATCCGCCGTCATTCGCTGCCCCCGCCAGCATTCGCCACCCATGCCAGCATTTCTCCATCTCTTAAATTTTTACCTTCTTTCCAGTCATTTGCCCTGCTTCCGCCGCCCGTCGCCATCATTTCATTTGCCACAACTTCCCATGCCCGCCGCCGTTTGCCGTAGGCATCTCCCTCTCTTAATTTTTACTTTTTTCCGGACCTTTAATCAATTTCGTAGAATCTGATCGAAAATCACCACCTTTTACGACCGTTTTTTCTACCAAAATATATCTATATGATACTTTTTGACATAAATTAATTGAAACAAACAATATTTTTAGAATTTGATTTGTCGAAAAGAAAATGAAAAGAATATTTACCTAGAATTAAAATTATTATTTTGGGGAAGGAGTGATGGAGAATGAAGAATTTGGGAACAGATGTGGCCGGGGTTGAGCAACTGATGGGTGGAGGGAGGGCAAACAGAGGCGTTTTTAGAGGGGAGAGAAAATGAAGAGAGAATGAGGGGTGGTTTTGCAGCGGCCGACAAAAAGTGAAGAAACAAGGCGGAAGACAAAAAAAAATTAATTAATTTTTTTTAAAAAAAAAGGGTATAATAGGTAGTCCATAATTTGTTTTGGTGTATCTACTAATGATGGGGGTGTTAATAACCGGACCCATATCAGCAACATGCAGCCTGGCCCAACCCTGGCTTAATTAATGCAAGAGTATGTTTAGTGTGAAAATTTTCATGTATGAAAATCTATAAAATTGTCCTAAATCAATTATTTACATCCTAAACACTAAATAATGAACCCTAAATTATGACTTATTCGGGCCGGGTGAACCATAAAACACTTGGGCCGAGTGAATCATGAACCACTCAATTTTATCTACCTTCACCAATTACAGAATTTAGTTGTAAATTAAATTTTTTTCATATATGAAAATTTTCATTCTAGACTTTATCTTTAAAACAATATAGCGATGACAACTACTTCAGTGCAAGGAACAAAATACTCCCTCCACTTCCCTTAAAAAAAAAAAAACAACTCCCTCCATTTCCTACTTTCATCCATCTCACAGAAATAAATTTATTACAATGTTTAAAATATCATTATTTTTTTTTTTTCATTTTTTTCCCTATTTAACATATTTTATTATTAATAAATTATTTTGAAGAACAAAAGATCAAAACTTAAAAAGAAAAAAAAATATTATTTTAATTATAAATTGAGTTGAGTTTGCAAAACACCCAGTTAATAAAAGATATGAGAAAATTACAGGCTAAGTTTTGTATGCATTTAAATGCCCTGTGCACTGATAGTGCATTTTAGAACCATGCAATTTTTTATTCTAAAAAATATAACTTGTTTATATTGAATCATGCAACTATTAATATAGAAAAATAGTTGCACAATTTAATATAAATAAGTTGCATTTTTCACTATAACAAATTATACGATCCTAAAATATATTTTGAGTGCACATTGCACCTGAATGAACATGAAATCCTTTTTTTTTTTTAAACCGTCTCTCAAAACTTTTGACTTTTAAAAATGTTTCACACTATTTTATGGCAGATGGAAACATCCCTAGATCGGTTTAATTAATTTTCACTAATAGAAAAACGATCCATGTCCTAGCCACTGACGTCCTCTTCTTCTTTCCCTACTTTCTTGTTCCCTACTATTATTTTTATATAATAAAAACAAGATGAGTAGGTTTTCTGCATATTAGGCGTAATATGCAACTTAAGTATATTTTTAAAACGTTCAATTTGTTTATTCTAAAATATTCCAACTTAATTTCAATAAAAGGTTGAGCGTTGTGTAAATAAATTGAATATTTTAATAAATAAATTAAATATTTAAAAAATGAACTTGAATTGCATGATACGAATGTGCATATAAAATTTTGCCAAAAAAATATTAAAACTAGCCTAACCAACTTCTTACATAATCAAACCGAAAATTACAGAACATACGAAAATTATAAAACATACTCTATCCAGTATAGTCGGCTGGCGGTCACCGCTATGCCTATTTGAGAGCAATTCAAATAAAATTCAAACTACATTTAATATTTTTTGTTAGAGTCCGAAATCAAGAATACCTGCATCTAGTAGATTAATTTGCAAAAAAAATTGGAAGATAAGGCTAATTAATGAGAAAAATAACAAACTTTTATTGAATTTCGTTTTGAACGGAAGTGGTATCAATTGAAAATTGACTTAATTATCAATAAAGTCATGACTTTTTTCAATTGAAATTTAATTTAATATTTTCTATTTTGATTAATAAGACCTTATATTTATATTTTTTTTTGCAATTTGAGAATACATGCCGTATTTTTCTTTGAGTCTTGACCATGAATAACGTGGCTTTCAATTTTAAAAAAAATATATTGTAAAAATGAAAAAATATATTGTCTATAAACTCTGCTATATCAGGTTAGATGCCACGTCATTCACGATCAAGAGTTGCAAAAAAAATTATAAAGATGTAGTTTATTTATCAAAATCGAAAAATTCAGATTAAATTGCTATTTAGAAAAGAAAAAAAATCGTGATTTTATTCACAGTTAAACCTTTAGATTTTGCTATAAAAAATTTCAATAAAAATAATATTTTCGGGAATAATAAAATAATGGACATGAATATAAAATTTCATTATGAAAAGTATCAATTCATATGATGAAAAATATTAATTATATATTAAAAACGTGCTAATATTATTTAAACTACAAATTAATATTTTATTTTTATATGAACTAGTATTATTCTTTATATTAACTAATACATCTAATTATATTTGACAACATTTTTTTCCGACTGAGTCAAACTATAATCTAAATTGTGTCAAAATTAAATTATTGTATGATACAATTAGTAGGCCCTTATGTTTTTTCCCATGTAATTTGAAAGGATATGATATTTGTACAAAATAGTACCAAGAAACTCTTGTTATGTTCAAATGCAGACAAAAATACATTCGCCTAAGTTTGACAACATGGGACCCAGGCATCCAGCCACCGTCAGATCCGACGGCTCAGATTGACCCTTCCATTTTTTCAGGTGTACGCTTCCGCATAAGTTTGAAATTATAAATCAAGCTTGATAGCTCAAGTGGTTAGAGTTCCACCACCTGAGATTTTGAGGTCCTGGGTTCGAGATACAGAGAGAGAATATTATTCCCTTTTGAGGTGGTCCCCCTCTTTTGGGGTGGTGGTCTCCCTGTTGTTGGGTTGCGGTTCCGGTTGCAGTTTCGAGTTGCGGTTTCGGGTGGTCCCCCTCTTGTGGTGATTGCGATTCCGGTCTACAACAAGATGAAATGATTTTACCATGTACCCGATGATAGAAGAAATTATTGTAATTGATTATGTTTGAAAACTATTGTAATTGATTGTCTTTCAAAAAAAAGTTTGAAATTAAATTATGCAATTCTCTTGTTTTCTCTAATTCAATTGGTATCTAAAATATTTAAATCATCTAATTATAATAAATACCAATTTCACTATCAATCTACTATATAAATCCATTAGATAAGTAGGTTTAGTGTGAAATTTTTCACATGTGAAAATAACATAAAATAAAAAAAGTCTATTTTCGCAGGTTAAAACCTATCTCGCGAGTCACCCGCCTAAGCAGTTCGCGGATCCAATCCGAAATATATATGTTGATGGGGATATTCCTTCTGTGCATTGTTGTGTCCAACTGGTTAAAGCACTAGTTTATTTTAATGAGAGGTCATGGCTTCAATTCCCATTCTTTCACCATTTCATTCTTTTTAAAAGAATTTCTTTGTAAAATAATGTAAAATCTTTTAAAAAATTTATCATTTTTTTGCAAAACAGAGCATCATTTTATTCTTTGTTAAATATTTGCTTTGTATCATCTAAAAAAAAGTATTTACATTATGATAAATGTAATAGTACCACAACTTTTATAAAATAGTATTACATCATTACACTTGATAACACTACGTCATTACACAATACTACACTGAATTGCATTATATTCAAAAATTACACTTAACAATACATAGTACTATTTTTTTCCACCTTTAATACCATCAAAATAATCATCAAAATATCATTCCCCTCTTATTCTCCAACCACATTATCAACCACTTCATCAGCATATATCTCATTCTTCTTTGACTCAGTCTTTTCACTCATTTCCAGTCATTGTCTTTGCCACCCATTGGTGTCACATTTTCTTCACGGTATCTCACCTAAAGACACATAGTATTACATTATAAGGAACACAATGTGACCTAAATTAAATACATAATTACAGTATTACATGTTCATGTTCGGTATTACATCATAAGCCAAATAATATTACATCATAAGACAAATAATATTATTTCAAGCACATAGTAAGACAAATAGTTACATTTTGTGATAATTGGTTTCCAATTAAACTTCA
This sequence comes from Stenogyne calaminthoides, assembly GCA_037126765.1. Classification (NCBI taxonomy): domain Eukaryota; kingdom Viridiplantae; phylum Streptophyta; class Magnoliopsida; order Lamiales; family Lamiaceae; genus Stenogyne; species Stenogyne calaminthoides. The sequence goes on from JBBCBC010000007.1 coordinate 9,616,585, forward strand.
TAAACAACAATCATAAACGTCTTTTACTTTGATTTCAAATAAGAAAATGAAACAGTATTACAAGCAAAACATAACAGTGTTACATTGAAAATATAACAGTATTGCATTTAAAACAAAACAAAAAAGTAAAATTCTGAAGGGTATTCAAAGCAAAAACTAAAACAGTATTACATGCAAACCATGATAGTATTACATGCAAAAACATTACAGTATTGCATTCAAAACATAAGAAAACGTAGTAAAACATAACTCGTTCCTCCGAAATTCATTGGAAAAACATACAAACATAACTTTGTGAAAAGAAATCGCAAGAATATAAAGAAGATAGAAGGAAGAGTGAATGACAGAGCAAAAGAAGAGCATCACATTTAAGAATTAAAACTCACTCACAACAATTCACCATACAATTGAACAAAAAGACTTAGTTTAAACAATAATTCTACCGAAAACGCAAATTGAACAAAAATAATGGTGTAAAGACAACTGATACTGAGAATGAATACAAACACATGCATTCTTGTCTGTTGATTCATGATCCACAATTTTTGCTCATTATGCAATTAAACTATGGGAATTATGTATTGGACCAACGCACATTCTCACTATATTTCTAACAAACATGATTTATTATTGAACTCATAATACTATTCCAAGAACAAGTCATCAGAAATTACAAGATAAAACACTGATGTTTGTGTTAAATGATGAATTAATGATGAATGAATATGTGTACTTACATGTATGATTCTAGAATAGAATATAATTCTTAAATAGATAAATATATACAAACCTAATAGCAAACTGAATAACAATCGAAATATGATATTATTCACATCTAATTCCTGTCTTTCTACATAAAAGTGAAACAACTACTGATTTTCAATTTAGATTGGTTTTCAATATATAACAGAAAGCCAATCGCAAGTTCAGTTCCTAAATTTAAATTTTATAACAATTGAAATATAATGAAATGTTATATGCTGAAACTACAGTTTAGAATATAAAATAACAAAGAATTGCTCAAACTGACTGAATCCAATTAAAAATCAATAAAACCTAAACTATTCATCAACAATCGTAACAAGAAAACTTTAAAAAGAAAGGGCTTTCCCAGATACCTTGTCAATCACGAACTTCAATTGTCGAGCCCGTGATGTGGACATCGCATTCGATGGAATAGATAACAATCTTCTCAATCAATCGGAGATTCTCAATACGGAGGAAGTGAGGCGGGGATCAGGTGGAATACCAGGCGAGAGGAAGGGGAATCAGATAGATTTTTTTGCAACGTGAGCGAGATTTAGGAGTCTATTAAGGTTTTTGGCAAATTGGCTATGGCAGCATCGCAACTAATTTGGTGAGGATGCGATTGAATTTCAGAGAGAAAGAAGCGTATAGGCAATTTTAATAGAGAGAGAAAGGGGAGGGCTGAAAGATAGAAAATAATATCTGATCCGAACATAGAAAGTGGTAGGGTTTAATTGAATATGAATTTTTTCATTTTCATACTAGACTTTGTCCCATTAGTATAGTTCTAATTCGTATGTAATCATTTGTTGATTTGATTTGACTTGGAGAAATGTTCATTAAATTAAAACATAGTTAATTTAAGAAAATATCCTTTGACATAATTCAAAGATTCACCAAGTAATTTTAGAAAATAAAACAAAAAATATGTGTAGTTTTTATATCATGCTATATATTTTGTTGAATTGTAAATATAGATTATAAATTTGAAAATTGTTTATAGGAACTTATATATGAAAAAATAAATTTTAATTTTAAAAAATTGTATCATATTATAGTAAATTATACATATTATTTTTAAATTCATTCTACACGTTGTAATAAATTGTTTACGGCGCACATGGAAGAAGAGTGCATTCAATCATTTTCCACCTCAATTTTCTAATTTATTACAAATGTTGAATTTTGTAAAGTGAGATTTTTTAAATGAATATATAGGGCTGGAGGAAATACCGAAAATATCGGTATACCGCACTTACCGTACCGAAAAATATCGAATTTATTGAAATTTTCGGCATACCGAAATTTTCGGTACGGTAACGGTATATGAATATAGAAATTTCGATATACCGCTATATACCGAAATATTTTCGGTATACCGAATATTTTCGGTACATTCGGTATACAGAAATATTTTCGGTATACCGAAAATCCTATATTGAATTTCATATATTTTTTTAAAAAATAAATAATAATTATATTATATATATATACACACACTAACACACAAATCACAAAAATGAAACCCTAACTCGGTCTACACCCGCCTCCCCTTCTTCCCTTCTCACCCTTCTCCCCTTCTCACCCGCCTCCCCGCCGTCGTCGCCCACAACTCCATCTACATCCCCACTCCGATTCGACTCACATACATTTCTCTCCTCCCAGCCGCTGTCGCCCCGCCTCCCTCTCGCCGCTGTCGCCCCCGCCTCCCTATCGCCGCCGTCGCCCCGCCTCCCTCTCGCAGTCGTCGCCCAGCCTCCCTCACGCCACCCGCTCTCTTCCCCATTTCCAGTTTCTTCAATCGGCCGCCGTCGCCCAAGCCAAGCCATCCACCACGTGACCACGCCGTCGCCGTCACCGTCGCCCAAGCCAGGCCACCCGCTCTCTTTCTCCCTCACATCTCTAATAAAGTTATGCTCTTTTTTTTTCTTTTTTTTATGCAAGAATCGAAATTTGTTAAATTAAGAATTGTTGAGGGTGTTAAATTAGGGATTGTTGGGGGTGTTAATATGCTGAGATTGTCTGATTTGAATTGCATACCAATTTTTTGGTTTGGTTCGGTTTGAATTGCATACTAATTGTTGGGGGTGTTAATATGCTCGAATTTTGGTTTGGTTTGAAGTAGAAGCAATTTTTGCAATGGTACGATATCGGTATCAATATTGGCATACCAAAAATTTCGATATACCAAAAATACCAAAATTTTCGATATATCAAAATTTTCGGTATACCGTTGTCATACCGAAAATTTCGGTATACCGAAATTTTCGGTATGACAACGGTATGACTTTTTTCAGTATCGAAATTTCGGTATACCAAAATTCGGTATACCGAAATTTTCGGTATGACAACGGTATGAATTTTTGGTATACCGAAAATTTCGGTACGGTAACGGTATGACGAAAAAAATTTCGGTATGTCGTACCCTCCACCCCTATGCATATATCAACATTTATATAAAAATTAGTAAGTCATTTTTAATATAGTTACATTAAATTATAATTAAATTTAATCACATTTATTAACTGAGGAATTAATAAATTTTACCACTAGTTTAGCTTTCTTCTCCTTTTACGTCTCTTTCTTACCGTTTTAAATAGCTAGCAAAATTTGGTTCGAAAAAAAAAATTGCTAACAAAATTTTACCAAAACGACAAAATTTCAAAAAAAAGTAGAAGCAACAAACAATCTTATACACAGTAATGTCCAAGAAAAAAAAAGGGTGCAAGAATATAAAAATGGCATTTTTTCTAAATAGAGTCTTGATTTTTAAAATCCCACTAAACAAAGAAAACTACAGCGCATAAAAAAAAATGGCGATGGAAAGTAAGTATAGACAACGACAGAATATAGAAGCTGTACAAACACAGAAGAATTGCCATTTATAAAAAGTGGGCTATTATTTTGTGTATGTATATGTGATAGCTGTATGTATAGGTTTGAAAATAAAATAAATGTTAAAATAATTGACGCCGACGGCCAACCAGAGCAAAATTCATTCTGTCTTTTGAGACTATTCTTTCTTTTCTAGAGACAACCAACAAAGAAAAGTACCCCTTCTCTCTCTCTCTTTTTATTTCTTGAATTTTAAGGTGAAAGTTGGAGACTTTCTTGATTTCTTGATCTCTATTGTGCTTTGTTCTGTTTATTGGGAAATTGTTTGTTTGTTTCTCTCTTTTTTGATTTGGGGGTTGTGAAAGATTGAGTTGGAAAGGGTGAGTGTTTATGGAATGTTGTGATCTTTGTTGAGATCTTTTGGGTTTTTTTGATTCTTGGTGATTTGTTTTGAGTTTAATTTATGTGGGGTTTGTGTTGTTATGTTGAAACTGTGCCTTATTGTGTGGAAAGATGCTGTCTTTTTCTTGTTTTCTGAAGTGTTTCTTGAGAGGCTTATTTGTGGTTAGTTGTTCTTATGTTTGGACTGTTTCAGCCTTTTTTGTGTATGAATTTTGTTTATAGATTGAATGGATGTTTATTAAGGCCTTTGTGCAGGAAGATCAATCAGCTCATGATTTAGGGTTTGAAATCTTGATTTTGGTTGGTATTTATTGAATTCAGGTGATGAAATGCAGTAGGAATGTGATTATATATTTGCTTATTATTGATTAGAAGTTCCTTTAATTGAATTTCTTGATTCTTGTTTCCATTTTCTGTTTGAATCTGGCAAGCTTTGTGTAATTCTGTAGGGTTCGTCGTCTCGATCTTTACCATCTTAAATGTACTTCTTTATAGATGTGTTGAATTGAGGTCCTTTGTTATGGATTTGCTTATGGTAAAATTAAGTAGAAGTGAGATATATTTAATGAAGTAAGCCTTGGTATTTACTCGTTTTATGATTGGTTTTGTAGAATTTGGATCGAAAATGTCGGGTGGGGGTACACAGAGCAGTTTACGAAAAACTCTTGGTGCCCTTAAGGATACCACCACTGTTAATTTGGCTAAAATTAACAGCGACTATAAGGTATTACTAAGTTCTACTTTAAGGTACTATTAAGTTTCTCATAAGTAGCCCCGATTTGATTTTGTTCTCTTGTTCAGGATTTGGACATTGCCATTGTTAAGGCGACTAATCACGTCGAACGCCCTGCCAAAGAGAGGCACATAAGAGGTAGATCGTCATCAAATTTGGCTTTACGTATCTTCATTTTGTTACTGTTTAATTATTATTGTAATCTTTATTTTGCATAATTTTCTTTAAAAGGAGACATCTTTAACTGTACGTTCGAACAAAATTACAGCTGTCTTTGCTGCCATATCGGCCACAAGGCCTCGTGCGGACGTTGCATACTGCATACATGCACTCGCTAGAAGATTGGCGAAGACTCATAATTGGGCGGTATGTGATCACGAGTATTGATAAAATATAATTTAATTTCTTGGATTAATCTCATTAGTACTAATTATTCATCATTGCTGTTATTTCTGATTACGTCGAGTTAATAAGTATCCTCGTATTCATATAGGTCGCCTTGAAAACATTGGTTGTTATACATCGAGCATTGAGAGAGGTGGACCCCACGTTCCAGGAAGAAGTTAACAACTATGGTAGGAGCAGAGGCCATATGCTTAACCTAGCTCATTTCAAGGATGATTCGAGTCCTAATGGTATAGCTTTTATTTTCGTTTTCTTTTTTTAGTCAACCAAATGCTGCGGAAATGAAAATATTCAGTAATAATCAAATTGCATTTTGTCTCATCGTTAGCTTGGGATTATTCGGCTTGGGTGCGTTCTTATGCACTATTTTTGGAGGAGAGGTTAGAGTGTTTCAAGGTGTTGAAATACGACATAGAGACCGACCGGCTGGTATGGCTTCTTCTATATAGTAGTCATTTAGACTTTATTTTGGAAAATTTATTTTCTTTTTTCCATAGTTATTAATGGCGCAAGGCGCCACAAGGCGCAAAGCAGCGCCTGGTGCCTTAGGTGCGCGCGTCTTGCATCCCTGGAAAAAACAACATAAGACCTTGAAAATTTCTTAGTAAACCTAACCATGGAAGTAAACCTAAGTTAATCATACTAACATATAATTAACTAACAAGTTGAAGGTTAAAAACATATAAATCACACAAAATAAAGAGTAAAGACATAAACTTCAAATCATAGAAGTACGATAATAACAAACAGTAAATATCCAGCTTAATCACGAAATTAAAGACATAAATAGCAAACTAGTCATCTCCATCAACAAATTTATCATAATTCATAAGAGATAGTATTTTTTATAATTCTGATGTTATTTGACAAATAAAAAAATATTTATTTTTATTTCAAACCCTAGATGTACGCAAGGCACGCCTTAGGCGCGCCTTTTGTCCCAAGTCGAGGCGCCGAAAGGCGCTCCCAGGCGAGCGCCCAGAAAATCCCAACCGCCTGGACCTATGGCAGGCGAGATGGCTGGCGCCCCGAGTGCCTGGCGCCTTAGGCGCGCCTTTAATAACTATGCTTTTTTCACATTTGTATTAGATATAATTTTTTCTTCGTTCTTCATGTTATCTTTCTCACTCAATTTTTGTCGCAGAGAACGAAAGATCTCGACACGCCGGAGTTACTTGAGCAACTACCAGCATTGCAACAACTGCTTCACCGCGTGCTTGGCTGTCAGGTAAATCTATATCCGATAAATCCAACAGTGGAATTTAAAAAAAAAATGTTGTCTTATCAATATTAGGTTGCTATGGTCCATCATTTACCTAATAAGTTGAAATTTATGATATTCAGCCTCAAGGAGCAGCGCTTCATAACTTTATCATTCAATTGGCCCTTTCGATGGTAAGTTCTAGTTTTATACCGCTCTCAAATTATTTGCTACGTCGTCTATAATAATCGTATAATTTTATTTCTTATAGGTTGCTACTGAAAGCATTAAAATTTACAATGCGATAAGTGATGGTACCGTTAATTTGGTTGACAAGGTACGTAGACTTGCAATACTCCGAAACGTCTTTTGCTCTGATACTGATAGTGATAGCAATAACTTGAAGTTTCCATTTTTGATAGTTCTTTGAGATGCAAAGGCATGATGCTATGAAGGCTTTGGATATATATCGTAGAGCCGGTCAACAGGTATGATCTTTAGAATATTTTATGGTGGGGCTATTCACACCCTCATAACCCACCCAAATACACCACAATTTGGTCAAACTTGTAAAAAGAAAAGGTCGAAAATGTCTAATGTTTTATTATGATTATATTTTTCATTTTAAGTTCGTTTTCCTTCTAATCTTTTATTTTGAAAATGTAGTGAATAAATCTATGCTCTGATACTAGTCTCAAGATTAAAAAATTAGAAGAAAAATGGGCTTAAAATGAAAGATATAACCTTTATATAATATGAGGGCATTTTTTTTTTTAATATAAAGTCAATTTTTGGTGTACTTTTGACTTTTTGATCAAGTTGATTTGATTTGCCTAAGTTGGGGTGTAAATACTGAATAGTCCCACTCAATATTTTATTATGTGCATGTAGCAGATTTTTCGAAAGGAAAGCTTTTCTCAGATTAATTTATTTTGTTTATATGTGAAATCTTTAGGCTGAGAGATTGTCAGAGTTCTATGAAATATGTAAAAACCTTGATGTTGGGCGTGGAGAACGATTTATCAAGATTGAACAGGTTTGGCCTCTAGATACTTTTTTTTGGTAAATCTTGCTTCTATATACATTGGTTACGTTTCTCATTTACTTGTTATGATCGTAAAGCCCCCAGCATCATTTCTTCAAGCTATGGAAGAGTACGTACGAGAAGCACCATGTGCTTCCACAGCTCGCAAAGATTTGGTACTCGTCTCTTAAACTTAATATATTATACACACACTATATATATATAGTTGAAGTATTGGTGGTTCAGTATATATATTCATGTAATGTATCTAACATTTCACCAACAAATGAAGCAGACTGATGATAAGCCTAAGACAATCTTAGCAATAGAGTACAAAAAGAATTCAGACGTGAAAGAAGAGCGTCCACAATCCCCGCCTCCTTCCGAACCTGAACCGGAGCCTGTCAAGGTGGAAACCCCTGCTTCAGTACCACCACCCGATTTGCTGGTAAAGTATTCAACGAACTAGATTTGTCGTCTTAATATTTGAGACGTTCGATTAAGTTATTAACTAGATTTGTCATCTTAACATTTGAGACGTTTGATTAACTAGATGTGTCGTCTTGTAGGGCCTGCACGAGCCTGCTCCTGCTGCATCAGAGTTAGACGAGAAAAATGCACTTGCTTTGGCCATTGTACCTGTCGGTAAGTTTTTTCTTGCAACTTCAGTAGTATTTGATCTACTCATGTTACGTAGGTCAAGGTAGTATCTAGCTCGCCCTTAATTCGAGATAATTGCAAAATTGGTCCCATAAATCCGATGCCCCCGGAATTCCGACCGTTTATGTGAGCCTCACTTGAAGTTCGGCAACATTATTATCGTTATAAGACTAGGATTGCGCTATTTTAGAAAGTTATGGGAATTTATTGCTTTTTCATTTGGGACTTAAATCACCAAGATTCAATAAATTTGAGGCCAATTTTGCAATTTATTCTAGGGGTGACAATTTGTGTTTTTGTGTTGTGTTTCGTGTCAACACGATAACGACATGATAAGACTAAACACGAACACAACGTGATAAAAATCTGCTAACAAGACATGAACACGAAAAATATTGTGTCGACACGACATGATATGATACGAATATGATAAGAAAAAAATTAAAATAGAATTTATGTTGTAATAAAACATAACAAAAATACAAATCTCCAATAAAATTACAAAATATCAAGGCATATATATTATAGAAACTGTTTCCAAGATCCACTGGTCGACACAAACATGTCATGAAAATTTCGTGTCTTTATTGTGTTGACATGATAACTACACGAACACGATAAGCTTAAACAGTAACCCACAATTTCTGTGTTGCTTTCATGTCATGTTATCGTGTCGTATCCGGAATTGCCACCCCTAATCTACTCCTTAAGTTCTCAATTTGATTTTCGGTGTTTTTCAGAACAACCCGTTTCCGCTGCGCCAAACCTGTCAAACGGAGGTACCGGCTGGGAACTTGCACTAGTTACCGCTCCAAGCTCCAACGAAACTGCCGTTGCTAGTAGCAAATTGGTACACTTTCACCATCTAGCTACATTATTTTTCATTTACAATCAAAGTGTTGTTTGATTACTAACAAAGCCACACGTTTCCTTGTTTATACTCAAAAGGCTGGAGGGCTGGACTTACTCACTCTCGATAGTCTATACGACGATGCAATCAGAAGAAATAACCAGAACACAAGCTACAATCCATGGGAACAAGGCCCGATGACCCACTCGATGGCCCCACAAATGGAGCATGACCCGTTTTACGCATCGAATGCAGTAGCTGCACCGCCATCTGTGCAGATGGCCGGGATGTATAACCAGCAAAACGCTTTCATGTTTCAGCAGCAACAGCAAATGATGATGATGGGCCCACAACAGACGATGAACCCGTTCGGAAACGGATACGCTACGAGCGGCCAGGCCCACCCGTACGGCGCAGGTATGCCGGTTCAACCCCACAACCCCTATTCAGGCCTCATTTGAGCAAAACACCATTGTGCAAATTTTCAGTTCTTGGAAAATACTAGGATTAAAGGATGGAGATATTTGATAGTATCATATATTGTGCTGAGTGAGTGAAGTAGATGAGATGAAATTCATTCTTGAATAATGGAGTACATATTTTCTTTTGTTTTTTTTGGTCTATTTTTTAAAAAAATTGTTATTATTCTGGGACTTCATAAAATTTGTAGATCTGATTGAGTAATGGAGAAGTATATTTGCTATTGATGAATTTTTGTACAATTCCATTAATGAAAAAGAGTTTGACAATTAATTATTGTCAACAAATTGCTTATTGTTACAGCCTTTTCCATTTTCAAATGTATTTATATTGGGTCATTAGAGTTGGGGCATATTTTTCAGTTGATACATACTCTATTTTCTTGTTTCAGCCGTATTTACCAGGTGATTTATTCTTATGTTAAAAATGATGCATGTATAGTTTTTTCTCTGTTAGAATCTGATCACAAGATTCACAACCGCAGTGAACATGTGTTTCAAATTTTGATTTAGCAATTTTGAGGTTTAATTCAAGATCCATAATAATTGATTCATAAAACTCCCTCTCATGACCGTAAAAAAAAAAAAAGATGCACACTTATATGAGACTGTCTCACAGTGAGACGGGACATAAGTTGAATATTGACGCTTTAACATTTTGGGAGGGATGAGTGTGATTTGTGTTAGGTCTCATATAAGTTTTTGTCAAAAAAAAAAAATCTATAAAAAAGTGGTGCTTTAAGGTTGTAAACCTATTTTACGACAGTTTTGTCCCTACTTAATTTTATAACTTTTGAACCCTAGATTAATTAATTATCAAAGCATTATTAACTTATAATTTATTTGAGTCCCTTGATTACAAATATTGGCTGCTAATCTCCAAAAATATAATTGACCTCTCAACTTCTATCTTTACAATTTATATGTGGAATTGCAAATTTCAGGATATTAATGAACTTGATATAATGTACTGAAGATTATTGCAATGTTTCCCGTCAAAAAAAAAAAAGGATTATTGTAACGTTGCACACACACGCAAAAAGTCATTCTCTTCTCCACGTGTTGGCTGAAAAAATTATATGTTAAATCTTGTTAAAAAAAATGATAACTAATATTTACTTTAAGCTATTAAATTTCACATTGTTTATATGTTTTGGGGTATATGTTTAAGATTCTCCGGGCGCAAATGATATGTTTGTTTGGATATACATAGGCCCAGTTTACATTGCATGATTGATTTGGATAAGTTAGGGTTTGAATTTTAATTACAATTAATTTATCGTTTGGTTTGTGGGATGAGGGTCCATGATATACTTCAAGCTCGGATAAAAAATATATTAAATCTCTTTATGGAGGGATATGTTAGTCCCATGTGAAAGGTGCGATAAAAATATCACAAATGCAATATTATAAATTGTCTCATTTAATCACTCAATTCAATCTACAATCCAAACGCATATCTTGATTCAAACAAATCATATCCAATTAATCTAATCTTACTGAATTCCACTCAATCCTATCACACATAATCAATACAGTCCCGTGAACCAAACACCCTCATAATGGATTGGATGCCGCCCAACAATACTTGCACAGTTCAAAGAAGGAAAATTCTTCGCAAACTTTGTATCATAATATTCACAAATTTACACAAAATGTCATTACTTTTGACTCTATACATACGCACAATTTAATTTTTTACTTTATTTTACACATAAAAATTTACAAAATTACCCTTTAAATCTATACATTAATTTTTATTTTTTTTAATGTGTATGATTGCACACGTGAAAGTAATGTTGGGACGGAGGAAGAAGTATTTATACAGTTAAATTGGGCCTAAAAATTGCAGACCCTTGATATCCGAAAATTGCCTATTTGGCGCCTTATCGCTGAATCGAGGGGTGGGATCCTGTGTTTCGCAGTTGCTCACCCGCCAAAGGAAGGAATCTCCTACCGATCTGACACGTGTCCCGTCTCCCACCGTCCTAAAGGTGCCATTATCAACATTTGGAAGTGGTGAAAGAAGAAATAGTACCATTTTTTAATATCGGAAAATCTGATTACGAATCAATAAATTTCATTTCGTAGTTTGTTATTGCAGACGCATAGATATACAAATATTTATACTCGCTGAATGCGCATATGCATGATTGTGTAATCACATAGGTATAATCGTTTTTCAATTTCTCATAAATACAGAGAGATTGAAAACCCTTTCGCTGGAATCGCTGTTTTGTGTACATAATATCTAGGTTTTTCTCAATGGAATCGGATCAGCTCGATTGAATTGATCTGATTAGGTTATTTTCTGAGAATTTCATTTCTCTGTTTAGAGATTATTTTGGTTGAATCTGCATGAGAGAAGTGTTGGCAGAGGGATTGTAGAGAGAGATAGAGAGATAGAGAACATTTCTTTTGGGGTAGCGAAACATGTCTGCCGTAGTGTGTGGAAAGAGATCGAACATCTTTGAGGAATCGCCGTCGTCGCCGCCCGTCTCCAAGAGAATTCGCTGTTCATCTTCTTCATCTCCCGGCCGAAATTTATCTCCCCCCAGGGCCGCCGCGTCCAATTGCTTGTCCTCGAATTCTGCTATCGATCATCTTGTCGCTCTCTTTCCTGACATGGATAGACAGGTTAATTTTGTTCTTTATCTTTATAGTGTGAATTTTGTTCTCATTTTATAGTGTTGTATCGTGTGTGTGTATATATGTTTGATTTTTGAGTTTTTGGGTATAGAGTTTTGCAATATTATGAGAAAATGACTTGTTGTGTAGTTTGTTCTGAGTTGCCCTTTGTTTGCATTCTTGTTAGTAAATATTGAATGGGAAGAAGTAGAAATGTGTATTTTGTTGCAGATTTTGGCATACAGGACATATTTTCACACTGCTAACTTTAATTTCTGATAACACTTGTAAACACTTCTGCAGATATTGGTTGCATAATTAAATCTCAAACTTGCAACTTAGATTTTAAATGGCTTTTTTAACAGAAGCGGAAATAATATTTTGATGACCCTCATGTCGAAGCTTATCCACCTGGGAAATGTTGAACTTGCTAAATATTAAAAAATCATGTTCTGGTACCTGGGAATATGCTGTATCAGTTACATTCTATACCTCTGCCAAGTTTGCGTTAAAAGAGGCAAGGTAGCTTGAAGATTTGTTGCATAGCATATTTAGCATGTTAGATCTGAATCCACATATTATGCAATCAAATTCAAGTACCTTCTTTTGGTATAGAAATTCCATATTTTCTAGTGTGGGTTCTTGATATTTGATGACAGATCCCTTTCTGCTGGTATATAATTCACGAAAAAATAAAGAAGGTTGAGTTATTGAATTCACTTGAAAGCTCCATTGACCTGTAAATTAGCTTAATATAATATTCCCTTATCTTTAGCTACATATTTCCATGTTGAAAGTAACCGTTAAACCTGTGGATTTAGTATCTCCAGATTAGCTTGTGTTGATGCATCTTATGGAAATTCAAGTTTATAGTTAAATTATAGCTGGTCATTCTTTCCATTTTGTTGTTTTATTAAATTTTTAATGGTGAAGTCTTATTCTGAATTTAGTTTCAGTTCCTTCTATTCATCTGTTAAAGGAATCCAACCTTTCTTCGATACTTTGAACAAAAGAATGTAATACTGCAATGCTTTGTCGTGTAGTAATGAAGGATTATGCTGTTGATTCCTCTTAGAGATGGTAGATGTATCATCTTAGTTGTAATAATGAAGGTTTATGCTGTTGGATTCCTTCTATTCATCTATTAAAGAAATCCAACCTTTCTTCGATACTTTGAACAAAAGAATGTAATACTGCAATGCTTTGTCGTGTAGTAATGAAGGATTATGCTGTTGATTCCTCTTAGAGATGGTAGATGTATCATCTAAGTTGTAGTAATGAAGGTTTATGCTGTTGGATTCCTTCTTAGAGATTATAGATGAATCATCTAAGTTGTAGTTATTCGTAGCTACCATTGCGACACCAGAAAAAGATGGAAAAATTGGAGAGAATTAATCCCGTAATTTTGCAAATGAGGGCTATGGGGTGATACCATTTTTGGATATCTTATATTATTACACGCAAGCGTAGGGTTTATTTTACGCTGGGCATGGCACTTATAATTTTTCACCTGGATGTCTTGAATATTACTCCTAAAGTAAAATGTAACATTAATTACCCCATCAATTATTGTTCATGTACTACATTCCATATTTGCATGTAGGGGTATCTTAGTAATAACTGATATCGATATATTAACAGATCCATTTATGGATAATTTCTGATATTAGCAGTTTTACATTATTAGGTGCCTAGGTGGTATCATGGTGACACCTAGCATTGAAGACTTAATAAGTTAGTGCATTTGTCCTTGCCATAGCAGTCATTTAAGAGAACAAGTTGCTCAAGCGAGACACTATATCGTAAGATAATCTTCAGTAAATAATCATTCTATTGCATTTTATTAGGAAAAAGGAAAAGTTGATTTTATCAAGTGCATTATGAATACACTTACTACATGTTTTATTTTGAATATTAGTCATTTTGCTTGCCTAAATGGAGAAAAATTTTGGGGATCTCATCATACCAATGCCATTTAGGATTTTTTTATTTAGTATTGTTACTCTTGTACACCGGTTCTATTGTGCAGCTCTATACAACTAATACTTTTAGTAAAACAACTACTAGCATTTGAGAATACACTTGAGTTTCACGGTACACCCTTTTGCGTACAAGTTTTTGTCTGGCGTTAATTACTATGTGTTCTCTTCTGCTGGATTTGCGGGAATCCCGGGCCAGCAGAACGCCTACCCATATATAATCCAAGGACAATCATTATGGCTCATTTACTACATTCCATATTTGCATTTAGGGGTATCCTAGTAATAACTGATATCGATATATTAACAGGTCAATTTATGGATAATTACTTATATTAGCAGTTTTACATTATTAGGTGCCTAGATGTTATCATGGCTAGCATTAAGGACTTCAATAAGTTAGTGCATTTTTCCTTGCCATAGCGGTCATTTAAGAGAACAAGGTGCTCAAGTGAGACAGTATATTGTAAGATAATCTTCAGTAAATAATCATTCTATTGCATTTTATTAGGGAAAAGGAAATGTTGGTTCTATCAAGTGCATTATGAATACGCATACTACATGTTTTATTTTGCATATGGAGAAAGTTTTGGGGATCTCATCATACCAATGCCATGTAGGATTTTTATTTAGTAATGTTACTCTTGTACACCAGTTCTACGATGCAACTCTGTACAATTAATATTTTTTCAGTGAAAATAACTAATACTTTTAGTAAAAACAACTAATGCCATTTGAGAATACTCTTGAGTTTCACGGTACACCCTTTTGCATACAAGTTTTTGTCTGGCGTTAATTACTATTTGTTCTCTTCTGCTGGATTTGTGGGAATCCCGGGCCAGCAGAACACCTACCGCATATAATCGAAGGACCATCATTATTTCTTCGACTCACGACTTATTACCAAAATATCTGATGCCCAAGTAATTCTCATACTGGTGTGTGGCTGCCATTACAGTGAATCATAGTTCTCATTTTCTATTAAATATCTGAATATGGTAAGAAATTGTCCCTTTTAATTTCTGAGAATGGCTATATGATGAATTAGGTCTTCGATATACTGTCATTGGAAGTTCTGTTCAGCGTAATCTGAAATATATTATTCGTATCTCCTTTGCTTGAGATGTTAAACATTATAATTAACTGTGGATTGTTTTCGCTTGTAGTTTCTGGAGATGGCCCTTGAAGAGACCAGTGATGATTTGGATTCTGCAATTAAAAGATTGAATGATCTTCGGTTGAGTGTTGCTGCAAGTTCATCTGATCTTACCCAGGATATTAGCGCGCAGTTTTTGGCTAAAGGTGATTCTGTCAATCTCTCTTTAGGTTTGTCTCTGTTAATCTATGCTTCAGATGTTTGCGTATGTTTTATGAAGCAACATTTCATTCATGTTTCTAAGTTATTGATACATAACAATTAATAAGTTCTAAATGTCCTGAAGATGCTTATTATGTAGCCTACTTCCATTATCAATATATGGAACTAGGCGAATAAGGTTTCCAATTCTATTAAAGCTGTTTATTTACCCATTAAATTCTGCTGCCATTGTTGAATACTCGTACACAATATCTTTCACAGCCTCCACTGAATTTTGGCATAACCTCTCGATTTTATTCATTCTTTATGATGTTTTATGTGTGCGTACACATATATATATATATATATATATATGTGTGTGTGTGTGTGTGTGTGTGTGTGTGTGTGTGTGTGTGTGTCTATATTGCTTTTCTTTTTGCACATTTGTTGTTTTAAATACTTGAAACCTTTGCATATTTGATCTAGCACCTTCGAGATTTCACGTGCCATAAATATCAGGAATATGTTATTTCCTGCTCTGTTTACTTTAATTTATGGTCCGACATATCAAATACAGCACCTCACCTCCTTTTATGCCATGTAACTTCATTTACTGTTAAATGCTATATTTCTGCCATTTAAGTATATATTTGAGCTATAAAAGCAACAGCCGACATGCTAATTGAGCTTTATAATATTTTTCCTTCTAATTATTTAAATGAACTATTCCAGTTAACAGACCTTCTAGGTCGGATAAAATTTACTATACAATAAAATCTAAGTTGTCCTTTACTGAAATGGGTGTCATTTAACCCCTTCGATCATTGCAAACAATCTCCTCTGAACTGGCTTTGCATACTCCGTTTGCCTATCTCAGCTCTTTCTATTGAAGGAAAGGGGAGGGAGAAGATATGCTTCCCCCAGGGGAACTATACATTTCTGATAGGCACTTTGAGGAAGTACACGAGATGTTTCCAAATAATTAGTGGTTGTATTTCTTGGATGAAATGTTACAAGTGCAGATGAAAGTTAAAGTGGTGGAAATGCTATATCTGTTGACTATTTTACGACTTCAAGTCGGAATTCTTTGTTTTACCATAGTACATATATGTGGTGGTTCAGAAGGCCAGTTGCTTCGTCGAGCTCATGATTGCTATTTATTTCGAGTACTTGTGTGTATTCTTTCTAGAAACTTCTCCTGACACGTACTTAATCGTTTGGTTTATCATCACTTGTACAGTAGGGGATAATGGGGGCCCTGCTCCAGGAGAGGAACCACCTGACCAGAACGATCTTCCTGTAGATGGAGCAGAGTGGGTGGAACTTTTGGTTAGAGAAGTCTTAAGTGCATCAAATGTAGAAGATGCTAAAGCACGTTTATCGCGAGCGCTCGAGGGATTAGAGAAGTCCATTTCTTTAATGCAACTGCAGAGGCTGCCAAAAGCTTTCAGCAGGTGTTTTTTTTTTTTTTACATTCATTTTTTTAGCGTCATTTTTTATCATCATTATCTGTAAACTGGTGATTTGCTTGCTAATTCTCGTGTTGAATTTACATGTATGCAATGGTTTGTAGGAGAACATAATGCTGAAGCAGCAGCTAGAATTGGTGCTACAAGAAAATGCTATATTGAAGCGAGCTGTTTCAATCCAACATGAACGACACAAGGAATTTGAGGAAATGGGGAGTGAGCTGCATCAGCTAAAACAGCTTGTATCTCAATACCAGGAGCAGCTGCGGAATCTTGAGGTCAGATTTCACGAGTGCAATAACTCACTAAATTTGCCTAGTGCTATATTGAAACTATATATTGAGTTATATTACATGATTTTGTATTGCAACACAATCTCACGTTACTTTGTCGTGCAGGTTAACAACTATGCCCTTGCGATGCATCTGAAGCAGGCCCAACAAAGCAGTTCACTTCCTGGGAGTTTTCACCCTGATGTCTTTTAGTTTTAATATTAATAATAATAATAGCCCCAGCGTGTTGTAGTATTGTATTTGTACCTGGAGCTTAGAAAATACCAGTGTTACAATAATGAAATGACGTTATTCTGCTGCTTGTAGTTTCTTATCTGAGAAGACATTGATTCGTTTCGTGAGTGTGTTTGTGCTTTCCTCGTTGGAGGAGTATCTTATCTTTAAAGTGCAGCTCTTCCTACACCACATGGACAGACAAGGATGCTCTTCTAACAAGTAAAGTAATAGGTGCGTGGTGAGAATCATATTCTGTGCTGCACCTTTTTTTTGCCTTTTACAGATGTTTGTGGTTTATCATTTATGCTGCAATTGACCAAAATTGGCGAAATGATTGATGTCTTCCATCCTGCATAATTTTTGTTTTTTTCTATGGGACGTTAGTCGTTGTTATGGTGATTTTAGATTTAATTACGACTATTTTTGCTAATTGTTATGGAATTTAAAATAAAAAAATCGGTGCAAGTCTTATATTATTACTACCTAGGTGGGGTTTGGTATATCAATGATGCCTAAAATCAAATTGCGCATGTCGTTGATAAAAAGGAGACAGGTTTCATGCATCGAACAAAGTTTTCTATGCATGCATCGTGTGATTTAAGTGCATTTTTTTAAAATATGCAACTTATTTTACTGTAACATACAGTTTGTTTGTATCAGTAAAACAAGTTGTATATTTTAAAAATGTGTAAGTTGCACGGTGCAATTAGTGTACAAGTTTTACCCTAATTAATAGTTAGTTAGTATCAACATAAATCATAATTCCTCTTGCACGCCTTGTATTATACGCAGAAAAACAAATTGTTTCATTTTGTTTGTTTGGATCTAAAATTAAGGAAGACATAATTCAAAAAAAAAAAAAAACACCGTATTGCTTAAAAATAGAGCCGGCGAAGCTTAAATTCTGGGTTTGTGGCTTAAAAATTCCGAAATAAAGATCGGTTGAATAATGGATTCGGACAACGGGATGCACCAAGACATGGTTTAGTATAAAACAAAACTTTTAGAACAAATCTTGTCCACATCCTGATATGAACCTGCAAATTCATATATATTTTCAAACGATATTAATTGCTTTCGATGCCCAATATTAATTGATTTATTGAATAATTAATTGTGCAATTAGTTGTACGGTGCTACACAATCTTAAGTTCACACATGTTGAATTATGCTCACACTCTCTTGAGATCGTCTCACGTATATTGCTTGATATTGTGTTAACCCTAATATTATACAAGTATTAATGTAATATATATATATATATATTCAATATTATTGATTAACGTAATACGATATGGACAAACAATTAATAATGTTATAGTAAACCACTAATGTTGTTTTTGTTGTTTTATGACTAGATTGAAATCGATTTTAATTCGTGGTATTTATATTTTCTCTAAATATTGCACAGTGTATTAATATGTATAAATCTTTGTGATTATTCAAATGTATGCAGTATGCTTAAAATTTGAATGCACTTTTGATTGCACCGATACAATAGGAGTAAAATACAAATTTATAACGGAAGATTCTTCTCAAACTTACTCGAGATTAAAATATGAGTTATTGACACTAATAATAGCAAGGATCAGATTTAAACTAATTCCTCACCAATTTCAAGCTCTAGAAGAACCCACCACTTCATAAACTTGAGATTTAAGACATGTCAGATCATCTGTCTGGTCCACATGATTCGAAATCATGTGTACAACTACATATTATATCTTGAACACACAATAGTCAACTGTGAATACACAAACATGCATGGATCTCAATACAATAAACAAGAGGTTAATTGTGTCAAGTCTTTTACCCTAATCAACAACTAATTATTTCAACACCTTCAATGCTAATGTATACACAGATTTTACTCCATGGGAAAATTCATCCACTAGACGTAAATCGGAATTCAAAAATTAGTGAAAAGAGCAGTTAGCTAGATGGGTATAAGGCATGTTGTAACAATGGCATGAAACAACAACATCATACCAAAAAAAAACACCATTTGTTCAACCTTTAATCATGAAATCGGAATTATCCGGCGTTCATCATCACTTTGAATTCATCGAAATTGACCTTTCCATCTCCATCCACGTCCACTTTCCTGATCATCTCCTGACAATCGTCAAACTTCTTCCCTTCCGTAAACCCCAGCGAAGAAAGCACCAGCCCTAGCTCCTCCACTGTAATCAATCCGTCTTTGTTGCCATCAAACACATCGAAAGCCTCTCTCAAATACCCATCTTCATCTCCATTTTCCCCAATCCCCTGTTTCTCCCGATCTAAACCTGAAATCGAGTCCAAAAGCTTGCAGAATTCATCCAGATCGATCAATCCATCGCCGTTAGAATCCACTTTCTCCACCATATCCGCCACGTCCTTTTCCCCTGCCGCAATCCCCATGTTCCTCAGCGATTCCCGCAGCTCCTGCTTCGTTATGAATCCGTCGTCGTTTTTGTCGAACGTCGCGAATACGCTTCTCAGATCCACTCTGCCGGGGGCGGCGGTGGCGGCGCCTCCACCGGCGCTATTGAAGGTAACCGCTGATTTTGGTGAGAATTTGGGATCGGGATGGAAGGATTGGAAAAATTGGGCGAGGAATTTTTTGGTAGGGGGAATTGTGGAGATCAATGTGAAGATGAGGGCGAAGAGTAACAGAGCTGCAATCATTTTTGTTTCAGCAGCTCCGAAATGACATGAAAGTTGAAACAACAGATTTTGTGAGGGTTTTTTTGTTTTTGTTGTTGGGATTGGGATTGGACTTTTTGGAGTGATGAATTTTAACGCGTATTTTGGTGGGGGCCACAAACCGCGTGAAAACTGTCATAACTGCAAAAAAATGAAAATTCGTTCGTTTACTTTTAGTAAAAGAGCGTCACTAAACACTAAACAATCCTCTAAACACACTCCAATAATTAAACATACCCAATAAAATTTAAAAATTAAAATGCATTACTAAACACACCTAATATGATTATATCCTTCCTCTATAAAAATAAAAAAATAATATTTTTTTACCTTTTTTTTTCTCACGAATGTTTCTCTCCTAAAAAATCATTTAATTCTTTTGAATTCATTAAATTTTTTATTGAAAGACTCTTAAAATTTTAAATAAAATCATGAATATAATACTACAAAAAAAGCAACTACTTTTTTTAAAACATACAATAAATTCAAAAAATTAATTAGAAAAAAATCTTCAAAATTATAAAAAAAACTAAAATATCAACTAAATTTTAAAAAATATTTAAATTAAAAAAATTGAAAAAGTTAAATAAAATGTGTAAAATATTTTAAAAAATCTACTAATCTACTAAATAATTAAATTAAAAAAAAAATCAGTAAACCTAAACAAAATCTGAAAAAACTATTTAATTAAATTAAATTTATTTTTTAAATATTTAAATATTTTATTTAATTTTAATTTGTTTTGAATTTTTTGAATTTTACTTATTCTTGATGATTTAGTTGATTTTTTTATAATATTTTTAAATTTTATTTTAATTTTTTTCTATTTTTATATGATTATTTTAATTTAGTTATTTTAGAGATATAGTTTTTTTTTTACTTATTTTTAGATTTTAATTTAATTTTTTCAAAATTCTCAATTATTTTTTCATGTATAAATTTAAAAAATTGACAAAAGATCTATTCAAAGGGAAAGAAAACTTGAAGGACTAAAATTAAAATAAACAAAATTTAAAAGATAAATTTTTTTTAATCGGACAAAGTTAGTTGTTAGTAGTTAGTACACCAAGCACCCAAATATTCCACGAAATCATTAATCCACCTTATAACTCCTATAATTCCAAATTCGTTCTCAATAGGAATCGAACCTGGGTCTCCCACTCAAATGAGGAATTCAGTGATCAGGTGGGCTAAGCCACCTGATTAAATTTAAAAGACAAATAATACCCCATATTTATATAGGGTAATTTAGTCATTTTTTATATATCTATTTTTATCTTTAAAATTATGAGATATGTTTAGAGGATTTTAGGGTGTGTTTAATGCCAGGAAAAACCTAAAAAATCATTAGGCGTAGAATTTTTTTTCTTCTTAAATTAATACTACAAGTCATCACTTGAGGGAAAAAAAATGAGGCAAAGTTTTGACCAATAGGCAATTCAAGTGTTTCTTAAAATATGTAATAGTGGTCGAAAAAAATAATATGTAATATTTTTTTCTTTCAAAAAAAGTATACATTTTTTTCCTGGGATTAATTTTTTTTTTATTATATATGAAGAAAATTTTATATTTATAACTTAAGATTGTCAAATTTTATCATTTCGCCTCCATTGGGATACTAAAATTTACCGCTCTTACTTAAGCCTTCTTGAGATGAAATCCTTGACGCAAAATCTTGTATGCAATATTGCATACAAGTGATATGTGCAATTAACTTAAATTAGAGCTTTTTTATTTCTCGCGGGTCAGGCCCATCCCTTTCGTCGGATCCGCGTTCACTGTTTAGGTTCTCCTTCTTTCACGATCTACCAGATATTTTCCGACGAGATGCTCAGGTTTACCATCGATCTCTTGTTCGTCTCCGATATGATGAAATAAATATGTGTTTCTAATTAGTTTGTAAGATTTGAATAAATTAATATTGCTTCTGATATTTTTGTTGTTGTTGTTGTATGGAATTTGATTGAATAAATCTTCTCTTCTCACGCTGGTTTTTGATCTGTAATTTGGAACTGATGATTTTTTTTTTTGCGTTTGTACTGGTTTTTGTTCATGTAGTAACACTATTTTGTTCATAGGGTAACACTCTTTTGTTCATGTAGTAACATATCAAGTTGTTGTTTAAATATGTAATTTTGGACTGGAGATTTCTTTTTGCACTTGTACTGGTTTTGTTCATGTGGTAGCACATTATTCTTCATAGGGTAACACTTTTTGTTCATGTAGTAACACTTGTTTTTTTAGTAATATGTAATATTGTATACATGTCGCAATACTATGTGAATACTCATGTGTTACCATATGAACAACAATGTGTTACCTTATGAACATTTATGTGAAGTTATGTTTTAATACATGTTACGTAAGATATGAAGTTTATGAAGTTATTTCAATATAACAATGTAGTAACACTTAAACATAGATGTAGTAACACACAAAAACCTGATAAAAAAATTAAAAATTATGTCTTTCAAGAAGAATTGAACTTGTGACCAAATACCTTAACAATGAGGCGCAACCACTAATTTACAAAACACATATTTGATAATCATATCCTTCAATAAATATATATTGGTCCGCCAGACCCGCGCCCCGACCCGCGCCTCGACCCATGCCCGCCCCGCCACAGCCAACCTGCGAATTTTCAATCTTTTCTTCTTATTTGTATGGTATTGCACATAACACTAATGTGCAATATTTCACACAAAACCTTCTCAATCCTTGATCCGTCCCTAGGTCTATTTATTTTATTTTGGTTGGGAAATATCATGACACTTAGGTCACATCTTTTATTCTATTTTTACTTTTTATTATATATTTTATTTGAGTGGTCTCATGTGCATCATATACATCATCTACTCTATAGTATATTTAAAAATTTACAATTTATTGTGTTTAAAATTATGACTTTTTACACTTAAACGTGCAAACTGTGTTTCTAAAACATAGTTACATTTTTTAGTATAATAAATCGTAAATTTTAATGCAATGAATCAAGAGTTTCTAAAATACACTATACAATGCACGGTACACTTGGTACATACAAGACTTAGTCATTTTATTTTATAATCTAAGGGCCCATTTGATTGGGAGTAATGGAAGTGAGTAATGAGAATTAATTTTATTGATGTTGCTTGATAGGTTTGATACATTGGTAATGAGAATAGAAGTAAACAATTGATTGTCATCACCTACTTACCTAACCTCACATGATACCCATTGTTGATGTTGTAATCAAGCAATAATAATACAATCGATAACCCTTAATGATTGACCCCTCAATGATACTCATTACCATTATCATTTCTTAGTCATACCAAGCGGACCCTAAATTGCAATACATATACATGTAATAAATAGAGAATATTGGAGCAATTTATCTGTCTTTGTCCCCATTGCCCTTCCTTGCTGGCATATTTATAATGATTTTGGATGGCTTGGCCGCTTGGGTCAAGAATATTCTTTTAGATTATGACACTGATATTTTCTTTGTTGATTGCAATTTGGAGTCATTTTACTCTCATTTCATTTATTGTGAGTGAGGCATTTCATAGTGTGTACATTTGCAAAAATGCACATTTTGGTCCTACTTTAAAAAAAAATATATTAAGTTTCTGTGATTTTTATTTGTAAAATTGACTTTTTTTTTTAAATGAATAGCAGGTGTTTATGTATATGCTTTTGTCTGTGACGTACTTAAACTCTCATCCCCTCAATTAAGATTGACTTCCTCTTCATAATTGGCATAGTCTTGGTCTTGCAATATTGGGTGACTTTGAGTTTGGACCAATTAAACATTAAATTTTCAAACTCTACATAAGTCCAAATGAAAATTTTCTAAATATACGACGTGCCATACAAGATTATTTACTCAAACATCCATATTTGAATTGACGTTGACTTTATATATGGAGGGCACAATGATCTTATGTAAATTCATATACTCTGCGTTTGTTTGGGATTTAAGTATGCGGAGCAAGTCAATATTTTAGAATTATTAATGAATAGTAAATGTATGTGTTTATTTTGTGATTTGAGTAGGGTGTAATTTAATTTTATGTCAAATTAATATTTAATAGTAATTGATATTGTATTATTATACTATATTGAGAAGAGTAATAAAGTGTATAAAGTGTGATGTATTGAAAAAAGTAATAATAGATTTTATAAGTGTTTGTATGTGTGGATTGAATGTGGAATTTGAAAACCAGACTCTAAATCTCAAACTCATATGAGACGGGGAGCGCAAAGTCCTAAGTCCATCTGTGTGAGTCCCAAAAAAAACACAGTCATATGATTTTAAATAAAAGTTGCAAAATCATGTTGTGTGGAAGAATTTCATTTCATCTAAAAGTCTAAAATTGTAAATGAGTATGAAATTAATTCGTTTATATAATTTGTCTAATATTTTTCTCGTTCGTGAGCTGAATTTTCTTATTCCATCATTTGCAGGAGGCCACCGAATGAACAATTTAATATGAGTGAAATTGCTACGAATCAATAGAAATCGAGCCCAGAAGGTGGGCATGAACATTTTAACTTGATACCATAAAAAAATTTCATCTCATCTAAAAATCTAAACTTATAAAAATGTGATGATTGGTATGGTGGAACAGCCTAAGAATGTAATCATCATTTATGGATCTATTCCTAATGCTATGATTGATACGATTTTTTATTTGGAATCATGATTCCTTAAAGAATGGTGATTCCAAAAAATAAAGGAATTGACATTCCTTCCAACCCCCTTGATTTTAGCGATTCAATCATTTGATGAACCATTTTTTTTAAAATAATAATAATAAATATAAGATAACTATGTTTAATAAAATATAAATATAATAATCTCAACAATATAAATAACAGTAAGAATAAATTTATAATATACCAAATTTAAAAAATATAAATAATAATATAATGATTTGAACAATAGTAATATTTCTCAACAATATTAATAAGTATAAAAATTAAAAACATATAAAAATTGTATTTTTTATTTTCAATAATAATATTGTTTTTATAAAATATAATAACAATATAAAATTCTCAAAATTGTAAATAATCATATTATTATTTAAAACTAATAAAAATATTTAACAACAAAATATATAAATATATTTTTTATTTAACATATATTTTTATATCATATATAATAAAAATAATAAGATCAACAATAATATAAATATATATATCAATATTCAATAATAATAACGCTTCTAAGTCCTATCCATAATTATTGTTATTAAAATAAAATATTATTATTATATTTTTAATAGTACACGTAATAAATATAATAATATTATTATATTTTTATAGTATACATAACAACAATAATCAACAATAATCAACAATAATAATATTATTAAGTAATAATTTCAACTCCAAATAATAATATTAATAATAATAAATTAAAATAAATTTACACAGTTATATTTCATTTCTTACCAATATCAATCATGAGAATGATCATTCCTATGTTATTCCATTCACATCTTCATTCCATTCATAAACTCATTCCATTAAATCATAATTTCATTCAATCATACCAATCATGCCTTAAATATTATTTCCCAAATAATATCTAATAGACAAAGTATAGGGTGAACAAGTTTCACGGTGAAACTGGTTAAGGAGTGTGACTTATATTACTCCCTTTGTCATAATTTTGATTGTCCACTTTCCGTAAATAGCCGTCATAATTTTGTTTGGCCATTTCCTAAAAAGGAAATAAAACAACTTTCAATACTATTTAATACTATTATTTCTCTCCACCAAACCCACTTTACACCATTTAATACTATCATTTCCCTCCACTTTACCCACTTTACCCACTTTACACCATTTAATACTATTATCTCCTACTTTTTCTTAATCTCCGTGTCTCAAATGTGGGATAATAAAAAAATAGGACGGAGGGAGTACTAAAGAGTGTGACTTTTTGCTATAAAGGGTGTGACTTTTTACTATAAAGGGTATTACTCATAAAAGTGAAGGGTGTGATTTATATTATAGCAGAGGGTATCGTAGTGATAACTGAAGGGTGTGACTTATATTACTAAAGGGTGTGACTTATAGTACTAAAGAATATGCCTGTAAAAAAAAACGTGTTTCACGATGAACAAGTTTCACAGCATACCAACTCTATCTAATAATATGTATCTTGGAAACATCCAACCACATATACAATTACAATGTTATAATGAAAAATAATTATACGTGCATCTTGCAAAACACCCAACCGTATATATAATCCGACAGAGTCTTGCATGTAGTAGGTGCATCATGCAATCTTAATACTATATATTGGTAAACCTGATTCAGTTTATGTGGTGAAACCACGTCAGTCTGTGTAAAGATCAATTCAACCAATTATTTCTTTTTAAAATCGTGCGCTCTCATTAAAAGTTATTTGAGAAGGTCTTGTATGAAATATTACATACTAGTATTATGTGCAATACAATATAAATAAGGCAAAAATGGTCCAAATTTTGCGGGTCAGCGTAGGCGGGTGGGTCGGGCGCGGGCAGTGGGCTTCAGGTTGGCACGGGCTCATATGTATTTATAGAAGGATATTTTTATTAAATATGTGTTGTATCCTAGTGGTTCAAGTTTGTTGTTAATGAATTTGGTCGCAGGTTCGATTCCTACTGAACACATAATTTTTTTATTTTTTATTTTGTCAAATTTTTGTGTGTTACTACATCTATATATAAGTGTTACTATATTGTTATATTGAAAAAACTTCATATCTTAAATAACACGTAATAAAACATATCGTAACACATAAATATTCACAAGGTAACATGAGTCACAAGGTAACATATTATTGTTCATATGGTAACACATGAGTATTCACATAGTATTACGACGATATATGAACATTGTTACATATTACTAAAAAAACATGTGTTACTACATGAACAAAAAGTGTTACCATATGAAGAAAAACATGTTACCATTTTTATTTTGTCAAATTTTTGTGTGTTACTACATCTATATATAAGTGTTACTATATTGTTATATTGAAAAAACTTCATATCTTAAATAACACGTAATAAAACATATCGTAACACATAAATATTCACAAGGTAACATGAGTCACAAGGTAACATATTATTGTTCATATGGTAACACATGAGTATTCACATAGTATTACGACGATATATGAACATTGTTACATATTACTAAAAAAACATGTGTTACTACATGAACAAAAAGTGTTACCATATGAAGAAAAAATGTTACCATATGAACAAAACCAGTACAAGTGCGAAAAGAAACCCCCAGTCCAAAATTACAGATTTAAAGAACAACTTGATGTGTTACTACATGAATAAAAAGAGTGTTACCATATAAGCAAAAGAGTGTTACTACATGAACAAAAATCAATACAAACGCGGAAAAAATCTTTAGTCAAAATTACAGATTTACAGAACAACGTGAAAAGAGTGCAGAAGGATCTGAATTTCATCACACACTTTGTGTTGAGGGGTAATCCAAACACCACACACATATTCTCTCTTCTTCTCTCAGAATCCACACCAAAACTCAAATTGAACAACCTTATTTCATCTAATGATCGGAGCGAAAAAGAAAATTAGGGCACGAACGAGGAAGAAGAAAGCCCGCGAGATCCGCCAGAAGAGAAGAGGAAGAAGAGAAAATTTAACCGCGTCCGGCTGCGCACGTGATGGAAGAAGATGAAGAAGCCCATTGGCCCACCAACAATCTGCCCTAACCCGCTCCGCTGACCGCAAGAAAAAAAAAACCCCAATTGCACATATCATTTGTATCCAATATTGCATACAAGTTTTTGCCAAATTATTTAAGTTAAATTTTTAATCTTATCATATTTATTTGTTTATTAAGATATGCTACGCCTAAGATATATGGTACGTTTATTTATATCATATTTATTTATTTATTTGTTAAGATATATGCTATGCTTATTTATAAATATATCTTATCATATTTATTTGTTTATTAAGATATATGCTACATTTGTTTATTTATATCATGTTTATTTATTTATTAAGACATGTGCTACACTTATTTATAAATATATATCTAAAGTTATTTAAATTAAAATTTTAGTATATTCAATTAAAATAAATCTTTAGTTTATATCATATTTATTTATAAAGATCCTTACCCCATCTAAGGGTTTCTTAGGCCCACAAATCAAATCTCTTGATGAAGGTGAGTTTTTACTGCATTGAGTTTATCATAGTTAATGACATTCCTTTTCTTCTTTCTTCTTTACTAATTTACGTGTTAATATGTACCTGAAAGATGTTGAGATCATGCAATCATTTTCTCCTTTCTTTCTATTAACCTTTTTATATTGCAGGGCTATTGAGGTAAGTTATTTGAGTTTTAAATTGGTTACGAATGTTTATGGCAATGTATATATGATCAGCAATATTCGTTTGGGAATTCATTTGGGGTTTCATCTTTACAGTTAATAGCAATTTTTCTAACTTAAAAAATTTGTTAATTTAATTTTGTTTTGTATACTATTGCAGGTAATATTGAGGTAAATACTTAATTTGAGTTCTGAATTGATTATGAATGTTTATGAAAATTGTGTATATGATGCAACATCAGTCCTAATTTGATGAATTTGTTAATCTAATTTTATTTTGTATATTGCAGGGATTATTGAGGCAAATTCGTTTGTGAATTCTTCTGGGGTTTCATCTTTAGAGTTAATAGCAATTCTTCTAATTTAAAGAATTTGTTAATCTAATTTTGTTTTGTATATTGTAGGGAGTATTCAGGTAAATAATTAATTTGAGTTTTGAATTGATTATGAATGTTTATGAAAATTGTGTATATAATGCAACATCAGTTCTAATTTAATGAATTTTTTAATCTAATTTTATTTTGTATATTGTAGGGATTACTGAGGTAAATTCGTTTGTGAATTCATCCGGGGTTTTTGTGAATTCATCCGGGATTTCATCTTTACAGTAAATAACAATTCTTTTAATTTAAAGAATTTGTTAATCTTTTTTTTTTTTTGCAGAGGTAAATAATTTGAGTTCTGAATTATTATGAATGTGTGTGAAAATTGTATATATGATCTGCAATATCAGTTCTAATTTGATGAATTTGTTAATCTAATTTTATTTTGTATATTGCAGGGATTATTGAGGTAAATAATTTAAGTTCTAAATTATTTATGAATATTTATAAAAATTGTGTATATGATCTGCAATATCAATTTGTGAATTATAACATGATTTTATTAATTTGAAATGAAATTATTTTCCTTTGTAAATTCAAGGTGCTCCTCAAGATTAAGTAATTTCACTACAAACAGTGCTTAGCCTTACTTTACCTTTGTTTGGCGTGTGTATAGGATTGCAATGCACTGGGAAGCGTTTGGAGGTAGTTTTTCTATTTTTCATGGAAGAATTTATCATGCTTATGTTGCAGCTTTGGAAAGATTAGAAACCATGAGGAGATGATTATCACTCTTCTTGGGTGGGGTAAATAATCACTTCTCTTATTGAAGTATTGAGTTCTGAATTGGTTATGAATGTTTATTGCAATAATATAATTAAATTAATAATTTTTTTTGGTATATTAATTGTAAGGATTACTGGGGTAAGTAATTTGAATTATGTATTGATTATTATTGTTTTATTGCAAGTGTGACGATGAGGATTAATCTAAAATATATATTCTAAACTTGTTTTTTTAATTCCACAAAATTGGCGGGGTTACGTCTTTAGTTAAAATATATTTTTTAAATATTATTAAATATTTATGTTGAACTATATAAATTATTTACGTTAAAGAATATTAATTGTGAGTTGTGCATAAAATATACTGTTCAGTGTAAACAATTTATATTGGACTAAGGAAAACAAATTAATTAATACTTTTTTAAAAATACATTTGAATTGCATACTAAATTTAGTGTGCAAATAGAACAAGAGGCTTACTCATATATATACATTGACAGAACTAGAAATTCGAGTCAGGAGTGCCCAACTTAATAGATAAAATAATTTTTTAAAGTATATTAAAAAAGTATATTACGTATTAGAATTAATTATTTATGAAGTTAAAAATATATTTGTACTGCATTAAAATTCTTAATATACTTAACATTTAACGAGTGCATAAATTGATCTCACTATTTAGAAAACTTCATATATACAAGTTGAATCATCAAATAAAAGTATGCAAATACATATTAATCATGAAATGCATCTAAAATCAATAAGCAAATTATATAACCAAGTAATTAATAATAATATAAAAAAATAAAACAAACAATTTGTATTAATAAATTTAGAGTTGTTGTAGAATAAAATAAAAAAAATGAGAAGAAATTGAGCTACATATTAGAAGTATTAAAAGATATAAAAAAGAGAAAAGATTGACTAATTGAACACTATGTACTTAAAGTGATAAAGAAAAAACATACTTAAATGAGATTAAAACTTGATTGCTAAGGAGGCCGGGACCGTTTCAACTAGGGTTGTTCATGGAGTTTGGAGATTACCGTACCCAAATCGAAATTCGAACCGAAAAAGAATCGAACTGAAAATAACTATTGACTTTTTGACTTTTTTTTAATCGAACCGATTTTTTTTTTTTGGATATGGACATGGATATTACTGAATTAACCGTATCGAAAAATCGAATGAAACTGCACCGTACCGTACTGTACCGAATAATTGATTTAAATATATAATAAATTTAATTATTAATTTATTTTATATTCATTAAATTGTATTATAGATTATTGATATCCATGTAATTTAATATTGAAAATATCATATGAATATTTTGGCGAGATATTAGAATATTTATTTACTTCCCTATTTGTGATTTATAATTATCGAGAATCCTATAAAATTCTCAATTTGCAATTACGCATCCTTACTCTCTTGCACCAACTTATCGCTTTGTAGTCTGTACCTCTCGTCAATTTTTAAATGTGTATTTTATTAGCCATGTTTTAAATACACCATGATTTATTTTATTATTTTTAATTAACTATTATTCTATCATGTAATGTGTTTGAGTCTGGAGGGTAGATGCATGAGTATGGTTGAAAATGTATTGAAGTCATGTGCATTTTGTGTAGATTGCACCAACAATCTTAAGAAAATTGTGAATAAAAAGAAAAATGAGAGGTGATATAAAAAAAAAGGAGAAAAAGGTTAAAAAAAACAGTTTCTTTGGTCCGATCCGATTCGATCCGATCCAATTCCATTATAACCGAAAAATCCATACAGAAAAATAAAAAATTCATACCGTTCCGAATCGAAGTTTTGACACTTCAATTTTAAAATAACCGAACTTTGATACAGACACGGGTAATTTTAAATATTCATTTTGGTCTGTACCGTGACCAGCCCTAAGTCCAACACACCAAAATCACTAAAACATCATAATAATTAATAATAATATTAAAAATAAACACATATATTCTACCCATCTCGTGTATATATATTTTCCAATGATATATCCTCGACTGAGTCATAATTTTTGTAGACCCTTCAAATGGTTAGGTAATGACTTTTACAAGAAAACAACAAGGCTAAATCAATGGATGCCTTCAAAGTAATGAAGCGCATATTGAATTTATAATTTTAGCTAGCGTTCAGTTTGTAGAAGTTTAACCAACTAAACATGTCTTTTTCATATGGAAATTTGGTTCTACAACTTCTTAAGTCGGGTCAAGCCGCATGTGTTTCTCCATTCCTTTATAAGAAGAGTGAGTCTTATTTGCATTTAGATGCACCGTACATTCATAATCCATTTTAAAATTGTGTAATTTTTTTTATTAATTAGCCCCCATAATTATACATCCTAGCTCCATCTCTGAGTACAATGAATAATATTTGTTAATACGTGTGAAAAATGATAGCGCACTATCTTTGTGGCTGGGGGAGTAATTGTTTTCTTATTTAACCTAAATATATATTTGGTTTCCTCTTTAATTAAACAATTAAATAAGTTATTATTGACTAACGAAATTACTCCAAATGAATTATTGCCTATTGGTGTAATTTGTGCAGTTTCTTGCTGCACTAGAGTAAACGCGCGCACAACTAGTTAATGACTAATTAATAAGGGGTAATGCAATGTGGGGTGATACACCCTAAAGTGATAATGGTATTTTTGAAATTTCTAGTGATGCATTGACTGCTTTATTCTTAATAAAATATTTTCATGAATTAGTGGAGCTCACTATCATTAAGGGTAAAATAGAAAAAATATAAACTCATCCCGAAGTGAATTTGACAAAATAGCAGCATTTACAAATAAATTAGTGTTACTGATTTTTAAGTTTATTTATATTCGTGTGGTAATCAATGACAAGCACTTATATGAATTTTGAGTTTACGTATTTTTTTAAGTATTATTATTATGCAAATTTTGATTTAATTTTCAAATATAAATATTTCGTATGCACAACACTAACATTTAAAAAAGAAAATTTACATAAACTCGGTTCACAACTTGACTTAATGAATTAGGTTTACCAGAATATGCTAGGGTAATTACTGAATTTTAATATATGTCAGAGTAGTGTGAGAGATAAGCTACAGGAATTTTTTTAATTATATATGTTGCGTTTATTTACACACAAGTCTTGTATGCATCCAGATGCACTGTGCATTCATGATGCATTTTAAAAATATATAATTTGTTACACTGAATTTTGCAACTATTAATGTGAAAAAATAGTTACACGATTCAGTATAAATAAGTTGCATATTTCTATATAATAAATTGTATATTTTTAAAATGCATTATAAATGCACGATGTACCTGGACGCACATGAAACTCACTCGTATGATATATGTGTATCTCACAATTATGTAATTGTATCATTATGGTTTTAATGGCATTAAATTTTTTGAGTGTAGTTATATATTACTCTTTGTTTATTAAAAAAATAAATGGAAATAAGAATGATAATGGCAGTAGTATGAAACTAAATGAGTATATGCTCCAAATAATTAAAATGATTAGTTTTCTCTAAAATGTGGGATGAAAAATAAATTAAAAAAATATTATCAAGTAATCAAATTGTACCTTTCAAAATGGGGAGAATGGACCATTCCTTAATTTGGTGGAATGAGTGTACACTATTCAAGAAATAAAATCTATGTACCAAACACATTTTTTGTTTCATCCCCACCTCGAAACTCCCAAATTAAGCAAGCCCTAAATGTTTAAATTCAACAAATAAAATGGGCTATAGAATGGTTTTCCTACAATTGGTCTAAGAGCTTCAGCTTCTCTTTGCGTTATGGGCTATGCTGCTAAAAGTCCAGTAGCCCAAATTGATGCAACCCATTTCATACTTGTATTGGTTTTCGTTTTCAGATTCAAATATCTAAGCCCAATTGATTGGGATCTCCATTTAATTAAATATATAAACGGCGTGTATATTATCCTCTTATATAATGTTAGATTTCATTTAAAAACAAAATCTCAGATATAATTCTGATTCACGCTTATGAATATTATTTTTAATTCATTTACATTTGACCCTATTCGGGGTGACAAAAAATGTATATAGACTCTGCTCATCCTATTTAACCCGGTCAAAACCCGACCCATACACTATGGGGATGAATATATATATATATATATATATATATATATATATATATATTTGAGCCCTTCGATGCGACCTCTCCCCTCTCCACTGAAACTGTCATGACCACCTCTCCCAAATTTCGCCATCGTGACCCCCCTCCTCCCCACAAAGACAAGACGTCGCCACACCCATCCTCCCCTCCACACATGGGGAAAGGTTGCCAAGATTGATAAACTGTCAGAGTATTCGACGTTACCGACGCCCAAAAATCTGGAGAACAACTTTCTCCCGATTCATATACTTAGAAATCGGTGATATAAAACTATCTCTGTTACTCAGAAAAACTATCTCTATTACTCAAAAAAACTATCACTATTCTTTCGGAAAAAACTATCATTTGTCTATTATATGCTATAATAAGTTTCACTGCATTACACATAAACTATCATCATTACTTTCGTAAAAATCTATCAATGTTCTTTCGGAAAAACTATCACTGTCACTATATGCTACAATAAGTTTCACTTTTACAAATAAACTATCACTGCTATATATAAAAAATATCACTGTTGCTAAGAAAAATTACCACTGTTACTTAGAAAAACTATCACTATTGCTCAGAAAACTATCACTGCTATATATATGAGCGTGGAATGACCGCGAGACGGAGCGACAAAACGGCGCGTGGGCTGGAATGAGCGCTGACCGATGACGCGAGAGAGACCAAAGTGTGTGGGTTGAAACGAGCACGCTTGACACGACGCGACGCGAAAAAAAAAAAGATCAAGCGCTGTGGTGGTATTGAAATAGGTCATATTGAATTAGAGTTCATAGTGTGAACTACTGGAGTTCGCGAGTATTACTCATCCAGGGGTATAATCTGGTCAAGTTTAGTGGTTTAGAAAAATGTGTTGAAAATTAATGAAATTGATCAAATAATCCAAGTTCATGGCGATGATTTGGTTGCTCATGGAAAACCAACTCTCATTTAAAATATACTAATTATAATTTATTAGATAAAATAGAGTGATGAAATTAATTAATAATTAAAAACACTAATAATTATATATTTAAAGTTAAAGCGTAATATTCCCTGAAACAGATTTTTTTTTTTTTTTTTTTTCCAATATACCAACGTTTTTTTTTTTTAACGCTTTGATTGTTTTTGTTTTACCATCTTAAGCTTATCCTAGTTCATTCAAAGTATTTTTACCATCTTAATTAACCTGTTAAGATAAACCATTTTGACAGCTCTAGTTCAGCAGCGTTAATAAAAGAAATGTGCATTATTGGTTACAGGGCTAGTTCCAACTTCGCCTATCAAATCAAGTCATTCACAAATTATCTAGGAGTCGATTGGTTAAAAAATATTAGTTTGAACTCGTTTGGTTAAATACAAATCAACTAAAGCTTAATAATACTGAATTATACTAGAGCTAGAGACAACATATCGTCTTAATAACTTTTTTTTAAGGTATCGTCTTAATAACTTAAGAATGATCTTTGTGTGCTTAGAATTAATCATGAGAATGACTGATTAGTGAATTGAATTCAATTTTAATTTGGATGAACCATGAATCCTAAACCCTAAATCATGAACCCTAAACCCTAAACCATGAACCATTCGGGTTGGGAGAACCATGAACCACTCGGGCCGGGTTCGGGTTAGGTTGGGTTCGACCGGATAAAAAAAAACTAAAAAAAAAACTAATTACACCAATTTAAAATTTATGTATAGGGTGCACATAAGTATTTGTCATAACTTAATTAATGCCAGGAAGGGATAATTGTAAATTCATTTATGTTTATCCTTAAGTGGTAGTTTTTATACAGGCAGGGGGTTGCCTAACTGGCCAACTACCATCTGACTCCTCCATTAACAACTTTGAGATAACTAAAGATGCATTGGTGAGAAATTCCTACGAGGTACGTATTTGACCTCTATTATTATCCCTTATAGGTAAGCTACAAAGAAATCAACTACATATGTAAAGATAGTTAGGTCTCGAATGATCGCCAAGACCGCCAAGATTGTTGATAATGTATTTTAAAAAATTGTAACTTATTGCATTGAGAATTGTAATTTATTACAATCAAAACATACATTTATAAATATAAATCAGATATTTCAAAGATAACAAATCTCAAGTTTCAGTGAAATAAATTGTAAATTTTTAAATATACTACGAAGGCTTTGGAGATTCCTCTATATGGATTTGTATTAATATTTAAAATAAATGAAATTAGTTTGATTGGTGGGCAGGAAAAGCATGATTAAAAAGCAGAAACATTTGGAAGTAGGAGGAACTTCGCTTTCAACAGGTTGTTGCAATGTGGAAGAGGTAGACAAAAGAAATTGACAGCTTTTAGCACCACTTTTTTACTACCAATTAATTAATAATTGATTGCAACTCATAACCATATACACATAATAATTCTCACCTCTACAAAAGTTTGTGGACCCTTTTTAACTTTTCTTTTAATATATTTGCTAATAGCGAGTTTTCTTTTTTTCACTTTTTTTTTTTTTTTTTTAACTTTTAGACGCATTTTATTAGCGAGTTTTGTATTAGTAATTGAAATGATAAAATGATTTATAAAGAGGGGTATGATAGATGATGGACTTATCTATCATACCTCTTCTTAAAAGTTATTTTATCAGTTCAATTACTAATACAAAACCCGCTCGCAAAAACGCATGTAAAAATCAACTGTGTATAAGATTGGTGGACGGAGGGTTCGATGAACTTATTTACGAAATGAAATTAATATTATTACACTTGTAAATTACTCCCTCAGTCTCAGGATTATTGCAACATAGAAATCGGACCGCAAACCAAAGAAAGTGGAATAAAGTGGGTTTGAGTGGAATACAATAAGGATATTGTGAGTGTAT
The DNA here is from genome assembly GCA_037126765.1 of Stenogyne calaminthoides. Lineage (NCBI taxonomy): Eukaryota > Viridiplantae > Streptophyta > Magnoliopsida > Lamiales > Lamiaceae > Stenogyne > Stenogyne calaminthoides. Next base: position 9,652,967 of record JBBCBC010000007.1, read on the forward strand.
TAATATTATATTTATTTCTTTTTTAGGAGTGTTTCAGTAATGTTGTGACGTCTCAATAAAGCAAGTGTTGCAATAATATTAGAACGGAGGGAGTAATAACTAACACTTATCAATTAATACCATTATATATATAAATTAATACTATAACATTTATCTATGTATTAATGGTATTAGTTTATAAAAATAGTAATATTATTAAATAAACGTTACGAAATTAGAATTGAACAAGTTTCATATGAGAGTGTCTTACGATTTAGAATTCTGACTTTATTTCACGAACAGATTGTAGTGTAATCATTCAAAATAAGTCAAAACAGAGAATTTTCAATTTACCAATATAATCATGAAAAGTTTATATTGCAGGTTGGGTTTGCGATTAATTAATGAAGTTATTGTTCCATTTACAAAACGTGTAACTAACACGATTTTAAACACATGGTCTCGCCAAATATACATTAGAGTTCAAGTCCACCGTTATTTGCCAAATATATATATATATATATGTAATGATATAAATACAACTTTTACAAATAATGATAACACATATTTTTATGTCAAAAATATATTATGTGCACCATGTTCACCGTACACCACTATTATAATTGTTCGTAAAGATCAACACATTATTTATAAAGTATTAATTCGTACAAACACATAATACTTTATCCTCCATATCAAAATAATTAAGATGAGCAAATTTGTTTAAAAGTAACAAATAAAAAAGGTTATCTGCAAACATGCATCTTCATATTTGGGCTCAAAAAAGGGTAAAGCACCTAAACAAATAATATGTTTGTTTCTCCATGTTCTATTATTCTTCCTTGTGATTATAGCTCGAGGTTTTTTTATTTACCTTTTGTATTTCGTTTTTATCGGAAAAAAAATATCCATTCACCAATTTGAATTCAAGGAGTACTCAAATTTGTACAAAATTATCGTCCATGAAAAATTTGTAGTAGAAAAGTACCATTTCTAAATGACGAGAGAATGGAGATCAATACATCATAAACACTTGTGATCAAAACATTAGAACTTGCATCTTTTTCATTTTCATTGAACAATATTAATTATGAACCAGTTACATGGTGTACAAGAAATTTACTCGGTATGTGTATGTGTAGACATGTATGAAATTGATAAATATATATACATTTTCGATCTCATGAAAGTTATGGTAAATAGTTTATAAGTCAACAAAAAAGAGTGTATAAGTTAATGATCAAACATTTTTACTACTAGTTAATGGAACCCTGCATGTTACTCTGTTAGACTAGACTAATACTCTATCTGATCCTAAAGGTTGTTTTAGGAAAGAGAGTTTGTTTTTAATTGTGTGTTATTTTAGACATTTTCTCTCATATTTTCTCTTTTATCCTACCCAAACCCCATCAATCTTTCCCATGACTAAATTAAGGAATATAAATTTGGCAAATAATTACTCCATCGATCTAATATTCGTCAATTTATAGCTTTTTTTTTTTTTTTTTAAATTTTAGCATCCAACCTTAAAACATTGAGTGGGTCTTGTAATAAAGATCGTGTCTTCATAAGTGTATTTTAGAAACATATAACTATATTAAAAAAAAAAGCAAGAATTATTCCAAACGAAGCGTTTAACTATATTCTCATATTAACAGTTGCATTTTTTACGTGTAAATAAGTTCTTGACTTTTCAACATAACAACAGACGCTTTCTAAAATACATTATAATACTGCTACAAGACCAATCATCTATAAAAAACTCCAAATTTAAAACATTAGTTATTTAGAATCATAGGAAATAATAATTAATGTAATCTTAATAGAGGCGTAATATAGCGACTTGCCAAATAAGTTTGCAAGGAAAAAAAGTTGTACTCGTATTTTAAAGGACAAACTCTTTTTTTTTTTTATATTGATAATTCAATTTTTTTTTATTAAAAATAAAAATTATTAGGTCCAAAAAAATCAACAAGAGTACTATTAGGTCCAAAATTCAAATTAAAGAACTCATAGATCCAAAAGGTGATTTTGAAAGTCCATTATACCCTCGCTCAAATTCAGCCGTCCCAATCATCTTTTTTCATTTCTCTCCCCAATCAATTTATCTTGCTTTCTCTCTCTCTTCACCTCTCCCCAAAAATTACAGCATCTGCACGCCACCACCATCACTTGCACGTCGCCGCCACCACAACCACCACCACCAAGCTGCCGTCGTCGCCACCGGAGCTCCTCGTATCCACCGCTGTGCACCACGAACAAATCTAAGCCGCCGCAGTCGCAATCGGAGCAAATAGGTTTGTGTTTTTTTTTTCCCTGGATTTGTGTTTTACACCGAAGCAAACGACGATGGGTCTGATGATTTTTGTTAAAGAAATATTTATTTGTGTTTTTAGTATGCGGGGTAGGAGGTATTGTTTGTGTTTTTTTTTTTCGTTTTTGAATTTTTTGAGTAAAGTTGCTGCGTTTTTTTAGAGTTTTAAATCTGAATTTTCTGATTTGTGTGTTTTTTTTTTAGATTTTATAGATCTGAAATTTGGTGGATGGAGGAGGAAGAAGAGTATCTGGATCATTTGAAGATGCATATGTTCATCAATTGATGAACATATGCATGTTTTAGTGAATATGTTCATCAATTTGGTGAATATGTTCATCTTATTTGTGCATATGTGCATGATGAATACAGACGAAGATATGTAATTTTTGAGATTTTGGATATGTAATTTGTAGATTTTCATATATGAAAATTCAAATTGTAAATGAAACAAAGATGAATCAATTATTTCTCCTTTTTTTCTGGATTGAAGCTTTCCCCACAGAATCAATTATGAATTATGAAAGAAGAAAGAGAGAGAAAAACAATGAAACAATTATCTCCCTAATTTTCGTTTATCATCAATATAAGAAAAAAAAAAAGAAAAGGAAGATGGATGTATCAAAAAATAAATTGGTGGAGGGGTTGTGGAGGTTGGAGTGTATAACCTGGTAAAAGTTGTTAACGAAGATGAAAATGGTAAAAGTTGTAGGCTTTTATGAAGATAAAATTAAAAAATGAAAAAAGGATGTAGCAGCAGTTTGCAGGGGTGAAATTAAAGAAGACGTCAACTCAATGTTGTTGCAGGTTGTGGAGGTTAGAGTGTTTGCAGCAGTGTTTGGAGGGGTATTAATTTCTTTTAACTATTAACTTTGGACTAAGAGTACTAAATATATATGATTGGACCTATTAGTAACATAATCCTTTCAAATGGAGTGGAAAGTCATTCTCTTTTTTTATTATATTTTTAATAAAAGAATATTTTTTATCCTTTTATAATATTTGTACCCTTAATAAAAAGAGTTGTGCATTGGTCGCATGTAGATCGCGCATGAATCCGCGCGATCTAATGGGAGGGATAGATATTAATGTAGTAAGATATATATGTCATAAAAGGAAAAAAATATTTTTATCAAAGGTAGTACAAAAAAGAGTTTAAAGTTTGAAATATCAATATATACTACTCCCTCCGACCTAGAAGACTTAACACACTTTCTTTTTTAGTCTGTCCTATAAGATTTTGCACACACAAAAATGGACACACTTTTCTCAACTTGTAATCTTACAATACACACTTATTGTTCTTTATACCTCTCCCCATAAAGCATAAAACAAGTTTTCTTAATCAGATCAGAAAAATTGGTAGCGAGTCTTTCGGGACGAAGTGAGTAATATTTTTGCCAATTTTTAGCATATTTTGATGACAAAAACTCATACGGAGACGCCTCACGCATTTATGGCAAGACGCTTCTAAAGACAAATTACACTCATCTTTTCCAAAGTGTTAAAACGACAATGCCAACTTATGCTTCGTCTCACCGTGAGATAAATCTACGCAAAGATGCCTCTATTTTGATATTGGGAAATTTTGGAAGTTGATATTATGTCTCAAACAAAACCAGTTTAATTATATCAAATTGGGAAAGAAAATTTCAGGGATATCAGCGGAATAATAAAGTATTATTCATACTGCCCTCCTGTTAAAAATAGCGACCCATCAGAACACTGACGTCACGTGACTTTTAACGCCATTTATATTTTTTCTAGCTCAGTTATCTTCAATTTTTACCGCCAATTTCTGAATAGGAAACGACGACGTCTTAATTGTACCTAACTTCTCCATAATATTTGGGCTTCAATGAATCATTTCCCTTCTTATTTCCCATTAAAATAATGTCTCGATTTTTATTAACTAGACGTGGCAAAGTGGCATATGTTGGGAGAAAAAAAAATTTGGTCTCATAATTTTTCTGTTATCCGTTTTTCATCTCAAAAAGTTTGATTATTCAATTTTGGTCTCATAACTATTTTAATTATTCAATTTGGCCTTATTTTATTTTTTGGAAAATAGAAAACGATGTTTTTTTTTTAATGTGTAAGTCATGTGTCGATTGAAAGTAAGGATTTTCGAGTACGTAGATGAAGTGGACGCTAACTGTTAAAAAAAAAATCAGTTTAAAAAAATTAGAAAGAGCAAGAAAAGTCATCCTAAATTGCGCAAAACATAATTTTTTTTAACAGTACAACGTCAGCTACGAGCTCGAAAACCCCCAATTTAAATCAGTATGTAACTTGAGCCTAACCAAAAATGATGTTGTTTTATGTTTACCTGCAAAAATGAGACCAAAATTGGACATCGAGATAATTATAAGACCGAAATTGGAAAGTTAAACTTTTTAGAACGAAAAACGGATAACAAAAAAAAGTTATTGACTAAAAAAAATTGTTCTCCATATGTTGTCTCCATTTCATCAAACCGGCTGGGAAGATTGAAAATTCTCACATTAAAGAGGTTCTAAATTGTAAAATTTGATTTACGTAACATGTTTTTAGACTGCTTGTGGGCTAGGAAGGTCTTAGATCTGAGTTCGGTTCTCTTGAGTTTATATTCCTCTTCGCTTGAGATCTAGATCATTAGTTTGTTCTCGTCTCTGGATGATGGGGATTGTGTTTGCTTGTAACTATTTTGTGAAAGTTATGGTATGTTAGAAATATTTCTCTTTTCTAGGATATGATCATGCAGGCTAATGAAAATGTGGCGGCTATCGTGGCACATAAGCGTGATTTTATGGAATTTGTCCATTGCCTTTAGTGATTCCGATCCACGTTGTTTAGTGCTCAATGGGGAGGCACCAAGTCTAGGTTGGCTCAAGCCTAATACAGATGCTTCTCTAAAGGTCAGGTTGAGTATTGTTGGGGTGACGCGTGATTCGAATGGACGGGTTGTGTGGTGGTTTGGAGAAAAGTGTGATTGTAGGGAGATTGATGTGGTTGAGGCCTTGGCAATTAGGCGCAGGTTGGAGAATGCCAGGAAGAGGGGAATTCGTGATTTGGTGGTTGAATTGGATGCCCAGACTTGATCCTTTCCATTCTCCATCTTATGCATGATCTCAGTTACGTGGGTAGTATTGTTCGTGACATCTTGGACATTGTTAAGGAGTTTGATCGAGTGTGTTTCTATTAGACTAGAAGATCAGGCAGTTGTATTGCTCATAAGCTTGTTTTTTTGTTCTTTTTCTTCTAATTCTGGTGTTGTTCGATCCGTGTTCTGAACCTTATTGTTGATTTTGTAAAAGCCGAATATCCGGTTGTCTATTGACAATATTTTTTCCCTTAAGAAAAAAAAAGGTTTAACAAAGTTAGTCCTAAACAATGCAACTTTGCAATTTAGAATGTTTCCATTAAATTTTCATTAATTTATTTTCTTTTCGAAAAGTAAAAATACTAGTTTGAAAATGCCATGTGTTGCTCCCAGAGTAAAATTCATTTTTGGTCTTACAGGACACGGGATCTCACGCTTTTGGTCCAAATACTCACCGCTTTGATCCCGTATTTTTTTTTTATGCAGTTTTGGTCCTTCCATTACGGAATGCATTAAGTTTCAATCGCTTTTTTGGTCTCATACCTTGTTTTGTGGGGACCAAAACTAAGAATCGACTTTTAAAAAAAAAACATAATAATAAAATCAAAATTGCATTAAAAATTAGTTTTTAAGACCAAAGTGGTGAGTGTTGGAATCAAAATCGTAAAATATCATATCATGTGGAACAAAAAATGAATTTTACCTATAGCTCAGACATGACTTTTTTCAGTTGGTTAATTAAATTCAATTTTACGGCAATTTGCATTTGAGGTGGGTAAATCAGTCATCACTAATGATTGGTTCATGTCACATGCAACTTGACGGAAAAAAAATAAAAATCAATTCGATCTTATTTGCGCTACACTTATTATTCTCCAGCAATTTTCTTTTACAAATTATGACAATTGACATGACTAGCCAGATCCAAAAATTACTAACGGGGATATATTGTATCAATTTACAAATTTTTTTACCTTTACAAAAAAAAAAAATGCAAACGCGAGACCAACTTTATCATATCAGTAAGCTAATATATGCATGTGATGATCAAATTTAAAGTGTTGAGCAAGTAGTTGGTCAAACTAGGTCAAGTGTGGTGTGGGGAGTGTGGAATGGGTTCAAACTCATTTAGGCGGGCTAAATCGCTTGAACCGGACCCAACTTGCACTGCAGCGGTAAAACCAAACTCAAGGCGTTATAGCTGCAAGCAAAGAAAAGCGAGTCCATTTTCAAAGCTCGATTCACGTGTTCTCCACGTCGATTTCACGAAATTAGTTGAGGGCTTTTACTTGCCATCATTAGAAATTCGATTACATATTTCATTATCCTTGATTGTTCATTTTATAGAGAGTACACAAAACTTAGGGTTCTTGAGCGGGTTTGAGTGAATTCGTTCAATCGAGACGAGTTATGAAGTGTAATATGTAATTGCTTATTCGTATAGTGAAAGTGAGGTACCCTAATCCCGTGGATGTGGGCAATTTAGCAGAACCACGTATATCTTGTGTTTTGCCATTGTTGATTTCTTTCGGTTTTTTTCAAGTTTTCATCAATTCTAGGTTGTAGCCATTGATTCATCTTCATTGTGTGATTTACTGGGTTTTTAAATCATCTCTAACAAGTGGCACCGTCTGTGGGAATGTGTTGAAGGATAATGGCAGCAGTGAAGCTAGATATTGAAAAGTTTACGGGTAAAAACGACTTTGGGCTTTGGAAAATCAAGATGAAGACACTTCTTACTCACCATGTAATGTTGAATGCTCAAACCCGGTGATCAAAGGGCCGCATCATCATCAACAAATGCAGCAGAGAATCAAGCCAAGAAGAATGAAATTCTGGAAAAGGCTCATAGCACCATCATCCTGTGCCTTGGTGATAAACCACTGAGGGAAGTTGCAAAAGAGAAGACTGCTCTTGACTTGTGGAAAAGATTGGAGGATTTGTATCAAGCAAAATCGGCCTCTAACAAGTTGTATATGAAGCAGAAACTCTTAGCATTCAAATTGACAGGTGAGAAGGGCTTAAATGAGCAGTTGGATGAATTCTTGAGGGCTATGGATGATCTTAAGAATCTAGAGGTTAAACTGGAGGATGATGACAAAGCTTTGATGCTTTTGAATTCTTTGCCTAAATCCTTTGAAAATTTCGAAGATACTTTGTTGTTTGGAAGGCAGGAACAACTAAATTTTGATGCAATTCAAACATCCATCAAAACCAAGTTTCTGCAGATGAAGGATGCCAAGAAAAATTCAAAGGATGGAGAAGGCTTGAATGTCAAATTCAAGGGAGGAAAGAAGAAGTTCAACAAGAAAAATGATGGAAATTGTTTCTCTTGTCATAAAACAGGTCACTTGAAGAAGGATTGCCCAGAAAGGGAAAAGAACAAGGACAAAAAAGGCTCAAGAAAACTCTAAAGAAGCAGAAGATATTGTTGCTGAAGAGGGCTATGAAAGTGAAGCCATGACAGTAACTGATACCAAAATGCATGAAGAGTAGGTTCTTGACTCAGGATGTTCTTTCCATATGTGTCCCATAGCAAGAAGGTTTGAAAATTTGAAGATGAGTGATGGTGGTTTAGTACTGTTAGGAAATGATGATTGTTGTAGAGTGAGAGGAACTGGTTCTTACGAATGTTAGATATGTCCCTGGACTCAATAGAAATTTTATCTCTCTTGGATCACTGAATGCACTAGGATATGAGTTTAATATAGAAAAAGACCCAATACATGTCACTAAGGGTAGCAGGTTGGTGATGAAGGGAGAAAAGTCAAATGGCCTCTACATTTTGACAGGAGATACAATAAGTGGTACTGCAGATGCCGCCATCAATTCATCAAATACAACACTATGGCACAAAAGGCTTGCTCACATTGGAGAGAAGGGACTTCAAGCTCTATCCAAGAAAGGAGCATTCTCTAGAAACAGCCTGTCAAAACTACAGTTCTGTGAACAGTGCATTCTGGGGAAATCTAAGAAGCAACCATTCTCAAAATGTACCACTCCACTATTGAAAAGTTTGAATATGTGCATCTGATATATGGGCATCTGATATATGGGGTCCATCTAGAATATAGTCACATGGGGGAGGTGTTGGGATTATACTGGAAAATATGTTTTTACTTTGTATAATCAAACTGAATTTCGGTCTTATTTACATAAATAAATTATTTATCACTGATGCTTTAAATATCATTGAATGTTACATATATTTACAGCATAACTGTTCAATAAATAGTACGTGTTACATTGTAGTTAATTTAGTGATACCAGATCACAGAAGATTAAATTAACAGTCCCTTGTAACCAAAAGTACACCATTCACGACCTAGATGGAAATGAACAATCCATCGTGAAAGGTTGAAGTGTAAGGCTCAGATTGACTTGTCTTGACCAAGAGATTACACTAGTGCATGTCTAGTGCACTGAATAGGACCTACATGAGGACAAATTCTTCAGAACTGAACTAGGAAGAATTAGACCTCAGTGGTTCGTTATTTCTTAATCTTCGTCCCTTAAATAGGATCGCGTGTGGTTAGTAATTATTGCTTTGACTTATTACGGGTAGAGAATCAACGAGATTCAATACTTTATATCTTGGGCAATATTATTGGTCACATGCGATTGCTAAGATTTAATACGGAGAATCGTGTGCAAGTACGCTTGTTCGATTTGCCCCCTTGGGACGTTCATAAGTTTTATCATACCAAATCTTGCAAGTGGAACTAGTTTCCGATATGGATAATAATGTTGAACTGTTCCTTAACCAAGGACAAAAGATATTAATTAATAGAAAGCTATTTCAGTGGCTTGAATTAATTAATGGGCTAGATAATCTTAAACACGGGAAATAATAACCGGGAGCCATATTAATTGTAATATGGGTTAAGATGGATAGTGCAATATTAATTATGTAGTGGGATTAATTAATATTTATGGGCTTGAATAATATTGTGGCTCAATATTGATAATTCAAGATCCATTGGAAGGTCCAATCTTAATTCTCCTAAAGGCCCCTCAAGTAGCCCAACATAAAGTCCAATAACTGAAAAAGGTGTTTAAAAATAAAATAATTTTTGTTGCTATTTTTCCTCATTAATTTCGAAAAATATAAATAAAAGCGGAGAAAGATTTTCTTTGAATTTTGTTATGGAATGAAGATATGTATTCTTGAAATACAAGATTATCTCATTAAATTCAAGAAATCTCACACTTGGTTATTTATATGTTATTTTCGAAAATTTTAAAAGAATAAGGGAAAGAAAGATTTTCTTGATTTTCTTGAAAAGATATTATGGAAGATATGTATTCTTGCAATACATGTATATCTCATAAATTCAAGAAGATCAAAATCTTGGAATCTTTATCCTTATTTTTTCGAAAATAACCATAACAAGAGAAGGTGGGATTTTATGGAATATTTTAATTATGGAGAAAAGAATATAGGAGAGATATTCAAGATTTCTTGGAGATCAAGAAAAGATTTTTTCCTCCCTATTCCATGACAAAAAATCGGCCACCACCTATCTATAAATAGGGGATGATTTCTTCATCCCCATGTACAATTCCATGTGCTGAAAAAATTAGCAAATCCACAAAGGTGGTGCAACAAATTTTTGTTTTCCCTTTTGTTAATTGTTCGCGAGCTTCCTTCCACCAGATTGACGAGCAAGGACTAGGGAATACTTGGGAAGACTTTTTGGTGTGTTCTTATCGACGGGACCATTGCCACTCCAAGAGGTTAGTTCACGTAAACCCGTAGCAATTCCGCATGCGTAGGATTTATGTGAACTGTTTATATGCATGATTTGTTGTTGAATTATTATTTGAATTAATATAGGATTAATTCATGCTAGTAATAATTGTTAGAATTAAATTTGTATTTAAATATTCATCCTGAATAAATCCGGACAATTAATTCCCCAACGGGAGGTAGATACTTCATGACAATCATAGATGATTTTTCAAGAAAGCTGTGTGTGTTTATCTTGAAACAAAAGAGTGATGCTTTCAATAAATTTAAAGAATGGGCTATTGAGTATGAGAATAAGTTAGGAAAGAAGTTGAAACACTTGAGAACTGACAATGGGTTAGAGTACTTATCAGAAGAGTTTCAACAGTTCTGTAGAGAGAAGGGAATCACCAGGCACAAAATTGTTCCATCCAATCCACAACAAAATGGTTTAGCTGAAAGGATGGACATAACAATTCTTGAAAGGGTAAGATGTATGCTCTCAGATGCTAAGCTTCCAAAATTTTTCTAGGGGGAAGCTGTTAATACATCTTGCTACTTAATCAACAAGACACCATCTACTGCAATAGACATGAAAACCCCTGATGAAGTCCATGTTGGATTATATAGGCACATAAACATGTAATACATGCTATTTGAAATAAAGCAGTTCACCAACAACGAAGCAGGTTAAATGCATAAACGAAGTACGAATAAACATAGCAAGAAATCTTACAAGAATTCAAAAGCAGATTTCTCAACTATGGTATCCACGTAATCCCCGTTCACGAACTTGCACAGAATTGCCAGCTTTGAATCCCGAGATGATTTTGCTAGGAAAATTCTAACTCTAGATTTTATGGAGAAATATGAACACTTGTATTATGAATTCCCAAGAGCTCATATATATAGGGAAGACCCAGCTTAAATCTTAAGCTAACCCGATTAGGAAATAAGATCCCTAATCTTGTAAATAAATCTCTTAGATTTAATTCCCATATATAAAATCTCCGGATTTAATTCTCATGTATATCAAATCTCTACGGATTTGATCCCACATATATTAAATCCTATAATAATATTCCATATATTATTATTGGGAATCCTATTTAATTAAATCCAATTTAATTAAACATTAATAATAATTAATTCTAAATTAATCTATTATTAATCAATTCTCCATAAATTAAATATTAAATCCAATATAACATTTAATCAACCAACTATAATCCGTAAAAGGGAACTACTTGTTGTGTGACCCATAGGGCCCTCATATATCGAGCGATTAGTCAAACTAAAGGTCATAATTGAACCATATACAATAAATCAGACATTCTCAATATATGAGGTACGTTGCGAGAAATGTGCAACTACCTGTAACTGAAACATGGGCTATTACGATTTTATCCTTTCATTCACGAATACTCGATTAGTCTTGAACATGATGAAGTGTCTATTCAAATAACTTAATCATATTATCTCTAATCACTAATTGATTACTTATGTCACACTTGGCCACAAAGTCCCAGTTGACGTGCATTGGGCCAATGACTTTGATCCAATTATGATAAAAAGATGAGCATTCTCTCTAAATTCACTTTGAGGAATGAATCATATTCTTGGCTCAACTACCACACACATGACCGTGATGTACCCAATCCAAGCCATATCTACTCATGAAAGGATGCAAGCGTCGGTCATGGTCAAAGTTCATCACTCCACATATGTCGTGCGTATTGACCTCAAGTCAAAGGAGTATCGCATCGCTCCCACTAACCGAGACACCCGTAGACACATATAGTGGAACTACATAAAACTATTTTGGGATGGGTATACCAATACCCTCTAAGGTATTTGTGCATCCATCATGAGATACCTAGTATCTCGTAGTAAGTGAGATCTTACTACACTCTCTGAAGTATGATGCGGATCGCACACCAATCTCAATCGCATCATTAATATCCCATTCTTGATGATCCTTGATCGAGGCTATTTGAGAATCATGCTTAAGTCATCCGAAGTTCTCACACCCTCAATGACAACAATGACTCATGGGAACACGATAAGAACAAATGCAAACAATCAAACATAATATTCTAATGAGTGTAATGTCATACATTTAATATTAAGTAAACAATAATATTAAACCAATCTGAATATTATCTTAGCATTATGTCCTTACAAATGGATTGTCTCTAGGACACTAACACTAACAATCTCCCACTTGAACTAGAGCCAATCACCTACATGTCTAACCCCAGACCATTGAAATGTCTAGTGTGCACATGAACACTCAAAGCTTTGGTGAAAGGGTTATCCAAATTATCTTCCATGGGAAAACACTCTAACTTTATCTCTCCTCTGGCGATTATCTTATCAAGTGATAATGCCTCCGTACATGCTTGTTTTACATTATTGGATCTCGTTCCTTAGCTAAGAATAACCGCTTTTGATGTTGTCACAATATAACTTTATTGGATTCCGGCACTTGAAACTACCCCTAGTTCACTTAAGAACCTGCTTTTTATCCGGATAACTTCTTTGGCTTCTTCCGCCAGAGCAATGTACTCAGCTTTGGTTGTTGAGTGCGGTAGTCTCTTGTTTGGAACTATTCCAACTAACCGCCCGCCATTGAGAACGAACACATAGTCTGATTGTGACTTGTAATCATCACAGTCTGATTAAAAACTAATGTCAGCATAGCCAGTGGCAACTAGCTATGGCTGTCCTCCGTAGACCAGAAAGCAATCTTTAGTACGTTTGAGGTACTTGAGAATATTCTTGATAGTAATCCGATTTGAGGTTCACCGGATTCTATTGGTATCTACCAAAATGGTCTTGGGGATGAAGGACATCATCGCCTTTAGTGCAAGTCATGGCGCATATGATGGAGCCAATTGCGAGAAGCATATGGTATATCCTTCATGTGTTGGATATCAGCGTCTGTGGAAGGACAATCCTTCTTATACAGTTTTATCCCATGACATGTCGGTAGAGAACCTCTCTTAGAGTTCTCCATCGCAAATCGCTTCAACACCTTGTTTACATAGGTGGACTGTGACAACCTCCAACATCTTCTTGGATCTATCCCTATGGATCTTGATCCCTAAGAAGTAGCAGGCTTCACCTAGATCCTTCATCATGAAGGTCTTTGACAACCATTCTTTCACAATTTGCGCATGAGTGGGATATTGTTTCCCATAATTAGTATGTCATCGATATATACAACTATGGAACAATATTCTTCCCATTGTATTTTCGTTAGACGCATGGATCTTCTGAGTTTCTGACGAAGTCAAATGATTTGACAGCTTCATCAAATCGGGTATTCCAACTCCTAGAGCTTGCTTCAATCCATAAATGGATCGTTTAAGCTTGCACACAAGATTGGATTTTGGCTTTGATATAAAACCTTCCCGTTGAGTCATAAACATTTCCTTGAGGAAAGCTGTTTTGACGTCCATCTGTCAAATCTCATAATCAAGGTGTGCTGCTAATGCAAGTAAAATTCGAATGGACTTGATCTTAGCAATTGGTGAGAAAGTCTCGTCATAGTCAATGCCTTCGCATTGACTATAACCTTTCACCACCAACCTAGCCTTGTAGGTTTGTACTTTACCATTTGCATCAGTCTTACGTTTGAAGACCCATTTACAACCTATGGGTCTAACCCCTTTCGGCAACTCAACCAAGTCCCAGACTTGATTGGTGTACATCGAGTCCATCTCGAATTTCATGGCTTCATGACACTTCTTTGAGTCAACATCTAATGTTGCCTCAGTGTAAGTTCTAGGATCGTCTTATCCGGGATCTCCATGTCATCATGTTCCTCCACGAGGAAACCATAATATCTAGTGGGTGGATTACGAACTCTAGTGGACTTATGGAGTTGTGGTTGGTCAGGCTGCACATTCTAATCGTGAAAATTTTGTGTAGGCAAATGATTTTATCGTTGATAGGGGGAGACCTCAAGAGCGACACTTCCGGATGCCTCTTGGCGGGAGTTTGAACTATGTTGTTCTCAATGAGCTACTTGGAGTTCTTTCGTGCAATGCAACTCCACGATTCCCATTTGGCCGAAAAGATGATCACTTAGTGATAAACTTCCACCATGTGAGTTCTTTGAATCTCCCATCGATTCTTAGTCATGTTGCTTTGACAAGACATCAGTCTCGCTTGTTAATTTGTGATTCTTGAATTTCTTCAAGTTCTATCGTCTTACGACCTTGTTCCTTGAAGACATAATCTTCTTCAAGGAATTTGGCCTTCCTAGAAATAATTACTGTTTGTTTCTCAGTAAGATAGAAATAATATCCTCTAGTTTCCTTAGGATATCCCACAAAGTAACCCTTTTCACCTTTTGATTCCAACTTATCGGTGAGCATTTTTTTCACAAACGCGGGCAACCCCACGCCCTTATGTGAGAGAAAGTTGGCTTTTTGCCATGCCCATATCTCGTATGGCGTATGCTCAACCGATTTGGACGGAATCATATTCAGAATGTAGATTGAGGTTTGGAGCGCGTATCCCCATAAGAAAGTTGGAAGAGATGAAAAAGCTCATCATGGACCTTACCATGTCTAACGAGGTTGGTTTCTCTCTCCGGACACTCCATTCATTTAGGGTGTCTTGGGAGGAGTCCATTGTGATTGGATTCCATGCAACCGAGTTAATCGATGAATTCATGGCTAAGATATTCTCCTCATCGATCCGATCGAAGAGTCTTAATACTCTTACTAAGATCTTTCTCTACTTGACTTTATCTTATTTGAATTTCTCAAAAGATTCGGATTTTTGTGTTTCATTAGATACACATACCCAAACCTAGAGAAATCATCGATAAAAGTTATGAAGTAGCAGTGACCTCAACTAGAGTGTGGGCGATGGTTCAAACGTCCTTGTGGATCAACTCTAAAACTTCTTTGGCACTAAACCCTTTCCCACAAAAGGGTTTGTTGATCATTTTGCCCTTAAGACAAGATTCACAATTTCCATAAGACTCAAAAGTCGAATGGGGTTAAGTACTCTAACTTTCTTAACCTTGCAATTATTTTCTCGTTTGCATGACCAAGTCTACAATGCCACAAGTAAGTTTGGTTTTCACGATTACTAAGTTTGAGTCTTTTATTTTATATATTAAGAACATTATATCCACAATGCAACAAGTATAAACCAATAGATAAAGGAGCATTTCCATACACATCACCATTAAGCGAAAAATAACAATTATTGTTTGCAAAATGGAAGAAAAAGCCTTCAATATCCAACATCGGAATAGAAATAATGTTGCGGGTAAAAAGCCTTCAATATCCATTCCCAACGTGTAAAGCGACTTCACCTGACCTAACTGCCCTGCTATCCTTGAGACCCTGTACATTCGTACAAATGTGTGAGCCACAACCGATATCTAATACCCAGCAGTTAGTATCATTTGTGGACATGTTTATCTCAATAACAAACATACATGTTCCAGTGGCTGAGACACCTTGTGTCTTCTTTTCAACTGCTAGAACCTTGCGATCCTTCTTCCAATGCCCCTTCGACTTGCGAAAGAGGCATACATCATTGTTTCTCTCCTTCTTTTGAATTCCACCTTTGGGCTTAAGGAAGCTTGGCTTTGAGCCTTTTCTTTTGCCTTTTTTTTCTTTCTTTCCTTTTGAGCGAGAAAAGTAAAGGCACTCACCATGAGCATAGACCTTTCCTTAGCGGTGGAAGACTCAAAGGTCTTTAGCATGTTATGCAGCTCGGTATTGGGATTATACTGGAAAGTATGCTTTTACTTTGTATAATCAAACTAATTTCGGTCTTATTTACTTAAATAAATTATTTATCATCGATGCTTTTAAATATCATTGAATGTTACATATATTTCTTTGCATAACTTGTTCAATAAATAAGACGTGTTACATTGTAGTTAATTTAGTGATGCGGATCACGAAGATTAAATTAACAGTTCCTTGTAACTAAAAAGTACACCATTCACGACCTAGATGGAAATGAACAATCCATCGTGAAAGGTTGAAGTGTAAGACTTCATTGACTTGTCTTGACCAAGAGATTACACTAGTGCATGTCTAGTGCCTCATTTGAATAGGAATTTCACAGGAGGGACAAAATTCTTGAACCGAACTAGGAAGAATTAGACCTCGGTGGTTCGTTATTTCTTAATCTTCGTCCCCTTAAATAGGATCGCGCGTGTGGTTAGTAATTATTGCTTTTGACTTATTACGGGTAGAGAATCAACGAGATTCAATACTTTATATCTTGGGCAATATTATTGGTCACACGCGATTCTTAAGATTTAATACGGAGAATCGTGTGAAAGCACGCTTTGTTCGACGGCCCCCCTTGGGAGGTTCATAAGTTTTATCATACCAAATCTTGCAAGTAGAACTAGTTTCCGGTATGGATAATAATGTTGAACCGTTCCTTAACCAAGGACAAAAGATATTAATTAATAGAAAGCTATTTCAGTGGCTTGAATTAATTAATGGGCTAGATAATCTTAAACACGGGAAATAATAACCGGGAGCCATATTAACTGTAATATGGGTTAAGATGGATAGTGCAATATTAATTAAGTAGTGGGATTAATTAATATTTATGGGCTTGAATAATACTGTGGCTCAATATTGATAATTCAAGATCCATTGGAAGGTCCAATCTTAATTCTCCTAAAGGCCCCTCAAGTAGCCCAAACATAAAGTCCAATAACTGAAAAGGTGTTTAAAAATAAAATAAATTTTTGTTTCTTTTTTTTTTTCCTCATTTTTTTGAAAAAAATATGAATAAAAGGGAGAAAAGATTTTCTTTGAATTTTGTTATGGAATGAAGATATGTATTCTTGAAATACAAGATTATCTCATTAAATTCAAGAAATCTCCCACTTGGTTATTTATATGATATTTTCGAAAATCTTGAAAGAATAAGGGAAAGAAAGATTTTCTTGATTTTCTTGAAAAGATATTATGGAAGATATGTATTCTTGCAATACAGGTATATCTCATAAATTCAAGAAGATCCAAATCTTGGAATCTTTATCCTTGTTTTTTTTCGAAAATAACCATAACAAGAGAAGGTGGGATTTTTATGGAATATTTTAATTATGGAGAAAAGAATATATGAGATATATTCAAGATTTTTGGAGATCAAGAAAAGATTTTTTTCCACCTATTCCATGATCTAAAAAATCGCCACCAATTCATTATAAATAGGGGATGAATGTTTCATCCCCGTGTGAATTCTAAAATTGGTTTTTCGGAAAAATATATCGTCGATAAAATATCAAATATTTTGAAACGTCGTCCATGATTGTGTATTTTAAAAATGTCAATTGTGAGTGTACAATTCCACATGTCTTTGAAAAAGTTAGTAAATCCACAAAGGTGGTGCAACAAATTTTATTTTCCTTTTTGTTAATTGTTCGCGAAGCTTCCTTCCACCGGGATTGACGAGCAAGGACTAGGAATACTTTGGGAAGGCTTTTTGGTGTGTTTTTATCGGCGAGACCATTGCGGCTCTTGAAGAGGTTAGTTCACGTAAACCCTTAGCAATTCCAAGCGTCGTAGGATTTATGTGAACTGTTTATATGCATGATTTGTTGTTGAATTATTATTTGAATTAATATAAGATTAATTCATGCTAGTAATAATTGTTAGAATTAAATTTGTATTTAAATATTCATCCCGAATATATCCGCAATTAATTCCCCAACAAGCGTATCGAGCCTCGGTTTAGACTCGAATTTTAAATTGTAATTTAATTAGATTTTCATTAAATTTGAAATTGGATAGTAGAATTGCTAGATCTTTTTTGCGGTGTATCAAATTGTCATGGAATTTAATGTGTTTATTTATGCATGCATATAAATTGTAGTTTTTAATTCGATTCGCTCTGAATTTGTTTTGTTTCGGAGAAAATCCACAAGTAGATTAGAATTTGTTTGACGGATCAATTTAATAGACTAGTTCAGATACAAGTTTATTTATTTTTTTGTAAATAAATTGTAACCTAATCGTAAAAACTGAGATGGAGACGGAGACTAAGAATTAAAAGACGAGATTCGAATCAAGGTTGCGCGAATGCGGCGGCGTGAGTGAACGCTGCTTTCGACAAGTGACGTTGGCGAAGAGGAAGGGCGAGGTTTTCGAAGCGAAGGCGGCGATCAGGCACACTTGGAAACCGGCAATTGGTGGCGCAAGAAGACCAGTGAGTACGCGGGCTGGCGAGCAGCACTACGATACAAGGCGGCAGGCGAGCAAGCTTCCAGGGCGATTTTCGGGGCGAGGCAAAGGCGGGCACGGATATCCGCTGTCAAGACTTCGCTGAATCTTACCGAAAGGTTGGCAAGGCAAGGCTTGGCGGCGTTTTTAGCAAGACGGATCTTGATCTTGACGACCGGGAGTGCAAGACGATGCACTCCGACCCCGAAGGCTGTCAATGGCGTCACTAGGCGTGGCGAACCTTCGAGACGAACGATGAAGGCAAAAGAAGACGATTTTCGAGAGATCAAGATATGACAAAATTAACCATGACAATTGGATATATGTGCCCAATATGTTTAATTTTTTGTTTTGATGTTTATGCATTATTATTTTATGCTTATTTAAATTGTGTTTAAATTTGCGATGCATGAGAAAATGTTTTGAAAAATCTCACTTCGAAAAATTACTAAGTATGCTTAAACAATTAATTGACAATTTTATGGATAATAAAATTGAATTAATTTTGACCTCCATGATTTATTTATTTGTGGATTCTTTTGGAGAAATTCCCCAGGACGGTCAAAAGATAGCTTTACGCATGAATAAATTCCAAATGGATGATTGTGGATTATTACTAGTGGCGACGATGACCCCCCACCAGGCTCGTTCAAAGCGAAAATAATAATTTGTATTTAATCATGGTTATTACTTAGGTATAAAATTGATATGCATATACTTCCCTCAAGTCCTCGTCCTAATTTTATATTGGGTGGGGAGCCAACTATTAATCTAGTTATTAAAGGTTTGTAATCGTTTTGTTTGTAACTCTCGCTTTTGAATGTGTTTAAATAATGACCCACCCCACGTGGCTTATTTAAACTGTTTTGAGATCATTGGTGATGATGTTCATATTTTTTTTGAGATTTTAATATGAAACATGTGATCGAACCTTGTGATATATTTGTGCTTATGCATATTATTATTTATTTCGAGTTCAAAGATGTCGTAACTTTTTTAATCCATGCTATTATACTTAAAGTCAATAGAATAAGTATGGAAACTATATTGATTGGAAACGAAAATTATAATTGTCTAGCACAAAAAGCACAAGTGGATTCTTGACACACCAAAAATCGATGAGCCAACCGGACGAGTCAAAAATGCGGGACTCGTCGGATCACCTTCGCGAGAGATGTCATCGGCTGAAAATGGTGGAGGGCAAACCCGTAAGGGATTACGTCCTCAAAATTGATGGCCCATCTCGAACAAACTTGAGGTTACGAGTCGCATTATAACTGGAGACTCGGATGAATTTGGTACTTCACTCTCCGCCTAAAAAAGTTTTTGAGCATTTTGGCCTTGCTAGTCGATTTGTTGCAAGCTTTGGTCTCTCAGCCGAGAGATGTTGATGGGGCACTAAACTCAAGCTTTTGACGACAAGTGGTCCGGTCTTAATTTTCTAGCAAGGGATGGCAAGAAGAAGAAGGTGACCAAAAAAGCCATAAGCAATCAGACTCAACTGTTGCCAAGGGCAATGATATGATGACGAATCTTTGGTGGTGTCAAGGAAAATTCAAAGAGGAAGTGCTTGTGCGGTGAAAGAGGACAAAAGGAGGTTTGCTGTTCCACCCCAAAAGGGACGGAAAGAAAGGTAATTCTCACGACTAGTTGTTGAAACTTGTTTAGCGCGATACTTCTCATTCGTGTGGGTAGTTGATCACGGGATCTGGCCGACCATGTATGTTTCACGTTCACGGGGTCCCCGGTGACCGACAACTTAGGGAGTGAGATCCTCATCACACCGGGCGTCTTCTACGAGAGTGGCAAGCTAAAAAGTGGGAGAGGTGCACTTTTTTTTTTAAAAAGCGAGTTTTAATTTTAAGAGGCGGTCTTTATGTTCCCGGTTTTTAAAAGAATTCACTTCCGGTTCTAAAATTACATTAATGGATACTTAGTTTCTTTTAATAAGAATGACATAATTTCTTGAAATAATGAGTGTATACATTATGGGACATTGATGGACAATCTCTATACAATTAATCTTTGTGCACACCACTCACTTAAATGCATCCTATAACACATCAACTGCTTTTCGATAAAAGAAAACGTTCATCGGACTTGAACGAGACACTTCTATGGCATCTAAGATTGGGACATATTAATCCAAAAGAGGATCTAAAGGTTGGTAGAAGGCGGTTCATTGGAGTCTCTCCAAGTTGAACCAATTCAACCTACGCGAATCATGTTTGGAGGGTAAAATGACCAAGAAGGGCATTCGGAGCCAAGGGAATAGAGCAAAGTGTTAGAAATCGTTCTAATGGGCGTATGTGGTCCAATGTCAACCAAAGCAAGAGGAGGTTATGAGTATTTCGTCCACTTTTATTGATGACTACTCAAGAATGCGGTTATAATTTCCTTATGAAGCATAATCTCGAGACCTTTGAGAAATTCAAAGAATTTAAGGCTCAGCAGAGAATCATAGGGGAAAAAACGATCAAGTCTCTACGATCCGATCAGATACGGCGAGTACCTCGGCGATGAGTTTTTGAACTACTTGTCGATGAAGGATTGTATCCATTAATCGCACCGGAACCCTCAACAAAGCGGGGTTGCAGAGCGAAAGAAACGAGAACTCTTTTTAGAAATGGTTAGATCAATGATGAGTTATGCGGATCTACCCAAGTCGATTCCGGGGTCATGCTTGGAAACAACGGCTTACATTCCGAACTTGGTGCCATCCAAATGGTTCCCAAAAATCCCAAAGAATTGTGGACCCGGCGCAAGCCCGAGTTTTGAGACACATGAGAATTTGGGGGGTATCCGCCCACGTGTTGGACAAGAAATTCGGAAAATTGGATCTCGATCGGAATTAAGGTTGTTCTGAGGATACCTTTAGGGAACAAAAGGGTTTATGTTCTATGGTCGAAGATCAAAAAGGTGGTAATAAGCACCACTTTAGATTTTTGGAAGAAGACTATATGAACGAAAGAAGACCCAAAAGGAGATTACCTTAAATGAAGCTAAGGGGGCTAACCTCATCGCTAAATTGCCAAGATGACATACTAATCGGAAAAAGAACGTACAAGGACGACGATTAAGAACATTAAGTATTCGAAAAGAACTCGGGATAGAATGTTGGTTTTATCAGTCGAAAGTCTAATCCCATGATTTACATGGACTCGGATTTCCAATGAGACATAGATTCCAAGAAACTATCTCGCCTCCGCGAAAGTGTCTTTCATTTGGGAAGTGTAGCCATGAAATGGACCGGTGTGAAGCGTAAATGCATCACCGACTCAACCATAAGCCGGGTAAGTAAAACAACATGAAGGAAATGAAGGAACCGTTTGGCTCTAGACGCTTCTTAGTGGACTTGGATGGAGTTAGAATTTGTCTAGCAATATTTGCTAGGGGCGGGTTGGTAAATTCAAGGGAACCAAGTGTCCACGAGTCAAACAAGCACACCTTGAGGGAAAGAAATCTTAGGCGAGAAATCGTTAAGAGAGGAGATAAAGAGATGGTTAAAATCGCGTTGGAGGATAACCTAGTGTATCCTTTAAAAAAAAGTGTCTTTGCCTCAGGGAAACATTCAAAGAGACATGTGGGAAGAATGGTTTTGTCAAGTATTGTAATCTGCTTTGAGTATAAGTGGGAAATATTATTAGGTTCGTAGGTGACATTACATGTCACGATTAGGAACTACACGAGACATCTCAGAAAAGTATACTTAAAAGCGGACTTTGAGTATAAGTGGGAGATTGTTGGTGGTTGGTCGGTAACGAAGTCTTACACGTGTATGGGGAATACACGTGTTTAGTGAATTTTAAAACTTTTCTTCACCGAGGTGTCGGATGGGTCAGTTGTCCGATGATTTCGCCTCGAGAAGAAAAAGATCGCCGATTTCAAAGTCTACATGAGATGTGATCCCGAAGCCGCTTTCGTGTTTCCTCGTGATAATCCCAACCGAGCCCTCGAAGTTTTTTCAGAGATTTCGAGCTACTTGGATAGCTACTTTCGGATGTACTGGAATGGTTGGTCTAAGTTTATACTCGTTTTAAGCTTTCTTTGAAAACCTTCATTTTAATGGAATAATGATTAAACGGATTCAGTTAGATGCAACAAATTGGATTGATTCCAACCGAGTATCGCTGAAAATATGCTTTCAGTTAAAGATATGCAACAGATAATCAATGCAAAGATCTGAAAGCAAATAACACGGTAAGTTATAGTGGTTCGGAGACTCAAGCTCTACGTCCACTCTCTCGACCTTTGAGAAATTCTTAACCACTTCCTAAGGTTTTTACTACTACCTCATGGTTTACTAACCTTTCTATTTTGAGCTTTCGACTACCTCATGTAGTTTACTTACTCAAAACACACACAAAAACTTTTCGACTATCCAAGATAGTTTACTCACTTCTTCTCTAGAGTTTTCTGACTACCTCAATGTAGTTTACTAACTCTTTACAACTTCAACTCACCAACAATCACACTCAAACTACCTTACAAAGGGTTTGGGGTTTCTTGGTTGGTTTCCAACTAGGATGAGATATCCTTTACAATTAAGTACAATGCAAAGGCTAGGATATCTCTATTAAGCTTTGGATATATCTTATCAAAACTAGGTTTAGTGAATGAGCTCTCTTCAATGTAAAAGCACTTGGGAAATTCTTGGGTTTTGAGTGCTTCAACTTGCAATAATAAGTTTGAGCTCTTGAGTTGCTTACAAATTTCCCGTAACCTTCAATGTAGAGGGTCACAAGTATTTATAGGCAAACACCAAGGTCACTCTTGAAAAATTATCCGTTAGAAGAGATAGCTTCATGAGTTTCCTCTTATGGTGTGTGATGAAGCGACTATATTTAGGGTTTTGACACTCCTCATGCATGTTTAGGCAATATGCCTTTATCGACCCGATCCACCACTTTTTGCGATGCGGAACATAAGTACTACCGGCGTGCTTCAATGATTTTGTTTTTTCGATTGTCGATGAAATGCTGATCTTTGTCTTCTTCGATTGGCTCTTGTCTTGAGAAATGTAGACAAACATAACGGCTCTTTTGGTCAATATCTCCGAAGTGATATAACCTTAACAACACTTAGTTTTAGTTCCTTTTGTCGCGTATGTGAATGTCTTGGGCAATATCTATTTTTTCGCGGTATTGGCGTTTTTTTGTTTTTATCGCCGGATAGATATTATTGATTGCATCGGAACATTCGGGTTATCGCCGAGCATTGATGGGATTCTTGAGTCTTGATAACTTCATGTCTTCAATATCTTCTTTTATGCCCGGTATCTTGATCTTGATCTTGAGTCTTGATGTCTTACGAGTCTTGAGATATCTTGGCGTGATATCTTGAGTCTTCATCTTGAGTCTTCAATTTACCGGTTTCATCTTGAAACTTGATTTCTCGATTTTCCTGTACGATCTTTAGTTTCACCGATTTAATCGCGAAACCCCGGTTTCTCGATTTCATCACCCCGAGTCTCTTGATTTCTCGATCTCATCTTGAGTCTTGATTTCGATTTCATCTTGAGTCTTGATTTTCTCGATCTCATATTGAGTCTTGGTTTTACGAGTTTCATCTTGAAACATCGGTTTCTCGATTTCATCTTGAAACTTGAAACTTTCTTGCCCTATTCAGAATCTTGAATCTAACATGATCTATGTCACGACTATACATGGTGCAGATAACATCCTGAACACTCTAAAACTGAATCCTGACTCAACTATCAAGATTATCCTGAACATGTCATACTCAGGGGTTTTGGGATCTAATAAAAATCTTCTTTATTAAATTCATCTCCCAACAATTTCCCCCTTTTTGATGATGCCAAAACCATCTTGTTACAAAAACACTTAACCTATACTCAGGTTTCAGTTTTTCCTATTACAATACAAGAATGGCAAATCTCCCAACAATTTCACACTAATTCTCCCAACAATTTCACAACACATCATAACATATCAAAATATAAAGACATGTAAAAAGATAATGAGATATTATCTTTGAACATAAAGATAAAGTTTCATTGATTGTATGATAACAGTTACAGATTACAATGAACTTATCAAAAGTAAAGACAAAAATAAAAGAATTACAAGAGTCTTCAGTCTTTGGTCTTCAGTCTTCTTCAATGTTCAGCTCTAGCTCTTCAGTCCTCCTTGTTTGCCTTTCTCTCCAAGGTGTGTGCCAATAATATCTTCAACGGCTCCTGGCCTTTCCCCCTTCTTGGCACCATACCTTGGTAGAAGTTGAGACAGTGCAGTGTCCATGTGATATTGCTCTTTCTGTCGACACTTCGCGACTTCTCCCGTAATTGGTCTTGCTCTTCCTCCGCCTCATCAAGTGGTTCTTAGCCACCAGAGAACTCTTCAGATAAAGGTGCAACCGGTTGGAGAATACATCTCTCCAGACAAAGGTGATACTGAGTCTCGAGCGATCGATATATCACGAAAGTCTTGATCTTGAAGATATCCGAGTTTCTAAGACTCATATTTAAGTACTTCGATTTTATCACGAGTTTTCAAGAGAATCTGAAAAACTTCATGCATCCGAAAACCTTTAATTTTTGATTTGCTTTCTATACACGGATCCAACATCCCTAATTCAAGCGATAGTTCTGAAATCTTGATTCAAACAAAGGTTTAGTCAAGATATCAGCTCTCTCGCTTATCGGTATGAATCTTCTCCATCCTCGATGTCTTTCTTCTCAACATGATCTCGATGAAGTGATGTCCGATATCCACATGCTTACATCTCGAGTGTAATCTGGGATTTTGTGAAATAACAATAGCACTATTATTATCACAAAATATAGGTACTTCATTAGTTATAATCTTATAATCCCTCAATTGTTGCCTTAGCCAAAGAATCAGGCACAACAAACCTTCCCAGCGACCATGTATTCAACCCGGAGTACTAGTTACATCGAGGTCATTTCTTTGAAAACCGAGGATATAGAATTTTACTTCCAAGAAATTGACAAGTTCACGTGGTGGACTTCGCATTAATTCTACACCCTCCATAATCAAGACCTCGAATAACCGGTTAATTCAAGGTTATCATCATTTTGGATACCATAATCCTCATTCCTTTGTGCCCTTAAGATATTTCAAGATCTTTTTGCGACCTCCATGTGACTAGCCTTAGGATTACGGTATCTTGCACATATCCCAACAAACAAATGTTATATCGGGCCTACTTTTGTGAGATAGAGCAATGATCAATGATCCTCTATAATCGGTGTGACTTCTCGATTTGCCTTCGAGATCGGGATCCATCTTGAAGTTAGTATTCATGGGGAATTCTAAGCGCATTGCAATCATACACCATACTTTGCAATCGGATCCTGCGGTGTACTTTGCTTGGTTGATGAAAATTCCTTCCTTTGATTGTTTCACCAAGTCCAAGAAAGAAATTCATCTCCCCATCATTGACATCTCAAACTTTCCTTTCATCCAAATTGTAGAAAACTTTTCACACAACCGATGATTTGAAGATCCAAATATGATGTCATCTACATAAATCTAAACAAGTAAAGATATCTTCCCCATCTTCTATCCCCGAACAAAGTCCTATCATCGATTCCTTTGATAAAACCATGGTCGATGAAGGCGAGAAAGGTATCATACCATGCTCTGGGTGCTTGCTTAAGACCATACAAGGCTTTTTACGAGCTCAGAACTTGGTCATTCTGTGCAAAAACCAGAAGGTTGTTCCACATAAACCTCTTCCTTAAGCACACCATTAGAAATGCACTTTTTCACATCCATCGATGGCAGATTGTGAATTTCATGTGGCAAAGATATATGCAAGAAACAATCGATGGCTTCTAGTCTTGCAACAAAAAGTAAAGGTTTCATCATAATCCAAGCCTTCTTCTTGGGAATAACCTTGTCAACTAGCCTTGCCTTTGTTTCTTACAATGTTGTTGTTCTCATCTCTTTTATTCTTAAACACCCACTTGGTTCCAATCACATTGTGCCTTTCTGAGCCTATCCACTTTAGCTCCCAAACTTCATTCCTTGAGAATTGATTCAAATTTCTTCTTTCATAGCGGTAATCAATATGAATCTTGTAGACTTCTTCAATCTCAATGAAGCTCTTTCTCTAATAGGAAGCAATAGAGTAAGTGCACTTTCACCATGGAACCTTCTTTATTTTGACACCATCGGTTAGATCACCCACAATCGACTTGTAGGATGACTATCTAACCATCTTCTTCCGGATGTTCCCCCTTCAATAGTATCCTCAACATTAGAAATGTTAGGTTTGAGGCGATTCATTAAATTGAGGGGAACAACGAAAGAGAGAAAGTGAATCATCTTCCTCGTGGAAATTCCATTGAGAACATTATCGAGACATTTGTTCCCTTTTGGTTGATAGATTCGCCAGAGTTTGCCTCATTTGTGACCACATCTTCATTGGCATCACGTGCACCGAGTCCGAACCGGTGTCTGTTCAGATTGGTCACTTTTGTGTGTTGGCTTTTCCTTGATTGGAGAATTTCCGTCACGAGTTCCATCCTAAACTTCTTTGTTCGAGTCTGAAATCACTCCATTCATAGAAAGTGGTTGATTTCTTTCTTTTAGTTCGAGGATGTTTTGTCATTCTTTTTTTAGGCTAAATCGGTGATTCTCTTGGTGGGTTCTCTCGCATCATGTTCTGTTTCTTCCGAACACAAGTAGATTCATCAAAAAACAACATGAGATGTTTCTTCCACAATAAGAGTCCTATAGTTGTAAACTCGAAGGCTTTTCTCGACTTGAGAATATCCTAAGAATATCCCTTCATCGACTTTTGCTATCAAAGGTTTTCAAATCGATCTTTACCATTGTGTGTATGAAACACTTGCAACCAAACACACGAAAAAAGAAATAAACAAGAGGGAAAACTTTCATTCCAAAGCTTCGTATGGAGTTTTGCCTTGACTCTTGGTCAAAGATGGATCTGTTTTGAGAATATCATGCGGTGTTGACAAAACTTCAACCCAAAATCTTTTAGGAATATCAACCGCCTATCATTGTCCTTCTGCGACTTTCTTTCGTAGTCCATTTTTTTCTCTCGGCAACACCATTTTGTTGTGGGGTCCTTTGCACCGATGTTTCATGAGTTATTCCATTTCTTTGCACAATAATCGGATATAATATAGTTTATAAACTTCGGTTCCTTTATCGATCCGATTTTGACCACACTTTCAGATTCTTTTCAAGATCGAGCCTTTTCAATTAGTTCAAGCAATTTTATCTGAGTCTCTTTCTTCTTGAGTAAGAATATGACCCATGTATATCTTGAGTAGTCATCAACTACTACGAGTGTATATTTCGCCATTTGTGCTCATTTTTGTTCTTTGGACCAAAAGATCCATATGCAACAATTGAAGTATTCTTTCGGTAGAAACATCTACTTTGCTTTTAAATGATGCTAACTTGTTTTCCTTTTTGACAAGCATCACCGGATATATTTCTTTCTTTGAACACTTCATATGGTAACCCCCTCACAAGTGCTAATCTTTGCAAGTTTGTTGGGGGTTTTGAAATTGGGGTGATTCATCCTTTTTGTGCCACAACCAACTAGTATCTGTGGAACTTTTTGCAAACGGACATGTATCTTTAGGAGTTGAACTCCAATCGTGAAGATACACATTTCCTTTTCTAGTACCAATCAAGAGTATTTTCCGTGGAGGTATCATCTTTCACATAACATAAGTTCTTTGAGAACTCAACATTAAATCCTTGTCACGAAATTGGCTTATTGAAAGCAAGTTATGCTTCAAACCAGATACATATGAAACACCATGGATATGGGATGTAATCAATTTCAAGAGTTCCATATCCTTGATCACATCCTTTGGAGTTATCTCCAAATGTGATCTGAGGGCCTCTTTGCTCTACATAGTCCACCGGTATTTGCTTATATCCTGTC
Source organism: Stenogyne calaminthoides (assembly GCA_037126765.1). Classification (NCBI taxonomy): domain Eukaryota; kingdom Viridiplantae; phylum Streptophyta; class Magnoliopsida; order Lamiales; family Lamiaceae; genus Stenogyne; species Stenogyne calaminthoides. The sequence goes on from JBBCBC010000007.1 coordinate 9,681,205, forward strand.
ATATGTCTTGAACATCCAATTAAGATACCATACAACAGAGGGCCATTTCATCTCCACTCATCGGTCTTATGTGATCTTCATTCATTTCGGCCCTTGCTTTTTTCACCGAAAAACATATCAATTATTAGGGTACCCATTTGGTGTAGGGCCCTACCGGAGTTAGTTGTACCTTTTGGAATCCAAATCGCCGACAACTCTAATTACTTTAGAGTGGCTGATCCGTCTTCCATAAACATCTACATACACATTTACCACTCTAGGGTGCCTTAGCGATTATCAGATGTATGAGTGATAGCCTTGGCATGAACATGAGCCTTAGAATTTTTCTTGGAGTATGGCCTTTTGTTCCATTCTTTTTTGGCTTTTTTCTGGCATTTTGTGATGTCTCTCTGTTGACTTGGGTTTAGGTAACCTTTACCCTTAGGCAAGTGGGGTTTTAGGTTTACTGTCTTGAAATTGGGGTCTTCGATGTCGAGGACTTGGTCTTTTTCGGTTGAGAATGTCTCTGCTGAAAGTGTTTCTCTTCTGAAAATTCCTCCATTGGTTGATCTGAGAATCTCTTCAGTTTGTATTCTTAGCTTTGAGGCTTTGAAATCGCTCGAAAATTTCCTCTTGAGTGGTCGAGGGTTTTCTAGCCTTTTCCCGAGGTTTGGGCTTTTCTTCCTGAACATTATTTTTTAAAACCATAGGTCCTTTACCCTTGTCTAAAACTTTGGGCAATTCTTGATCCCGTAAGATTAGGTGCCCATTTAACAAAGAGCGATCTTAGTGCTTCTTAGAAGCGGATTGAAGACCTTGTGAGGTTCACTGGAATGTATCCCAATCCGGCTTTTTTATAGTGGCGGGTCTCTCGATAACTCAATTTCATCTATTACTTTAGATGCAGAATTCAATAGAGCTAGCTTTCTCACAAGACTATCCTCGCATTTTTGTAGAGTTTCATGCTTCTCAAAGAGGTCATTGAACTTCGATTCGTCAAATGAATCTCGCCGATGGATTTCTCTAGATTTTTCCATTTAGGGTCTCTATCAACTTCTCTTTCTCGAGAGTTGTACTTTTGAACATCTAGTTCATCGGTAGTTCCCATCAATTGAGAAGTGATCTCGGCATTATTAGAGTCTTTTCCACTTTAGATTCTCAACAAATGAGTTCTTTTGTACCTCTTGAGTTTTTCATTCAATTCTTGTAAAAGCGGCATAGTCCTTCATAAGACTCTCAAAAAGAATCCATCGGGTCAAATTATTTATTTTACGATTAGAACTTGACAACTCATGTGCTTGTGTAGGAGCAACAACAAGAGATAAAAGAATTTACCTCCATCCGGCCCATTATACGAGATGTCATCCTTCACTATCTCGAGAACATTTCATCCAAGAAATGGAACCTTCTTGAGTGTTCTTCCTCTGCAACCATGGCTTTCTTGGAGAACTTCTTGACTCTGCTTTTCATTTTCTTTCCTTTCCTTAGCACTTAGGTCAGGCGGTCATCCGAAAATGACCTTTCTTTTTGGCCCGGATATATCATATGTTGGCATCATCATCCCGATCACTTTCCTCCTTTGTCTCGGAGTCCTTTTTTGGATGAAGATCTTCACTTTTCGAGTCCTTTCTCTTTCTCGGTGGATCTGTCCTCGATTTTTGAGTCTCTCGGGTTTTGTGATTCTGTAATAGTTTTTATATTTTCCATATCTCTTATTAAGCCTTTCAAACCTCCTTGCCATCGATCTTAGCTTATCCTCTAGCTCATCACGATTTTTAGCAAGTGAGTTCTCGACTCTCTAGTTTTCTGAATTTTTTCCTTGGCTTTGAAAGCTACATTTTTACTAGATGAAGAATTATCTTTCTTTGTCAACTTTCTTTGATTTCTTATCAATAACAAACTCATAAGCTTTCAGCTCGGAGAAGACTTGTTGGTATGGCATTGAGTCAATGTTTTTGGTGTTTTCAATCACCACTACATGAATATCCCATTTCTTAGATAGACCTCTAAGAATTTTCAATGCTACTTCTCTTTGTGGATATCTCTTTCCAAGAGCATTTAGATCATTCATTTATACTAGTGAATCGACTTCGGTTTGTGATAGATTCACCATCTTCCATTTTCAAAACTATCAAACTTTCCAATTGCAACCGAAAGTTTGTTCTCTTTGATATGATATGTGCCTTGGCACATCAACAAAATGTATCCCATATTTATTTCGCGATTACAATGAGAAATCATTCCCATAACACCATCATCAATAGTGCTATATAGTGTATCTTTGGCAATATAGTCAAGATTGACTAACTTCCACTCCTCAGGAGTAAGTTGATCATCAGACTTTGGAAATTCAGTCCTGGGATCATTTCTCTCATTTTCAAGTTACTGCAGGATTCTAACAAAGGAATGGAATGGTCCTTCAGAGACCACTCTCCACATTCGTTCATGCTTGAATCTGGTGAAGCCAGATTCTCAATCTCCACAAATCATAGCTCTGTTTGAGAACATTGGAAGTTCTTTAGAAGGCATTATGTCGAGGCCTTTTAAGATTTCAAAGAAATTAGATGCGATTCGGTAGACCACAAGAATCTTTTAGCAAATAAGACTATGGTCAACAAAGCGGTGGTCAAGTTGAACATTTTGCTCCGATACCACTTGTTGGTCGGTGCAAAATGAGTCTTACACGTGTATGGGGGGAGAATACACGTATTGGTGAATTTTAAAACTTTTCTTCATCGAGGTCGGATGGGGTCGAGGAGTTGTCCGATGATTTGGCCCCGAGAAGCAAAGATCCGTACTAGCCAAAGTTCACCCGAGATGTTGATCCCGAAGCCGCTTTCGAAGCCTCGGATAATCCCAACCGAGCCTGAAGTTTTGAGATTCCGAAATTGCTTGGATAGCTACCGGATGTGTGGAATGGTTGGTCTTAAGTTTATACTCGCTTTAAGCTTTCTTTAAAACCTTCCTTTAATGGAATAATGATTAAAGCGCCGTGATTGCTTAGACGCAACTTCAGCTGAATTGATTCCAATGAGTATCGGTGAAAATACGCTTTCGATTATAGATATGCATGATAATCAATGCAAGATGTGAAAGCAAATAATACAACAAGTTATAGTGGTTCGTAGACTCAAGCTCACTAGGTTCGTGTTAATTATTTTCGATTAATTTATACACGCCGGAGGACACGGTATTAATCGATTATTAAAAATAACTATACCGATAAACAAGTTTGTTTCACCTTGCCAACCAAACAGTTCGCCGCCACTTGCCGGAGCCTAGCAAGTATGTTTCGCTTATTCGCCAACTGGCATGATGACCGATCTATCCCCGAGATGATCCCGAAGATATGATTAATCCTGGATTACCGAAATGATCGGATCAGCAAAAGAAATCGACACTTTGAGTCAAGTAACCTCGGTCGTGGTGTCCGACCAAGAAATTTAACTCAAGAAGCTTTGAAGTAACCCTAAAGGCTCGATATAATCAAGGCTCGAGATATCCTGAAGGCTCGATAACTGAAGGCGTCGAGGGTAACTTAAGGCTCAGTAACTCAAGGCTCGTGATAACTGAAGGCTAAGATAACCTCGAAGGCTGGGTAACCACCAAGGCTCGGATATGTTCGATAAGAACAGAGTTCAAAGATAAAATTGATATGGTCAAAAGGCGAGCGAGGGGCAACCAATCGAAGCAAAAGATTGATTTGGGACTAACCAATAGAGTGCTTTATAAACAAGTAGATCTGAAAGGTCAACTGGGGAAGGCGAAGTTAAAAACGTGGCAAGATCACACGGGTTCTTGCAAGACGCGAAGTCTCAAAATTTCATGCTTGTCAAAAAATACTATAAATAGAAAAAAAAGAACAAGAGCGGGTTCACTAAAAATTTCCCAGAGTGGTTAAGTTCGAAAAAAGATTCCCAAGTACTTACACGTTGAGAAAAAATCCCCAAGACTCACTTGACTTTCTCTCCAAATCATCTTCTTTCATAGAAAGTTTTCCCCATGAGAAGTATGGTGTCTTGTGTATGTAAACCTCGCAATATGACATCCCGGGCTGGAATGCCCCGAGAGTAGTCATTTCTTTTAATCCGGGTCAACAAATTCAATTATTTACAGGTATATTGTACGCATTACTTATTTGGTTTTGTGAGTTGTTATCAAATTAGCCACATAATATTCTCCATAAAAAATGACTCGCAAACAACTCAAGTATTTAGAAGGAGGGTAGAAAAACCAACACATACACAATCTCAGAGATAGCCGAGGCGAAAAAAGAAATATAATGCCAAATCCCGGAATACTCGAGGCCGGAGAGGCGGGGAGGCCAAGAATCAGACTTTCGAAGAGGCTCAGCCTCACAAAAAATCGGACAGCGGAAACCATCAATCTTGAAGATATCGCCGGCCATCCGTGGTTAACAACAAAGGCCATCACTTTCTTGTGCGAAAGTACGCGAAGAGAGGCGTGCCGAAGTTAGCGAGTTGAAAGTTCAAGATGATGATGATCGGACTTCAAGACGATACCGAGCAAGTTAAGTTGTTGAAAGTCGGCAGCGGAGGGCCAAAAAAGGCCGATGATATGTCGGACGGCGGCCTCAAGTGGTCCTAGACCATGTCGAGCCGTTTGGGCCGTTAGAGGCTCTCCATTTAAAGATCGAATCGGCAATCATAAAAGCGACATGATCCTTTATGAATAGATTTAACATGCCGGCTCCTGCGGCTCGCCGGATCCTCGCATCCCGAACAAAAAATTTGGAACTAAATTGTCTATCCATCATTGGGTGATCCAAGGACGACTTTGGAAAGTGGGGACCGCCCCCATCACGAAAAGCACGTACCCCCTGGTTATACGTGATGGGACATAGCCCGATCTAAGTCTATGGGTTCAGCGAAATTTGCGTAATGCAAAAAGCAATCGAAATTTTCTGCCGACCTGGCGAACGAAAGAACTCCTCGGAGGCGAGCACAATGCCACCGCTTCGCCACAACCAACGGCGATCACGTACCAAATACAAGAGAAAGTGGCAAAGATCCTACCAATCAACTTTGTTCGGATCTTTAGTCCGACTGGCATGTTCACCTCGGCAAATATTCAAATTTTATGATGCTTATGGGCGCAATCGGCGACGCAAAGGTCGATCATTCATGACATTGGGCGACCTTCACGATATTTTTCTACTTTGCCCACTGCGTCCATCCCACATCTTTGCCCGGTGAGACAGAAATTCCGTCCCATTTTCTCATCTATGTGTACTCGCCAAAGACCAAAAACATCAAAGGTTGGCACATTCTCCCGGTTAAAGGGTGAGTCGATCGAGCATACATAAAAAAGATTTGACAAATGTTTGTACGATGGAGCCCAGTTGAAGAGGATGCCAAGATCCTCACGGGTTAGTGGAGGCCCGACCTTGAATATGGATATGTGGAAAGTTATGCATCGAGATTTCGGGCCGAACACATATGCGGTCGAGAAGCGAGCAACCAAGATTATAGCCATGCAGATCTCGGGTCGCCCAATCCACGATTAGGTCGAAGCAACAAAAAAAGAGTTTTTGGTAAAAAAAAGTAATGAATGAGCGGGTATAAACCCCCAGGATCTTTTAAACCATTCGAAGAAAGAGCAAAGCAAATGCCCTACTTAAGTCTTCCGGGCGTTTGAGTAAATAATATTTAATCAAATTAAAGATCAGGACATGTTGGATAAGTAAGAATCATAATGGATAAAAATCGCTTATGCTTCCAAGTTTTGCGAGTTATGCGAGTACATCGGACATAATCTCTTAGAAGAATGTATTGATTTGTTTTTCATGACTTTTAAGTTATATGAAGAGAATCGTCTTATACGAGTTTCTCAAAAAGTTGTGACGAGCTCTAACGTAAAAACAGGATCGTGTGGGTAAGTGTAAGTGGAAAAGCGTCGGCAAAGGATCCCGAGGAATCCCGCAAGAGGCGGAATTACCTCAAAAGAGGGAACCTACCATGAGTAGAGGTCGAGAGTTAAGAAATCCATGATTCGTCACGATTATGGTTCGATTGGTGGATCTTTCAGCATCGATATTATCGAGCAGGACGAAAAGAAGATGGAGATGTTTCATGAAGCATCCATCCCGGCCAAGGTGGCGAGCACATAAATTAGCACGCCACCCTCTCACCAAATCATGTTCTCGAAACAATCTAGACGGCATAATCACCCCACACGACTCTCTAACATCGTCAGTTTTCGTCTTAGGTTTGAAGACGCTTCCTCGTCGAGATAATCGAGCATATCTACGAACATTTTGTTGTTCAGTCAACATTCTGCACCAAATGGGAGAAGCAAGTTGGGACTCGAAAGAAGTTATATAGAACCATGTGATCACACCATCATGGGTTTAGGGAATCTATAACCCGACCTACGGTATGATCGGGGTTAGGAGTCGAGTTAGAGTCAACTTTAAAATGGAGAGATCCGGCCGAACTAGAATCTTTAAGACTTTGTAATAAATCGATGCTCGTCTACATATAACGGGTTTTGTGTCGCCCATTTATTCGGGGAAATTTAAAATTTTGCATTCAACTTATTAGCATCGTGTTAAATTTCCAATTCAAGAGGGAAAAAAAGGTAAAAAGCTGACGGAAAAAAAAGCTCGAGATTGTTTGTTGTGTGTATGCGCGAAAAGAAAATATTATTAACATGATGGAACAAACATGGGAAATAGGAGAATCAAGCCAACATGCGAACATATTATGGAGCGGCTTATACATCCTCGGCAAACACATCTCCACCGGGCGAACACAGTAACCGGGACGATAACTTATGTTCCGATTTAAGGAACATTGATTCGCCAAACGACTCTGCCGAACTTAGAACCTCGTGTAGGTTTTTGAACCTATGGAGGTAGATTTAACACCGGGCCGATCAAGATCCTCGATGGAAGCTAAAAAGAGGCTGACAACGCTGTTGAACAATTAGAGTCCGCAATATGAATCCCAACAGACTGAATTAGAAGTGTTTATTGGTTCTAATTACAGAACCATTCCAACAGAGATGATCTCGTATTCTTCGAGCAAACTCGATGTGTCGGGCTGGGTCACACGAGGACATGGTTGGCATTGATCCTAAACATGCATGTCGCTCTCTTAACCTTGACCCAATACAAATTCCAATAATCCGGTTGCTAAAATTCATCAGGAGAAGATGCAACTATGGATAGTGAAATCAAAAAAAATTGTTCGATAATAAATTGATTCGAGAAGAAAATACCCAAGATGGCTTGCAAATCCTAACAAATCCGCCATAAATCTAACGGAACTTGGAGGTTATGCATAGATTTCATCGATTTAAACAAGGCATGCCCGAAAGACAATTTCTCGATGCCACATATCGATTATTTCGTCGATAAATACGTTAGACATGAGCTCATGACCTTCATTATGGATGCACGGTATCACCAAATACCCATGCATCTGGGCGATCAAAAGAGTACAACTTCTCGCAGCGAAAAGAATATGTATTGTTGCAACGATGCCATTCGGATTAAAGAATGCCGAGCAACGATCAACGTTTCAGGAACAAAATGTTAACGAACACATAAGCCGAATAATTGAGGGTGTATATTGATGACATTGTGGTAAAAAGTGAACATAAGGGAAGACCACATTTCCCACCTCGTGACAAACGTTTGATATTCTCGGGAATACAACATGAAGTTGAACCAAGAAATGCGACTTTGGGGTTCATTAAGGAAAATTCCTAGGCATATGGTCATCAACGGGGATTGAGGCGAACCCATCAAAGATTCAAGCCATGCTTTCGACATGCAGGCCCCCGAATATGAAAGAAGTCCAAAAATTAATCGGACGTTTGGCCATAATTTGATTCATATCATAACTCGGAGGCAAAATGCAACCTTTGACGCATTAAAGAAAGGAAATTCGATGAATGACATTGCAAAATCATTGAGCATTAAAGCAATACCTTGCGGATACTCAAACATTATCTAAGTGCATTTCGGCGAACAACTTTTATCGTATCTTCTTTGCATCAGAGCATGCAATGTTGTGCTAGATTAAAGGCCGAAGGAACGACGCATTTCCCTATTTTTTATGAGTCAGTGCTCAAAAGAAAGCGAAACTCTCGGTACCGCCCGCGGAAAAACTTACATATGCTC